>JAPQRQ010000014.1:866510-882455 GCA_037367365.1 Apogon talboti | reverse complement strand
ATGGGTCATATCTGATGACCATGAAAAGATGAATAACTGTCTTTTACACCAATTATTGACATGTATTGATAGGATTAGTGGATCAGTTGTTAAACCTTTTAGATCAGTAGATGCTGTTTAGATCACAGACTCATTTTCCTCTGGTCTCCACTGGTGTCTGGATTCTGTGTGTAATGATTCATTGTTGTTGTCTCTGACTAGAAATGCTGCATTCTGGATGATGTTATTCCAATATTTTGACAGGACTTGATGAAGTAAAGACTAGTCCACATTCTGTGACGCCGCCGTGTTCCATTAATTACCTTGACTGTGGCCTAATTTGTCGAGCTGGAGATTTATAGTGAACCAGAAATGCTTTGTGTAAAATCAGATTCGCTGCACGTCAGCGTCCAGAACAGGACCAGATCCTCATTGGCCGAGGCTGATTCTTCACTGTCTGGAGGCTTCATCTCAGGTCATTAGTTATTCCGCAGCAAAACAACACATTACACAAATTCTGCAGGTTAAATCACTAAAACCAAACACTTTTAATGCAGAAAGAACCAACGAAATCACATGACCGTTGAAATATTTCAGTTGGATTTATCAATATTGACCTTCGGGATAAATGGAAAGAAAGTTTGTTTAACATAAACGCTTTGTCTAGATTAGATTAGATTAGATAGAACTTCACTGATCCTTTGGGCAGAGCCCTCAGGAAATTGAGGTTCCAATAGCAGCACAACACTGAATATACACACAAGAAATACCACAAGAATAAAGCAAAACAATAACCCTCAAAAAGAAAAACAGTATAGAAAAACAACAGGAAAATGTACATTATAAAGTACTAGTACAAACAACAAGTAGCAAGGTGGTAATAATAAAGTCATAATAATAATAATAGTAATAACAATGATAATAACAATATTAATAGTAAATAGCTAATTATGTGGTTTGTATGTATATTATACATATATGTATGTATGTATAGTTTAATATAGCATATATATACTTAATATAGCATGATCAAAGTTATAATAAGGTGATGACAGTAGTAGAAGTCATAACGATATATAAGAAGAAGAAGAAGAAGAAGAAGAAGAAGAAGTCTTGTATTATTGCCTTTTTTTTTTTACAGGTCACTTTTATTTAAATTCATGTAAGAATCAGTGGCTCCTACTTCACTCCCTTTATTAGAACATAATATGCTCTCAGGGTTGGAAATATGCATATATTTTATATAAAAGAAAAACCTCTCTGATTTTCTAATGCTAGGTCATGACTTATTGACTGTGGGAAAATGCCTGTGTCGAGGTGAGACTAGTTGAGAACCACTTCTTTAACAAACAAAGCCATCGAATAGCTTTTCATGTCTCCTTACTCACTCTCCAGCTCACTCCACCACTGTTGCTCTCTCTCTTGTTCACTGAGGAAATCATAAATAAATCTTACATATTTTATCTATATTCAATGTATGATGTTTACTTCAGTATAGATGAGAATTCATGATGAGGAATAAAATAGGAGTGCAAACCTATTACTTTTTATGACAGTACATCTAAATACTAAATGAATACTATATATAAGTATATAGTATGAGCATTACTGCAAGTAATATATAAATACTATTTTTGTGGTGACCCAAATTCATTTGTCTCTACATTTCACCATTACCAAGTGATTTATCACTGGATTTTACAATATTATCCTATGTATATTGCTTTTTTTTCAGTGAAAATCAGGTATTAGGACCATATGTGAAAGTGGACTCGGTCTGATCTGGGGATAAATAAATAAATAAATAAATAAATAGAATCAGATTTCTGCTAAAAAAAAAAAAAAGGAAAAAAGGATCTCAAAGGTGCAAAAAATTCTGATTTGGGCCACTTTTACCTGCAGTATGAACATTGTATAGACAAAAAGTTGTATCTTTGAAGTGTTTAGAGATAAAGTCATACTGTAACTGAGAAAAATACTGGATCCAAAGTGTTATGATAGGGCTAAATGTTCTCATCTAATTTGCATATTGTGACGTCACAGGGTGGCGGCCATATTGGATGGTGTGACTTTTAGTAAAATTTAACTTTGAACATATTTACATGGAAGTTTTATTTGTGTTTTTGACATTTAATCCTTAAAATAAATGAATGTAAACACTGTAGAAAGTAAAATACAGTCAGCTTTAGTATATTTTGTATCCAAGTAGCCAAATCTGTCTTTATCTATCCAAACTACAACTAAATAAACTTTACTTCCTTACTAAACCAACGCAGGACCTTAAACCTGGAATTTCTTCTTCACTTTGACTAGAAACATGCCCTGAAATGGTGTTAGGATTGAAGGGGCACACGTCCGCCATCTATTGGTGGGAGGTGGGAACAGGATTTGAAACTCTATCTGGAGTTATGGTCTGTTTCATTCAGTTATATCACTTGTCGCAATATTGCAACTTTGGCGCTTAAAGGGTTAAACTGGTCTATTCATGCTTAAACAGTGGAAGGACTCTGCTCTGGTCTACGAAAGAAGGGACGACCGAGAAGGAAAGCATCCAAATAGTCCAAGTCCACCGAGTCGGGAACAGATCCCTCTTCTTTTCTAGCCCAGTGTCATCGTCCTCTATTAAGGCCACATTTCCACAGTGGGCTAATCCACCGGGGTTTAATTGATCTGCTGCAGCGATACATCTCTCCATCAAACTGTCCTGTCAGATAACACATCAGATAATCCCAAATTCCTCTCTTCAGCATCCATTAAGACTCAGAAACCAGTCAGTGTGATCACCCCTCATCTGTCCAGTGGAGAAAAGGCCCTGAGGAGCCGGTATCACCCTCCTCCTCCTCCTCCGACTCCATTTACTGGTGTTTTTAATGGTATAATAACGCTACATCTCCTGTATAGAAAAGCCCTCCAGAGGAACATGGATCACTGTCACCTTGACCGAGCTAAGAGGCTAACCCCAGCGCTGGGAGCTGCCCCGGCTTCTTCCCAGTGGACACAAACCCCGACCCGCCTGCAACAATAAGGCAATCCTTACAAATTAGTGCTATATCATTTGCTGTCTAGCTGCCAGTGGGGAAATACACTTCAACACTGAGAAATATTTGAGCTGCGGCAAAGGGCATTGATGTCGATGACTGCTGACGTGGCAGAGTTTGGACTAAAAACACCTTCGCTTCATTAGTTGTGATTTTTAGTCGACTTCATGGTCACGTATCTGCTTGTTTTTACTCTTTGAGTCGGCTCTGTACTGGTTCAGGAATGCTTTGGATTAAATATAGACCTTAGCAGACGCTGAGGTGTCTGATGAGTAAAAGGAAATGTCAAGATGATGGTTCCAAGTGGAATTAGTGACAGTAGACAGCTGGGTTTTTAGTTAATGCAAGCAGGTCTGAGATAGGATCAAAATCTAACATCTAAATATAGGCGATTTCATAACCACAAAATGATATATATCACTATAGAGAGGGTTTTCTGTAAATCCCATAATAGTTAAAGCGGCTTTAAGGTGTATTTTAACTGTTACATGCTAAAAAATTAGCTACAATGTTTAATTATTGTTTCAAATAAAGAGCTGTGAAGTTCTGCTCAAGATGCCAAAGTGTTGGTTGTAGAGATATGAAGTGATTTCATTTCCATTAATGGAGCGGGGATTCATGTGACCACTAGAGGGAGTAGTGAGTCACTGAGGAAAGCCAACAGCATGGGGCCTTTGACCAAAGCATCAGAAGTCACCTCGCTAAAACAGAATTAATTTTTTTACACAGCTGTTATGTCACTGTTCATCCTGTTCCATCTCATTTCACTTTTTTTTTTTCCAAATGACTATTTTGTTGCGTCTTATTCATCCCATTTTGTTATTTTCCATTTTTAAGGTAGTCCGTCCATTTTCAGGAGCTCAAAAGTTACTGGAATCATGATCAGATGTGTCCTGTTCCCTGGTTATTCTATGACGCATCAAGCAGATAAAAAGTCTGTTATAATTCTAGATGTTGAATTTGCGTTTGCTAGCTACTCACTGAAATTCTCAAACTGAGGTCCAAAGAAAGAGAATTAGAGGAAAACACGGTTAAGATATTGTTTTTGATCAATTTTCTGTGTCTCTGTCCAAACACTGTAAGAGTACACAAATCAACAATATGTAAATATATTTATGCATTAAAGTAATAGTAATATCAATAGCAGATTTCTCTTTATATTTCATGTTTCACTGTTAACACATAAATGTCCCCATGGTGGGATAAATAAGTCTTATCTTATCTTATCTCATGTTTTTGCATTTCTGTCCAAATCCTCACAGACCTGACTGCATCTCTACTGCTGACACTGTTTTGTTCCTTCTTGCTGTAGAATAACCAGAGCAGTAAAGTACTCCGTCACTTGGTTTTTGCTCTGAAATCTCTTAACAGTTACGTTAAGTGGCATCTCATGCCGATGAGAGGAAACCCTGTTCAATCAAGCCCCCGTCATGAAGCTTCACCCCCTCATTAGAGGCTCTACACACCGCCATCCACCCTATTAATGAACGTCCAGAGCAGGGGGTAAATTTAGTGCCTCACAATTATCTCAAAGGACCACGAGGGCGCTGGAGATGTAAAAAAAAAAAAAAAAAAAGAAAAAACTTTTCTTCTGGAGGGATTTCTATTTTCTTTAGTTGAGTCTTCAGGGCTTGCTTTTTTATTTATTCTTTAAAAGTCTGAGCTTTTAAGAGATGATTAAAATCAATAGTGTGGTAAAGCTCGGCATTCCCAGTGTGGATATTTAACTGAGCATGAGCGTCGTTGGAATTCAGCTCCAGGCCTCTCTGTCAGATCACTGAAGGTCTATTTAGTCATTCTGCAGGGAGACTTTCTTCTTTTTCTTTTCCCTTTATTCTTCTTTCTCTGTCTCCTTCCCCTCCCCTCCTTTTTTTTTTTCTTTTTTGCCACCGATTCTGTGAAAATGATTGGCAGATGACTCCTGGGAAAAAGAGCTCAGGCTTTTTCCTCTCTCGAAGCTCACAGGATCACGACACTCAAACACACTGACAGCCGAAGTGGGCTCGCACACACACAAATGCATTTTAAAGGCGAGTCACACAATATGGCAAAGAAAATAAGGACGGAAAACACACACACAGGAATCGACGCCGTCCCTATGATCCTTGACAGCTAAGAATAGTGAAAAAAAACTCCTATACCTGCATGGAAATCAACTTTTTAGACATAACCTCCCCGTGACTTTTTTATTAACAGCGATTAATGTTAATTTTTTCAGTGTTCGTTTGCTAACGCTTGCATGCTAACCGTGCTAGCATTAGCTAGTTAGCACCTTTACAGAAAAAAGGTGTTTTAATTGATAATCTTTAAAGCTACATTATGAATATGTCTCTTTGAAATGCATATTACAGTAGTTTCTGTCTATTATGTATTATCCATGTATTATTTTACAGCTAAAATACAACTATCAATGAACTATACAAACTGGACAAACACAGATAAAAACTGAAAAAAAAATAAACTTGACAAAAATACAACAAAACACACTAGTAGAACACTCCAAAACAGCACTATCACTATTACATACAATTATTTACAAGAATTCAATGCAAAAACACAGCTAAAACCTGCTGCTAACATGCTGCTAAAAGTAATAAAAATCTTCCATCTCTCTGTCACTGACTGCACTCTGCTGCTGTCTGCTCCGCCCACTTCCACCCCTCCCCCTCAGCCAATGCAGGCCTCTACCATAATGTGTTATACACCAATTGAAAGCTCCCAGACTCGACTTTCAGCTACCCTATTGTGAATAATGCAAACGGTTCAGGAGTTACGGTAATTTGAATGACAGTGTATGCAAAATTGTGGCATCGGTGACACAATCATCTTAAAAGGGTTAAAGGAGTTCTTCGGGACAATGCAGCAACACAAGAGGATGCATTCGATACCATGACACTGACGTCTACGTGCAGACGCTTCATCCCACGTCAGTTGAAAATGAAATAAAAATTTAAAAGAAAATGGCAGAAGTCTATAAAATCACTGAAGAAAGAGGGTAATAGCATGTGGTCCGCCTCAATGAAGCACAAGTGGATCCACTTGATTCCGCAACAATAATTTCAAGCACCCGCCACTGCCGCCACTGTAATCACAACCCTCAGAAGGAAGTCAAGGGTGCTCCACCAGCTGATTGTCTCTAAGCTTTTGATGAGCTGCCATGGGGGGGGAGCAGGAGGGGTGGGTGGAGGATGGAGGATGGAGGGTGTTAAGGGGAAAAAAAATACAGAAAGAAAAAGGAAAACGTAAAACTTTAACAGGGCCGGGGGGAAATACTACACTAATCAACTTCACTCTGCTGAAATCATAGACGAATTAAGCACTCTGTAAGTGATTAATTAAAGCAAGACATTCAGACTAATGAGACCACACAGTGCCATGTGTTAACGGAGTCCTCGTGCACAGTTATGACACTAAAAACCAGCCCGTGCACGCTGGTTTTCGGGCAGCAGCCACCATGAAACAGGGATTAGATGCAGCGGTTGATCCTGTGATAGCTGCACACACACTGCGCTCATTAGGTTGTCAGCGGCCGGCCTTAAAATAGCCGTAATAAAAGGGAGACTGGAAAGTGGTCTCGGACCTGAGGGACGGGGGACGACCACGGCTGCACAAACCTGGCATCCACGCAGACGGTTTTCATAGGTCAAAGTGAGACACAGGTTGTCCTGCTTTATTAACCCATTCAGACCCAGTGCTGCTTTTGTGGCCGTTCCCAAAATGATTTTTTCTTTATTTTTAACCTTTCTTAAGTGATTTATCACCATTTACTCTAATGTAATCTTCTGTATTTTGCATTTTTAAGTGAAAATCTTGTACTTTCCTATATTTAATGTACTGATTATGTAGATGCGCAGTAAAGCCCAGACTAAAGTTGAGGGTTATTATTTCCAAAAAAAGAGAAAACTGAAGAAAAACATCGATTTTTCTGCAAAATCTATCATTAACTGAACATAAAATAAGTGTGTCCATCCACTGTCATTGATCCAACTCCATGGGTTTTACTGGTGAATCAATGTTGTAGAAGATGACAGTGTTTCCATGGTAACTATGAAGCCTCTGAACATTTTACATCAGTGACTGATTGTGGTCACCGGTACATGTTTGGGTCTTTAAGAGTTAAATAAGCTCTACAGGTAACACATTCCAGGGAGTTGAGTGATTATATGATTGAAATAAATGGCAGGTATTGGATGTGGTCACAGATCTGTTACTTTGAGTACCTTTGAATTCACTCTGGAACATCTACATAATACACTTTATATTCGGCTATAGTTTATCTTTATACCGCTTATTTACACTTATTCTATTTTTACCACTTTTTTTTAAAAAAATGCATGACATTTAACAAGGTGAGAGAGAAACAGTATCTCAATTCTCTGTATGTTCTGTGCATCTAGTGAGTTGTCAATAAAGAATCTTTGAATCTTGAATAATCAGTAAATTAAATGTGGAAAAATACTTAATTTTCATAAAAAATGCAAAATACAGAGAATTCTATTATAGTAAATGGTGATAAATCACTTAAGAAAGGTTAAATGTAGGGAAAAATTCACTTGGAAGTCAACACAAAAATAGTTGTTGCTCTTTTGTTATTGTTAAATTATTTCTTTAGTGATAATAATGGAGGAAAACATCAACTACTGGGACTTATTAAGTGAATAAATATATCAACAGCATCAGTTCATTTTTGTTTAGTTTCACGACTTAACAGAATTTGCTTTTGCAGAACATAAAGATGATGTGTCTGTGTATATACAATCATACATAGGCCTATAGTTTAGTATATTTTTTTATTTATTTTCACTAATTAGCTGCTCCTCTGATTGGCAGCTGCACATTTAGACCGCCACGCTTCCTCTGAGCTGATTGGTACATTTCTGACGTCTCCATTTGTCTTGACAGATACTAGAACAAAGTCAAAAAATGACTTATTCATGTATTTTTACAGACACTCTGGGGAAGACGGCATGACGAACATCATTCATCTGTTCACTATTTCACAGCTGAAGATACTAAAAATCAACGCAAGCATTAGCAGTTGTCATACTTTAGGATTCCCCTTTTAGAAGTAAGTTGTCCTGGGAGTGTATCACCATGAGGTTTTAGGCCTTTTTTCGTCTTTTAATATACATACAGTGTGTGCAAAATTGTCTGCAGTATGATCTGGGACACAGAATAAAGTAATATCCCCTGGATCTACATTTCCTTGTTTGCAGAGGCGTTAGAAGTAGGTTTTTGTAGACTGGGATTGTAAAATAAAAGAGAACAGTGCTGACTGCAAGTTGTCCTATTTTAGTACTTGACTATTTATGAACTCCTACAGAGATATGTGCAATCGAAACTGAAAATTGTGCAAACACAGTGATATTTTACCTTACATCTCACATTCTAAGGAAGGTTCGCTCATTAAGGACTGTATATTAGATTATGTCGCTGCAGTTGTTTGGTTTTAATTCTAAATACTGTGAAACAGGGGTGTCAAACTCATTTTAGTTCAGGGGCCACATGTAGCACAACATGATCTGAAGTGAATATATATATATATATATATATATAGTCAACTCTAAACTTTTCACTATGTTTTAGAGTGAAAAAAGTAACATTACATCAAGAAAATATTTACATGTATAAACTATCCTTTAAAAAAATGTGAACAACATGAACAAACTAAAATTTATTAAGAAAAATAAGTGCAATTTTAACAATATTGTGTCTCGGCTTCTCATTTCCACATGTACATTACAACTTACAGATCACAGTGGATCTACAAACACACAAAGCATTTAATAACAGACAGAATATTGTTAAAATTCCACTGACTTCTCTTAAGATATTTCAGGTTTCTCATATTTATTCTGGTTATTCAGATTTTTTATGAAAGGATAGTTTATAAATGTAAAAATCTTCATATAATGTTGCTTTTTTTATATACACTAAAACAAAAAGAAGGTGGAGTTGTCTTTAGTTATAGGTTATTATGATAGTATTTTACTAATCTTTGGCATTTCACAAATTCATCCCATGGACCAGATTAGGCCCTTTGGTGGACCGGTATTGGCCCGCGGGCCGTATGTTTGACACCGGCACTGTAAAAGAAAGAGGGTTTTTTTCCTCCTGATACCTGTAACGGTTGGCTGTGTTCACATGTGGTTGCATCAGGCTTCCTTCGCAGCGGTTCCGTACCACCCCCACGTCCGTATCATCAAAATGAAGCCAGGCTTTTGTGTGTAGGTTTAGAAAATATGAAAATATATATGGGAACTAAGGCGCAGTGGTTGTGTTCTCAGCCCCTTAACGTCTCAAACCCCGACACGCTTCCTGTACGTGCTTCTACCTGTCTCCCCTCCAACACCTCTTCCTTTGGTTCTGCTCCCTGAAAGTGATTTCATCTGACGTGACAGACTTTGGAAGCCATGGGCGGAGGTGTTACAAATGCTCTGTCACCGCTCTAAACATGGCAGCCAGCGAACGCTTCGACAGCTCTCGGATGCGACTTGGGAAATCCATGACGATGCTCTGCTTCGCCACCGCCTGTTTGACTTCAGCCTTTATTTCTCATTTCAACTACACCGGCAAACTGCTCTGCGCCTCCCCTGTTCAGCTGGCCTAGTTTTGATACTGGCGAGGGAGAAGTCGCTGGCAGGGAAGAGGTGGCAAGAAAAAGGGAGAAAGCGAGGCGAGCGCCGGATGCCAAAGGGAACATTTCCTGGTTTGAATAATGCAGACAAAAAGCAAACATATAGTTCACAATTTGGGTAAATAAGCTTTTTGTGTTTGGAACTAAACTAAATCACAATCTACAAACAGGACAATTAGGCTACGTTCAGACTGCAGGCAAATGTCGCCCAAGTCCGATGTTTTTGCCCATATGTGACCCGTATCCGATCTGTTAAAGACAGTTTCAACAGCACCAATCCGACCCAGGCCACTTTCATATGTGGTCCTAAATCCGATACGTATCTGATATTTTGCAATGCGACTTCAGTCTGAACGGCCAGGTCGCATTTATCCGATCTTTACGTCATTGAAATGCGACAAATGTCACAATTCTGCACCGAGACGAGACTTCCGTAAACACGGTGCGTGCCTGCGTCAGGACCTTTTTTGCGCATGTAGGTCACTTCAGGGTCACATTCAGTTCATACTCAAAACTGATAGAAGTCGCATTTAATGTATAATATGAATGAGTACAAAAAAAACCCCATCGGATTTCATCAAAAAATCCAAATTGTGCATTAAGACCTGCTGTCTGAACATAGTGTTAGTCCAGACGAGGTGTCGGTACCACTGCTTATACATGTCTGCAGTCAACATTTTAATACGATAACCAGTCTGGAGTCAGCGTTAAATTAGTGTGACTAGCTGTTAAAGTCACCCTCCCCCATTGAAAACATCCATTTTTGACAAATGCATAAAATGAGCGTGATCTTACTGACTTTGGTCTGCTGTTCGCCTGATAGAAGACTGAAAATCACCCCCCCACAATGAGATAATATGGGTAAATTACACATTTCCTGAGTCCTTAGAGTCATTCCAGTAATGCAGCGTTTGTATTTTGTGTATCTGATGCTTCTTGATGCCATAGGATGAAAAGTAACAAGATGATTTAGGCAGAAATGGAAGGAAAATGTGTGATTAAAAGTTTGAAGAGAGAGTGTATGTATGTATGTGTGTGTATGTATGTGTATGTATGTGTGTGTGTGTGTATGTATGTATGTATGTATGTATGCATGTGTGTATGTGTGTATGTATGCATGTATGTGTGTGTGTATGTATGCATGTATGTGTGTATGTATGTATGTATGTATGTGTGTGTATATGTATGTATGTGTATGTATGTGTGTGTGTGTGTATGTATGTATGTATGCATGTGTGTGTGTATATGTATGTATGTGTATGTGTGTATGTATGTACAGTATGTATGTGTGTGTATATGTATGTATGTGTATGTATGTGTGTATGTGTGTATGTATGTATATATCTGTGTGTATATGTATGTATGTGTATGTATGTGTGTATGTGTGTGTGTATGTATGTATGTGTGTGTGTGTATATGTATGTATGCATGTGTGTATGTGTGTATGTATGTATGTGTATGTATGCAAGTGTGTATGTGTGTATACATATATTGTGAACATGGGTGTCTGTATGGATATATTTATGGGTGTGTGCATAAATATAAATGTGTATATGCCTGGTAAGTATAGATGTGTGTGACATGGGTTTAGAGCATGTGTTTTGTTACACTTTGTAAATCTCCTTGAATTAAATAAAGGTTTAAAAAAAAGAAAAACAAATATCTGCAGCTTTTATGGTGCAACAGGGATCAACAATGTCAATAACACTCAAACTGGCATTTGATTTCAACGTAAATAAGGTGTCATTTGAGCGCTGATGTAAAACAAAAAGTTAATGCATATTGCTGTGGAGTATCAGACTTCCACATTTCCTCTGAGTCGACAGTCCGGGCAGAATGGAGCGCTGGCTGTAATTCAGCCCTCCTTATAGATCTAATCTCCATGGCTTTATCAGTCCGCCGCCCAGATTAGAAAACACCTCTGTGTGTGTGTGTGTGTGTGTGTGTGTGTGTGAGTTTGCTCTTTGTGCAACTTAATAAAAGTTCTGTTGATGAGCATGTTTTAGATGATGATGATACACCGGACCTGTACTTATCAATCAATCCAAATATAATCAAGGGCTACAAATAGGAATAAGACCAGGACGGAGTGACGCTCAATATCCTCAGACACTTTCAGCCGCAAAGAAGGAATAATGATGACGTGTTGCAGTTTGATAGCAGCTGCGGTTGGAAATAATCAACCAAGTGCTGGAAATCGCACCGGTTTTTATGTGTAGGCATTAAAGAGATTATCAAATAACATAGAAACATTATAAATAAACACTGTTAAAAATAATGCAGCATATGTAAATATCAGTTGAAAGTCTATAATGTATATACTTATTAGTAAATGTAATTGGATATTTTTTTTTCTACATCTAACCTTTCATAGGTCATTTCTTATCATTAACTGTTTTGTAATCCTGTTAATAGCAGGTATTTTTCCTATATTTAATTTACTGAAGATGAAGATATTCATTAAAAAACCACATTTACAGTATATTACTGTGGAAAAGTCCTACTCCAGATTTACCTCATTCATTTTCTGATGTTTTACTCCAGATTTCATTCAACACATTAGATGTTTCTAATTGTTTGTGCTGCTTCTTGTCATGGGGTCAGAGGTCACAGTAGTAGTAATAGTTACTTTAACCTTTACAACCCATTTACTTCAGTTTCTTGTGTGCATTTTTTAAGGCTAAACATATATTTCTTGTATTTTCTTGTTGTATGTGAAGAAAAGAGAATAAGAAATAATATGATCATTTCAACCCTGAAAATACAATAAAAGGTGGAATAAGAGTTTTGCAGTTCTTTATATATATATCAGAATGTGCCATCAACTGAACATTTAAAAACAAGCTCCTACAATTAATGTTATCCGTCAACCTGTCTATGTTTGTACGTTCACTGCGGAGCCTCTGGACGTCTAAATGAGACACATATGATGGTGCTGAAAAGCCAAGGAGCTGCATTTTACCTGAATTATTTAAGCATTGATTTGATTTTTGATTGATTTGATTTCATTTTTTGATTTCATTTTTTTTAATTTTCATTTTTGACTTGATTTAGTGATTTATTCCAAACATGCAATGAAAGTTAACATATATGTGAACAAGTAAAACAGAAGTAATAGTACACATCAACAATCGAGACAATCTTAGAAAAAAACAAAAAAAACAAAGGACAGGATTAATGGTCCAATAGTTATTCAAAATTTCAGAAGCATATATACGAGCAACTGTTTATGTCTTTGAAGGTTAAAATGACAAATATCCTTTAAAATCTGCTCATAGTGATTCTCGTCTGTGCTGGTAATATGATTAATGTGATCATAAGGGTTAGATTTGGTGAATTTGATGCCTGAAGCCCAGGTATTCCGAGGAGGAACTTGCTAAGTGGACATCCATTGACAACTCACTGAAAATATTTGTTTTGTGCTTCTTTTTTTAATCCACCAATTGATGCCTGAACACACGAGGCTGCACACACTCACTCATAGAGGGAAATCAGTCTGGTTTCGCTGGCTCGCCGCTGTGTGAGCCTGCCTCCGGTTCCAGACTGAAACCCTTGGAGAGAGTCTGTTGGCAGTGAGATCGGACGGCCTTGCCAAAACCTCCTCCCAGTTTTAACTTCTTAATGGGAATATGGCAGCCAATCTACCTGAATTAACAAACCTTCTAAATATCAATAAACCGCTCAAAACAAGCCGCAGTACTGTGTGGGAATTGTGACCAAATTGTCACAAAGCCCACCACAACACACGCTAAAGTCAACCTGGTATCCATTTATGGGGTTTTAAAGCACATAATGTTACATACTACATTGTGGAATTTGTAGACAGGAGCTTGTAGCAACCAATACTATCAACATTTTGGCCACTTTAAATTTTTTATAAAGCCAATAATGTAATTAAATGACTGAGATACAATTAAGGAAAGACAGTACTGCATAGTATATGTATCCTTGATGAATAAATATAACAACTGTGCCATCTACTACACTTATTTTTAAGGCGCAAACTGCACAAAAATTCCAAAAGACATTATTTATTTCCCAAAAAATGCAGTTGTAGTTATGCATTAGTACATTATCAGCTGCAGTTATTACATTTCAAAGGCTTTTTCTAATGTATTCTAATGTATAACATTATTAGCAAAATGTTATCAATTCACTGGCTCAAAACCTTCATTACATTATTGGCAAGTTACTATATTATTGGGTTTATTATATTTAAATGGCCAAAGTTATTGGCAATTACTACATTATATATAGATTACGCAGGGAGTCTTTATATTGACGTGATGTGCAATGACTTTAAGAATAAGAAAAAAAAGACAACAAGTGGCTCCATAAAATGTCCGTGTATGTACATGTAATTGAACTTGCCTGGTATCTGAACATAGCCCAGAAGACAGGACGGCCTTGTCCAAACCTCCTCCCAGTTTTAGATTCTTAATGAGAATATGAAAATAAACCCCCCAAGAACAAGTCATAGTACTATGTGTGACTTATGACCAAATTGTCACCAAACCTACCATAAGACAAGCTGAAGTCATTTTGACATCCAATTATTGGGTTTTAGGCACATTATCGTGTAGTTTGTGGACAGTCTTTATATTGACATAATGTGAAATGACTTTAAGAGTAAATCTTACACAAGAGCACAAGTAGATGCATGGAAAAGTACTGTATGATAGGTGGAATTTAACTTGTCTGACAACTCAGCTTAGCTTCTTTATATCCACAACCCCCTAAAAACAAGTCACTGTACTGCATTGTAATTGTGAATAATAATAAATTGTCAATGTCTAATACCAGAGTACCATCAAACCCACCATAAGAAAAGCTAAAGACATCTTTATATCCAATTATTGGGGTTTTAAGCACATAATGTTGCACAATACACCACGGGGCTTGTAGGCAGGAGCCTTTATGTGCAGTAACTTAAAGAATGAACCTTGTACAACAGCACAAATGGCTGCTTAGAAAAGTCCTTTCATGTTGGAGGAATCAACTGTTGTGTCTCTCAAATGTTCAATGTTCTGACTTGTGTCAAGGCCTTTCACACATCAAATGCACCCTTTGTACACTGTGCATTAATACAAAAACAACCAGAAGTATGTTATGAAAGGATGTGTTGATGGAAAGCAGAGTTTCAGATACAAAGATTGTTATGTCATCAGCGTAAAGTATTATCCGCCATTGAAATTTATGGTGTCGAACAGTGTCAGAAAGGATGAAATGGTATTTGTTTGCTTCCAATTCCATCTGTCAAAGCTGAGTGATGGAGCGAAGCCACAGTCATACGTCTTTCCCAACCATTAGCCTCCTAGCCATTAGCCTCTGTGGCCTAATTAACTCTGCTATATGCACACAGTCACAAACAAACAGCGTAGGATTCCTTCCAAATTACAAACGCTAATTAGTGCATTTTTCAGGACTACTCTCACACATTTCTCTCTCAGTTTTGGCTTGCGATGCTGAAACAGGTCGGACAGATGACCTGATTGGATTCCGGAGGCTTAGCTTTCCAGCGAGGGGTGTTGTGTTGTTCAGCTAGGTAGCAAAAGGTTGTCTGCTTGTACTCGGGAGGAATTTAGATGTGGGGGAAGGCACACAGATAAAAGATGGGAAAGAGTGTGGATGAGGCAGAGGGTAGCTTAAGAGTATATGGTTGTGAGCAATACTGTATTGGAGAAACTTCACTCATCTGCACATAGCGATTAAAGTAGTGTGAAGCACCAATGTATGCCTGTTTGTGTACTTTGGCAGTTGATACGATATTCAGATATGAATGAGGGAAGCCAAACAGAGACAGAGTGAAGAATCAGTGTGGAGATCCAGAAGTCTCTCCACAGAAGGACCTCTACACCAGGAGGGAGGAATGGTGATCTGCAGCCGGGCTAGATCTCAATAATTCAGGCCGGTCTACTCTCTTCACACAGCCCAGCTTGCTTCCAAATGCTTTGCTGTGGCTCGTGTAGTCAGTGTTGGGAGTAACGCGTTACAAAAGTAATGCATTACAGTAACAGATTACTTTTTGCTGTGACGTAGTAGTGTAAGGCATTACTAATCAATTTTCAGTCATATTTTACTCGGTACATGATCAATAGTGCTTGTGTTACAACACACTTTTCGCCCATAATTGAATTATTCAAATGAAAAAAAAAAAACAAAAAACAAAACAGAAAGACTATGAGACCTTACGGAATCAAAAATGCGTCTTTAAAGTTCTATTTCCTGTTGGTGTTCAGCCAATGGGTGAAGACGGCAGAAGACAGTCCATTGTCCATATGGACGTATGCT
>JAPQRQ010000014.1:844795-855938 GCA_037367365.1 Apogon talboti | reverse complement strand
ATCCATCCACCTATCCATCCACCCATCCATCCATCCACCTATCCATCCACCCATCCATCCATCCACCTATCCATCCACCCATCCATCCATCCACCTATCCATCCATCCATCCATCCATCCATTCATCCATCCATCCATCCATCCATCCACCCACAGCCCTTTTAGGGCTTCATCTTCCCCGTCTGTGTGTCTGCTGTCTTTCTGAACTACCATGCTGTTAGAAGCCATCAGTGGGTAAAAACTGATACGTGGCAACACATGTCGAATTAGCTTTCACTGTCGGATGAGGCACAGGAAAATGAAAATGTTCCACCAGAGTTCAGTATCATTTTAAAGGGCTGTCGGCTCGGTGCTTTGAAGACAATTCCATCTGCGGCCTCTCACGTCTCCGTCTATTATCCGATGCGTGACCCATCAAACTTTACACTTCTCTTAGCTGTGGTTGTGCTCGTGTCTTTCCTGGGAGGGAAAATATACCTGAGATGAGCAGCGGAAAAATGCTTTTAAGCAGTTCATGAGGGGCTACTCAGCGCTCACATTCAGCATTCAATTTCCATCACTGATAGCGTTGCTATTGATTCCGAGTTTGCCCTGTGCTCAGTGTGGGCCAGACACAACAGATCTTAGGGTTTGTGAGCTGTCAGTCACCGTAATCCTGGAGTCTTTTCCGAAGCCTGTCAGGGTGAAGTGTACAGCCTCACATTTCCCTCAAACAACGAGGAGGACGGAGCCTGGAAGCTGTCGGAGGCCAGAGGAATACTCCAGAGTTTACATGCCAGAAAAACACTCAACTTCTGTGAACGCCGTTTGTTTTAATTATTCTCTTGAACAACAAAAACACTCATTAACTCTTCAAAGTCACACCACAACTATAACAAAGATGGCTTGATTCCTTTTTTACTTCAGTGTTTACTCTCAGTGATGCACCATTTGATCTCCAAATCCTTTAATTGTTTGATATTTAGCTCATTTTGTCTGATTTTGTTATGAGTTTACACACGTTTAACCCTTTATTATTTTTTAGTTTATAAAAATTTGACACAAGTAGTGAAATCTTATGTTCTACAATAACACACTAAGGTTTAAATTTCAGAGTATTTCTATGAGTGACCTATAAAGGGTTAACCTCATTTCTCTTTGCTGTTGATTCTGCAAATCTCTCAAATACGTCTAAATTGACAAAAACCTGCAGTGTTTTTTCACGCTGATGAGGATGACATGGATCTGTCGAATAAACCGACCCTGAGGCGTGCGGCCTACATGTGACAGGAACTTGTCAGCGTTGTCATGACAACAATGAGATGTTGCTCACCTCACCTGAGACAGCATTCCTAATATTAGTGTAAAGGTAACTCTGCAGAAAAAATTGAAGAAAATATGAAACGATTTATATCAGGAAGAGTGCATAGATGGACGACAAAAACACATCATGATATTTCATAACTGATAATTATCATGATGAATCACTTTTCTCACATTTAAAGGATGATTTTTGGTCATAAGGGAAAACTAAAGAAGCCAAAAAGATGATTATTTGTGGCATTAAACAATTTGAAAAAAAATTGTAAAGTAAAAATTACATATAAGACAATATAAGATAAAAATGAGACAAAAAATGAAAAAATGAAACTGAAGCAAGAGATGTAACAGGAAAATAATGATGTCAAGACATGTAACAAGACCCAAACTCTATTTAAAGCACTGAAAATAATGAAGATGGCCTCAAATTCTAAATCACAAGATGAACACAATGTAAAAGACCAAGTTATTTGTGGGTGTAAAGCTATCACATACAGTCAGATCATTAGAATGATAAAACACTTCTTCAACTTGAATATACACATAAAAATTAAGTTAAACTACGTAAAAAAAACCCAAATAATTTCAGGTTTCTCTGTCAGTTTCCAGATGGTTTAGGCGTTATGTGTCTTTGAAGGTCATTTTCATTTTTTCACACTTTTCTAACCATTATCGGTTCCACATTTGCTAAAGTACTTACTGAACAGTGTATTCATATTCATTTTATCGTCGCTTGTGTGCACAGATGAGGGTTGGAGGTGTCGTCTTGCAAGAAAATGTTAGATTCGTCAATAAAAGTATTGAGTTTCACTTCAGTTCGGACCATTATTATGAATCCCACAGCGACTGGACTATATATATCATATCTGGATAAATGTTATGGTGGTCACTATGAAGGTCAGAGTTGAAGCTCGTATTTGATTCCATCTTTTCCACTGAAAACACCGACTGCGTGACCTCATCTTCTCTTAAATGCTAAGACATGACTGAGAATAATGTGTAAGAAAGTACCAGAAACTAAATGAGCCATATAATTCACAGGCTGTGTAATGGAAGTGTGTTTGACAGTCTTTTTAATGACTTTATTTCTTTTAACTTTCTTCTGTCGTCTTGTGCAGTACACTGTTTATGTATGTGTATTTAACAATGCAACACAATGGGCTTAATTTAGTCCATATTTTGATTATTAACATTAATAACTGTCATTTCATGTCTGGCATGTCTCACTGTGTGCTTTAAACAGTGACTGTTTATATAGTATATTCTCTTTATTATTGTTTCTATACCAGTGATTTCCATGAAATTACATTTGTGTTTCAGGATCATATAAGCAATAAACATTCAAGATAGCTGTTGCACTGCAAATTTGGAATGATTATTCGATATTTGTTATTTGCCAAATTAATTGACGAATGTATGGATTGATTATTTAGAGCAAAAAAACTCAAAATGATTTGATTCACACTTCTTAAATGTGACTACTTTCTGGTTTCTTTCCTCCTCTGTGACAGTAAACTGAATATCTTTAGGTGTTTGACCAAACAAAACATTATAAGGTATTATCAAAGCCAAGGGTGTCCAACACAAGGTCTGTGGGCCAAAACATGGCCACGGGAAGAATTTAAGAAACGCAAAAATTACACCGAGACATTAAAAATTAAGGATGTCAATGGGATCTCAAGTAAAATAATACAATAACCTATAAATAATGACAACTCCAATTGTATTTTTCTGTATTTTAGCATTTTAACGTAACATTACGTGAAAATATTTACATTTACAAACTATTCTTCCACAAAAAATGTGAATAACCTGAACAAATATCAATATCCTGAAATGTCTTAAGAAAAGTAAATGGAATTTTAACTATATTCGACCTGTTACTAAATGTTTTGTGTATTTGTAGATCCACTGTGATCTGTAAGTTGCAATGTACATGTGTAAATGAGAAACTGAGGCAGAATATTGTTAAAATGGCACATAGTTTGCCTATGGAATTTCAGATTATTCGTGGTTGTTCATGGTATTCACATTTTTTAAAGGATAGTTTGTAGATATAAATATTTTCAGCATAAAAGTTTGGAGTTGACATTATTTCTAGGTCATTATGTTATTAATTTACTGGTCAGGCCCACTTTAGATCATATTGGACTGAATGGGACACCAAAGATCTAAACAGTTTATCACCTTTTTCTTACTGTTTTTAGACCAAACACTTACTGGATTCATCACTAAAACATTTGTCAGCTGACCCAACAATGGAAATAGTCATTATCTGCAGCTCTAGTGCAAATAAACCATTAACCTAAAATAGAAATGACCGAGTTAACAGCAGGAGCATGTGACAAAATGCAATGTTTAGGCCAGGAAACAAAGCAACAAAGCTAACATCACACTTCCTACTTCAGCCTGGAGTTGTGTTAGTCTGTTCTGATTCTGACACCTCATTCTGCATTGCCTGTTTCCTCTACATTATCGCGTCTAACTTTAGTACATCATATACAGTAGGTTACATCCCAAAATAGACGAGCCATCGAAAACAGAAAGATGCAAACTGCCATTCAACATTCATGAAAGCCTGTGGTGTGGTGGTAAATGTAGACGCAAATAGAAACAGACAGAGTTACACACATATTTGAGAGCTGCGAACAGTCCTTTCAGGAGGTATTTATTGTGCTGATAAGGACCGGGAGGCCCTGCTGCTCTGAAATGCTGAGTAGAGGAGGAAGAGCGTCTGCCACGGCGGTGGGAGCATCCGACCGCCCACCACGGATAGAAGTGAGGGACGGGATCATGAGGATGGCTGGAGTCGAAATGCTAGCGGTTAGCTGCTGCAATTACTATTAAAGTGCACGTGGAGGAAATTCAGTTTGCTTCTCAACACTTTATACATTGAATTGAATAGAGTAAATTCGAAACATATTATAATGTTAAAGCAGATTTTTTTCACAAATTATATCCTTAACTGAACAAAAAAATAAGTATCTGGAATCACTGGGTAATCTATGTTTCAAATGGATTTTTTTCTACATTTAACTTTTTCCAATTAATTTATCACCATTTAATATGATATTACTGTCTGTATTTTGCATTATTTAGTGAAAATCAGGTATTTTCCTATATGTAATTTACTGATCACGTAGATGCTCAAAAAAGCGGAGAGTAAATTCAAAGTTTGTTTCAAAACATAGAAAATGGAAGAAAAAATGACTTTCAGGAAAAAAAAAATAGCATTAACTGAACCTAAAACAAGGGCCTCCAACCAAGTCCATGAGTTTTACTGGTGAACCTATGTTACAGAAGATGATGGTGTATCTGCATTCACTATGGAGCCTCTGAACATCCAAACTACAATGAAACACTACATTTTAATTTTAAGATGCTTTTAGTCGCCAGATTCTGAGACTTAATTGTATACATTACTGCTTGGCTTGTTGGTTAATACCAAATTTTCCAGGGATACAACAAACTCATAACACATTTAATACTGATTTACATGGAAACCCCAATACAGATAAATACATAAACAAGTGGCTGCCTGAATATGCATGTCGTCGTAAGCTACATTTTCAGCTCTGTAGCATGTCTATCGGCCTGTATTGCACGGGCTCGCCCTTTGTTATGTGCATCCCTAAAGACAGAGGGGTAATTGTGAAAATCAGTGTTCAACCGAGTGAGCTCTGAAGGGAAATCCACCCCAGAGGTTCCAAGACCAATTAAAAGTCAACAGATCTCTGGGCCTGATTTCCCTACTACTGTATCTCTATCTAATGCACAGAGGTGGAAGACTAACAGGCGATGATGGGGAGGGTTTGGAGGATTTGAGACGTTGGTTTGGAGTTGGGGAGGGGGGTCCCAGACCATAATTTTCCAAGAGAGATGAACTGTGAAATGCAACAAAAGCCCCCATTAGTGCAGGAGGGATTTAGAGCCCACAAAGCAATAGAAGAGGGAAAAAAAGCGGTAAAACGCCTTCGTCAAATTAAAAAAAATCACTGTGTCATAGAAAGCCCGTATGGTTGGTTCATATTGTGCACGGGTCCTCAAATCCACTGAGTGCAGCAGCATTTCACAATGAGACAATGTGATATTTCTGGGTGACTTGTAGTCAATAGCGAAAGCCTTTAAGATATTCACAGACTAAATCTGAGCTACGAGAGATCATTCCTCCTTTGACTTATACTCAATACTAATTTTCTGGGAATTCATCATTTCAGTATATGGAAACTGAAGCTGAAGGAGAGTGAAATATAATGTTTTTGTTTCCCAAAATGAAACATTAGCCATTCTCCTATTGACTCCTCTCCCGTGCATCACACTCGGGAATATATTTTTCAAGTGACGCGTTCACAGCCTGACATGTACTTTCACATCTAAACTTGTAAAAAAATAAATAAATAAAAAAAATAAGATGCTAAGATTCCCCCCATTCTTCAGCTTCTTCCAAACTCACTCCTGCATACTTTATGGCAAAAAGAAGAGATGTTTTGCTCCAAACTTTAAAAAAAAAAAAAAAGTCAACAGAAAACCCGGTGGGAGGCTGGAGTCAAGGAGGCCCCCTGTTATCTTGTTATGGCAGTGTAAACGGCGAGGCAACACTGAACGCCTTGATGGAGCCCAGATAGACGAGTCACACACACTCACACAACATCACACAGCAGCACCTGATATCGCCTGCATACCAACTTCGCACAAAAGTTCACTTTAGCAAACTTTTCTTGCAAGAAGACGGTGTTTCTTCCTGTTTGCACTTTCACAACTTCCACTCTTCAACCCTAAGAGACAGACAGCACCTTCTGTGATGCAGGATGTGTTCAATTTCATTTAGCTTTTCTAACCAGTCAATCAATATCTGATTCTGGTTCATTTGATGTCACAGTTTTACATTTGTATTATCTGGGAATGAGTGACTTCACCAAAAAATGCTGTGTTTTTGCTGTGTGACTCAGACAGAACCTATAGAAAGTTTGTTTTTTTCTTATTTAGAAAGTTAAACATAGATGTTTTACACTTCCAAATGAATTTTTATCTACATCTAAACTTTCAGAGGCAAGTTACAGCCATTTATTTACACAAATGAAGACATTATAATGAACTGATGCTGATGCTGAAATACATTCATTACAGAACCTCAGGGGGCCCAGATACGACACATGCGGTGCCCCTCAAAAGCTGAAAACTCCCAATTTCCTTATGTTTTTTTAGAACATGGGTAAAAATAATCATTGAAATGTTAACTACAGGAGGTGGTCACAGTCTCTGAGGGTTAAACGACACTATAATGGCTGAAGAAGACTAAGATTGTTGAAAATATATTGATATTACGATGAGATTAATGGAATAGACCGATCATATGCAGTAAAAGCCAAAATCTGACCACAACTTCTGTTTCACAGTTGTATTTATAGGTTATGCCATATGGAATACATATTCAAGGCTACAAAACAATGCCCTTGTCTACATTCACTTATACATTTCAGTCTGTTTTATTTGTCTCTTATTCATTGTTACGTGCTTGTATCTTCTTTGTTGTTTACGCTTTTTTGCATGACATAATTCCATAAGCCTCCTGGTGCTTTTGGGTTCACCAAATGATCTATGTTCTTCTTACTTTTCTTTTTTTTTTTTTTTTTTACTGTATAAACTAATAGAATAAATGCATACTCAGAGATGCCTTTTGTTCAGGAAGCCACTGTAACCATTGAAATGCTTTGTCGTCATTGAAACATTGATTCTAGAAGGGGTTTCTTTAAATGGAGACATATAAGCATCGTATGTGAAAGGAAAAGCTATAGCATACAGCACACTGCAGCAGAAACACAATATCAATACGTGACGGCAAGGACGACGATGATGATGATGATGGCTACAAGGAAAAAAATCTGCTTCTATCGCAGCGATAAAACAAGGCCATACCAATTTATTTCCTCTACTCACTCCTACTATAGACCTGCAGCTTTACAAATAACTGGACCGATGTTGAAGCTTCATCATTTCATTAGACATGAAAACACCTCAGTTGACGTTCAGCAGAAAATGAAGGCAGAGGGAAGGAAATAAGAAATAATCTCCATTGTACGTGATTTTATTTCCCCTGATGTTCATTTTCTCTTCAAGTGAGAGAAAAAAAGTGTCTAGAAGTTTATTCTAATGTTTTCACACACATTTTCTAAAGTGATATTTAAGAAAAATGCACATTTCTGTTGATCAATATTTGCTGAAATATCAATAAGATTCTGAAAACATATGAAAAGGACTCGAATAAAAGGAAAGTTACAGCGTTTCGTGTAGTTTTCCTTTCCATTAAGTACAACATCCTATCTGTTTAAGCTGCGTTGTCATTTTTTTTCATGGTCATCTTATATTGTCTGTATTTGGATTAGTTTCTGTGATTTTTATTTGATTGTATACATTTTTAAGGGGCTGTTTGTGCATAATATGTCTTTTTTTTAATAATCTTAATGTGTAAATAAACTACATTTAATCAGCAGCATATTTGACTATAAAAATGAAATACAGGACATATCCTTATCTATCTTGCAATCTTTTCTTCTTCTTCTTCTTCTTCTTATTATTATTATTATTATCATTATTATTATTATTATTATTATTATCATTATTATTATTATTATTATGGCAAGACTTGGAATACTTTATACTTTGCTCTTGCTTTTCACATTTATTTCCTGTACTACTTTATTATATATTTTATATTATTATATATTCTAACTTAAATATATTTTTGTAAATATTTACTATAGTTTGTATATTTCTTATTATAATCCTTTTAATATTGTGATCTTTACGCTGCTGTTATACTGCAAATTTCCAGACTTATCTTATCTTGTGTTAAAATCTCACTAATGCTGACGTATAAGCAAAATATCTTCTTAACATGTACACTGCAGCTGTTTCCCTTCAGTTTGGACGGTTTTTCGGTCTCTCTCATGTGAGCATTTCTCCACACGACACCCTGGAATATGAGTTCATTATCATCTCCGGTGTGTAAATCCAAATATAACACACTCATGTTCATTTCTGAGGTTTAACATCCTGCTGAAGAACGCGGATGTAAACTTAACCTGTCACTTTTTTTTATGTTAAATGCAGTTACCATGGCAACGGCATCATTACTGCATGACTGTCACACCCATCTGTCAAATAAGGAGTCTGACTTCGTAGAGGAAGTGAACTATTTATTTGCGAGATTCTACTATTTCACTGAATTCACTGAATGTATTTTTGCTTTTGTTTTTTCAATCAGATTTGATCATTTCTGTTATAAATAAATTGTTGTCCTTATTTATTAACTTTAACAAAATTCCTAGTGTTGAAGGGTTGTTACATCAAATTTCTTTGGTTGCCTAATAGTTACTTCAAAAGATCGGGGTGCTTTTACAGATAATTAATGTTCTCAGAGTCTTTTTTGGTTTGGAAAAAGCGCGAGGAAGACATAATATTTTAATAGAAATATAGTTCGATAAAGTAAGAAAAAGTAGCTTAACCGCCCTTCTATCTCCACCCAATACAATGTCGGAAACAGGTTGTAATTAGCGTCTGAACATCCAGGTGAATGTTAGACAGGAGTACTTCAGGTTCATTCGGAAAACAGAGAATCAGATGACACTTATGCAGAACTATATGAGGCTCTCAAAGGTTTAGTCTGAGTTTTTTTTATTGGTTTTATCACCTAATAAAAGCCCGCCTAAAAATAAATACCCATTTATATGCACGCTACATTTACCTGCTCTCATACTGTCTTTTCCCATGGGGAACTGAAGCCCTGAAGTGCTCCTTAAACCTACCAAAGCTCCCTGATGAAAAGACCAATTGTGAAGCCTGTGTTGTTGAGTCACTGTTGTTTTAATGCGTTATTTGAGATTCAGACCCAAAACAAATGACATGATCAAGGCAGTGGATTTTCAAGGTAAAATCACTTTGTTTATTTGAGTCTGGAGCAAAATAGAGCGATGAAACGGTTTCAATTCGACCCTGATGAAAGGAAGTAACGCTGATTTTATTTATTTATTTTATTTAATACAAATTGCCTGATGTGGAGTTGCACTAAAACAATTTTTAAAAAAAATGTGATTCTGCATCATGGATTGAGTGGAAAAATTTGGAAAAGGCAGTGGTGGGTTAACAGTACTGTGTAAAAGTCCTAGTCCATTATTAGGTCATAGGTTTCTAATGGTTTGTGCTGCTTGTTGTCATGGGGTCAAAGGTCACATTAAACAGTGATTTTTAACCTTTACAACACATTTAGTTCAGTTTTTTTTGAGCATGTCTTTTAAGAATGTGCACATATTTCCTGTATTTTATTGTTATATCTGAAGAAAACATAATGAGAGCAATACGTATGCTCATTTCAACACTAAGAAACAAAGATAAAGTTGGAATAAGACTTTTGCACAGAACTGAACTTGAGTTTTTATGTGCGTTTTTGTAAAACTAAGTCATGTTTTAATATTTAGTATCACTTTAATGTGACTTTAAGATGCTCATTTTGTCTCAAGTACTGTTGATGCTCAGCAGACACATCTACACAACTGCCTGGAGGTAGCAGAAAGGTATTATGGGAAATGTAGTATGCCACTATTATAAAGAAATCCTGCGTATTATAAATGTAGAGGAACCTTACTGAAATAAAAATACATAACCCACTGCTGGAGTCGGTAGCATGTTGAGTGTTGACTTGCACACAGTTATGGCCACTACATGCCCACAACAGGAAGTGTGGGATTTTCTGCCAACACCTGTTTAATGGATTTTCTCTTAGGCTGCCTGACAGGTCCTGTGTGTTTTTTTGTTGGCGCTTCCAGCCCTAAAAAAAACCCCAGCAGTTGTAGGAAGTAAGGAAGCGATAAAAATTCAGACAGCGCCCGCCGCTCATGCAAACTTTATGGCGCAGGATGGCTCGGTGAGAATATGATGAGCTCCTCCTGTGACCGCTGTGCGTTCGCGGCGGCGGCCGGATGGATGCGGTCTGACAGTTCTGTTCTGTGTTAGACAATATCTGACCGAATCTCGCCACACGGGTAGCATTTCACCTGAATGTAATAACGCTAAAATGAAATCAGGGAAAAGAGCAGCTGGAATTATCTGTCGAGTCAAGCACTGTTATTGTACAGCGAATACAGTGTGCAACGTGTGTTACCTTTAATACAAACTGGAATTGTTTGAAGGTTATTAGGCTAATTAAAATCACATAAAAGACTCGGATTTCCCTTTAGCACAGATTAAAATTGAGTGTGAAAAATTGACTGGAGCTGCCTGTCAGTGAATTATGCAGAAATGGCTGTCAGATACATTATCGCCAATCATAAAAAAACAGCAATGGCGTTGTGGATTACATGGACTTTTTGTTTGTTTTAGTAAGTACTAAAGTCTCTGTCCTGAATTTCAATAAATCTTTGATTCGGTTTCGGTCTGGCTAAGATGAAAGTAAAATGGATCAACTTGGCTTAATCCTCTGATGTTAAACAGTTCTATTGAATGAGTAATTAGTTTCTCAATGTGGTTTAATTGCTGCTACATTCCTGGAGCCTGACCTTTTTTTTTTCTTACAGTCAATCAGCGAGTCTGAAAAGCCGCCTCTGCGCTTGTTTTTGCAATCTCCTCCTCGCAAAAAGACGCCGATATAAACAAGTTTACGAGCGAACGGCGCCGTCTCATCCCGCTCTAACCCCTGCATTGAACGAGCGTTACAATATGAAATGAGACGTATTGTTGCTGACAACGCACTCGGATCTCGAGGAAATGTCAGCGTGGAGACGGTCTGGGAGGGGTGTGTGGATGTGGGGTGGGTGGGTGTGTGGGTACGGTGGGGGGGGGGCTGAATCGC
>JAPQRQ010000014.1:786499-799722 GCA_037367365.1 Apogon talboti | reverse complement strand
AACCTCCACACAACAACCAGTCTTGAAATAACTTAGATTAAGCACATTCTCTATTGATTGGCTGCTAAATTGCTGTGTAATACATGACAAATAATCCCATTTAGACTTTCAACACTTGTTTCTAATGGTTTCCAAATCATTTCAGGCAGGAATGGATCACAATTAGTTCAGCGTTTAGCAGCCGGGAGTGGCCGCGCATGCATGAGAGTGATTCTGGCGTTAGCGCTGGCTGCTCGGCTGCCTTTGACATTTCCATTCTCTGGACACCTTCCATTGTTCTGCCGCCGGCGCCTTTTTTTTTTTTTGTCTTTTTTTCTCCCTCCCACCTACCTGTAGGAGCTGAGAGGGATTTCAGACTCTGCTTGTGCACATGAGATGAGCCTGCAGTGTGGAATGCAATCAGAAGTGTGAGGATTTATTAGTGTGTGTCTCAGATTCAGCTGCTTCACGGCTGATAAAGTGCACCCAAAGACTTAGAGCATGGAGCCCTCCTCACATAAACATGCACCAACACGCACAATATAATATGTAGGCTTTCACTACGTTGAATGAAAAATAAATGCAGAGTTTGAAGTTGAAGAGTAACTTCACTTCCCTGTTTCGTCCGTCAAATGTCAGATTAGGCAATAAATGCAAAAAGAAAAAACAAATATCATTAAAAATGAACACAAAGTTAGCCAAATAATCGAGAACGTGGAAAAGCATTAACCAAATAATCAAGAAAATGAGCAACAGTGAACTAAATGACAAAAGTGAATAAACATGTACTAATTAATGAAGAAAACAAACAAAAAAGAACCAAATAATCAAGAAAATGGACAAACTTTAATGAAACAATCAAGAAAAGGAACAACAGTGAACTAAATAAATACCAACATGAACAAAAATATATCCACTAATGAAGAAAATTTACAAAAATGAACCAAATAACCAAGAAAATGAACAACAATAAACCAAATGATAAAAAAGAACAATAAACCAAATAAAAAAGAACAATAAACCAAATAAAAAAGAACAATAAACCAAATAAAAAAGAACAATAAACCAAATAATGAAGAGAATGAACATGACAATTTTGACTTATTTTCATATAATCACCTAAAAATGGCTTCACGTTTCCACTGTTGCTTTAAATAACATCAGGTCATTTATGTTTATACTCAGTCTTTTGGTTTGGACATAAAGGAGAAAGCAGCAGAGGGAAGATCTGGCATTTTTTCCTCTGATTTGGTCTCCACCTCCTCTTTAAATGATTCGCTACTGACATGCATTTCCTGTGTAGCCAAAACCCTTCCATTTTCATACAAACCTTCTCACTTATTGTTGCCTGAAAGTGAAACTAAATATTCTGTCAAAAAATAAACTTAAATTTCACAATATTAACAAGATTTATCTTTTATAAGTTTCTAAGAGTCGAGTTTATAAGAGTCGCATCTTTTTTCTGATTGATCCGTATCAAACGAATACACCAAATTAACTCTGTATATTATATCATTGCTTAAATTGGAAAAGTTATATAATTAAAACAGAGAAAACCCATTAAATAAACCCACTTCACAATGCACCAGCGACCACAAACCATGACCTGTCAATTCACCACAAATTAAATATTAATAAACAGCGTATAATAGTTTTTGCGGCAGAGTTGGAGCTCTTTATCGGAGATGATAATGCACATCCGGATGAGTAACACAAATTAAATCATAACTCTGAATGGAAGCCACACGTTGTCCAAAATGATTCATTATTCAGACTTTACCCGGCGGACTGACAATATTCCATCTCCTGTGATTAATCTGAAGCATGTTCATTAAAGAGTGAAGAGCCAGGACCATATTTCAAGTGATGATAGAGTGTGAATAATGAATTATCGCCTCATATTTTCTAGACTATTTATGAGTGTATATATTGTACATTAATTACCGTTACAGTCATATGTGAAAATGCCGTATGATTGAAGACTCGCTCACATAATGTAAGTATTATTTCTAGAGGGACGTCGCGGAGACACAGTAACAGGAAATACAAGATACTATTAGAAACACTGACCTCCACCAATACACATCCACATATTTATACAGTTTAATTTATGATTTTACACTCGTAACCTTGTGATTTTAGACTGAAAATCATCATTATTGCCGTTTCCTACTGAACTGTATTATCCATTTGTATTTATTTAGTTTTTATGTTAATACAATTCGTTATATTCATATCAGTTTCTGGATCTTGGTCGCCACCCACTACATTTTTGTTCATAATGTACAATGACAATAACCACCTTCTATTCTACAGTATTCCATTATGTTCTGGAAGCAAGTAGCTGTAAAAAAAATAACCAAAATGGACAAAAAAAATTACAAAAAAATTACCTAAATTTACCAAAAAATTAACAAAAATATCAAAAACATGAGCTAAAATGAACAAAAATGACCAATAACAAACAAATACTGACCAAGTCAGTACTCACTTATCAACACAATGAACAAAATGGACCAAAAAAAAAAGACCATGAAAATCAAGAAAATTAACACTTATGAACAAATGCTGACCAAACAAACCAACAAAATGATACAAAATGAATGCCATAGTCAATATTTGGATAAAAGGGGCGGGGCTACAAAGACCACAGGCGTCAGAGGTAAGCTAATGCTAAATGCTAGCTAAATCACTCTGTGAATCATTGAGTAACAGTTACATTTTATGTTTCATCCTTGTGAGTAGAACCACAACTACTGTATTTCACTCAGTTGTTTTAAAACAAGTAAATTATGTACTGCACATGTATATATTCACATTTCTCAAAATTTTCCTGTGTTTTTACACTTTTCTTATATTTCCTACTTTCTGTTCAGACAGGCTTTTTATGGATGTTTTGTTTTATATGTGGTATTTTATTTTTAATGGACTAATTTATTTTTAATGTAGTATTTTGTTCTTTTTTTTTAAAGTAGGACTTTCTTTTCTCTGTAGCACTTTGAGATCCCGTAGAATGAAAAGCACTTTAGAAATGCAATTTATTGTTTTTTTTCTACTATTGTGAATAGTAAGTCTATTAGTTCTTCTTGTCCATAACATTTCATTGCACTGTTGACTGTGTGTTAACCTGCATATGACAACATGATCTGAATCTGTGTTTATAGCTCGGTGTGGAGTGGTTCATAACTTCTCGACACAGGAAAACCTGGAAAACGTGGATCCCAGGGTGATAAATGGAAATACTAGATCAGTTTGCACATATTATTCAGACTTAAAAATACATTTACTATGCGCCATGGATGCTGGCTGATCAGTAAGAACTGCCAGGCTATTTTTATACTGGTAAAGATGCAGCAAAGTCAACAAAAATATCTTGCGAATTCGAGCGGAATTGGCAGTTTTGATTGAGTTGGGGTTTGATGTCGACAGATGACGGCGTATGCTAGCTGAAAAATCAAAACACCGAGCCAAAATTTGTTATTTATTAAAAACTTGAACGGCGCCAAGTGTTGAACACCTCCTGCCAGACGCCAGTCCAAATCAATACATCAGTCCAATCCTCATCGGAATGCAGCATTTTGATCCGAATCCACACAATATGCATGCCTGGGCTCATTAGAATATCAGATGTCTGCAGCGTGGTGTTGAATTTATTCAACAACCTGTGAAAATTCCAGTGAGCCTTAAGGAGCCACAAAGTCAGCTAAAGCTCAGCCAGACTCTCCAGAGAGTTTTCATCAGATGCAGCGTTAAACATATGCACATCATGCATATTCCTGCAACAAGTTTAGTGGGTTTTATTTATTAGGTGTGAGTGTCTGATGAAAGGTGTCAAGAACTTTATACTAAAAACGTTTTTTTTATTTTCTTCATGTGTTGGAAATATTTAGTAGACCACCTGTGATTTACAGAAATAAAGGAAAAGAAAAAAAAAATCACATTTGGCATCTTTGGTAGAACTTCAGCTCTATTTATTCTGAACACACTAATGATAATTTTAAGTTGTTTTTTAGTATTAAAAAGTAGAAATACTACAACTGTGATGTCATCCATTTGTTTCTGCTCGACTATTTTGAAGCCAGTAGTTTGCAATTTGGTCAGCTTTTTTGAAGCCAGAAGTGACCATATTTGGAGAAAAAGGGCGGGGCTACAAAAACCACAGGAGTCAGTTAAGCTAATGTTAAATGTTAGCTAAATCACTCAGTGAAACATTAACTTAATTACATTTTATCTTTGTTCCTTGTTAGTAGAACCATAACTACTGTATTTCGCAGTTTTAAAACAAATAAAAGGAGATGATTATCCACAGTTATGTAAAAGAACTAATATAGTGATGTTATAATTGTCAAAATATGGCAGCGAAAATGTTGTGAACATATAAGTTGATTATTACAATACAAGTCAAATCAGACTTTCATTCCTGTTTTTCTTTTGGTCTGGGGTCATAGTGGAAGAATCTGCTGTGAGAATGTCTAATGAAAGGTGTCAAGAACTAAACACTTATAACATTTTTTTTTTAAGATTTTCTCCATGTGTTGGAAATATTTAATAGACCACCTGTGATTTTACGCAGAATTTCACTTCACTTCTGTATTCAGTTGTTCCTATGTTGTTTTTATCATGTTTACAGTTGGGTTTGTGTACAGATTATTTTCAATACAATTTATTTCTTTGCATTTTTGGCAAATCTTAGTGTTTTGTTGCAAGTCTGTGTGATATAATGTGAAACTGGGATAAAAAGTGGACTAATACTGAGCAGGTAAGAACTTTATTAGCAGATAACTTGCAGGAGTGGACATTTTGGTGCTTTTCTGCAACATTAAATCCTGTTCTCCACCTGCACACTGTGGTTAAGACTCGGAGCTCCAGTCAGGGATTGAAAAAGTCTTGGCCTGTCTTTTGTGCTGTCCTATGGTGAAGTCCACGTGGATGCATATATGCCTGGCACTGTCCTCTGACGGGTACATGCTGACCTCCCCGGTCACCGGCGTGTCCTGCATCACGTCCACCGGCGCGTCCAGGTACAGCACCGCCTGTTTCCAGTGCGTCTCGGGTTTGAACGGGGACGTGGACAGGACTAAGGGTTTGTCCGGACACGGAAAAGTCACTGTGAACCAAACACAGAACGCGTTCACTGCGGCCGAACCGAACGACTCGCACCGGAAGTGGCCCTTGACCGCCCGCAGCTCGTCCACGGTGACTGAGCCCAGGTCCAGCTCGGCGAAGCGGGCCGGGTGGGACAGCACGTCCTCCACGGTCACGGCGTTCACGGTGATGTCGGAGTTCATGATGCACCTCCGGGCGAAGTCGGACATGCAGGACATGTCGATGCCGTACTGGTCTTTGACGGCGAACCAGAAGTGCAGCCGGTCCTCCACCACCGGGTCGCTGATCGGTGCGATGTAGAGCTCGGCCCGGCTTGGGAGGATGAGGCCGCCCGGCTTCAGCCACTTGTCCCGGGCGTAAAGGACCGAGTTGAGCATGGACTCGTGGAGGAGCGCGTACCCCATCCACTCACTCACGATCACGTCCACCATCTCCGGCAGGTCCACGGTCTCCACCGTCCCCCGGATCACCTCTACCCGGTCCTCCATGTGGTTATGTCGGACTATTTTCGTCGCCTGCTCCGCTATCGAACACGCCTCCACCGCGTACACCTTCTTCGCTCCGGCTTGGACGCAGAACATGCTCAACACGCCGGTTCCTGCTCCCACGTCCAGGACAACTTTACCCCGGATCGACTCGCTGTTCCGCAGAATGGCGGTCCGGTACGTATTGGTTCGTTCGTGGTCCGCTATCATTTCCTCATGGATCGTAACATCCGAGTAGCTGTCGAAATACAGCCGGTCCTGCCGACTTTTATCTAATTTTCTTTTCTTCACACCATGAGACATCTTCACTGCTTGCCGTGGTTCTACTCAGTAATGTTTTGTTTTGCTACTTCCGCATTGGTGAACCTGGGAGTTGTAGTTTCTTACGTGATACGATAGAGAGCGGTGAAATACATATACGACTACAACTCCCACAAAAAACAGAATGTGACGTTGCGATGACTGCTGCATTCACATACAAGTGGAAAGTAAGGGATAAACTTTTCAAATCACCAAAATTCTAAGAAAGGCGCCGCTCTCTACATTTACTACCTCATTTTCAGTGTTTACCAATGAGGGCGGGTATTTTTGTAATTATTCCCTCAAACAATCTGAATTAAAAAGTGAATATTAATTCTCAGAAAATAGACAAAATAGTGTCAGTGCAAAACATTTCTCACACTCTGCCTTAGTAATGATCTTGATATAAACATTAATGACACACCCCTCCCCTTTTTTATATTTGAATGTATTAGATTTGACTGTTATTAGTAGACTATTGTTTAGAATGAGGTAAAATTATGGTTATAATTATTTTATCCATTGGGATTATTTTGGTCAGTGTCTACAAAATGTTTTAATTTTCTTTATTTTACTCCTGCGTATTCTAATACAAAAAAAGTTATCACTTCAATAGTTTTGAATCTCTGCATTTCTAAGATGTGCTTAAGTTTGTCATGTTCCAACGACAAAGATTAGTTTAGCACCACAAATGGCTTTTATATCATTGTCCAATACCAGCATCAGCATGTAAGGTGAAATTTCACCAAGGTTATAATGAAAACATGAATGATGTTAAAAAAAAGTTAAGGTCACTTATTTTTACAGATATAATGAAAATTTCTTTGTTTCTTGGTGGAAAAATGGAGATTGATAACAGAAACTCCTGAAACCCATATTTACAGACATGCGAATGCAACCTTTTTACACGTAAACCCAGTCTAAATAATTTAGTCTCGTCAAAATTACAAAAGCTACAAATAATTTATCAAGATTCTGCAAAACATTAAAAAAACTTCACCATATTCCTCCTGCCTCTGCCTCAGTTTAACACATCAGGCTGTATCTGTCAGAAATCAGCTGAAACTGATGATTATTTCACCCGCTATAATTAATACAGGGTTTAATTACATCTGTGGCGTGCATCATCTAACAAGCTGCATGGCACAGCATGGCATGAACACTTTGGAGCTTTCCATAAAGTTATAGCAGGCAGAACACAGCTGTTCGTGGCACAACTCGTCTCATTCCTGTCAATGAGTCCTACAGGACCTTTTCCAGTTGGTGTTAAAAAAAATCATAGGAACAATGCTGGACAAATGAGTGGGAGCTGTATCCTGTTTTATAAAGACAATAAAAGCAGGGTTTTGAAAGCAGTGAAAATGTGAGATATGTGGTTGTTTGTTGTTTGTAAGTCAGCCCGAAGATGGCACAGAGCAATGCAAGAACAATTAAATAAAAAGAAGAAATTAACCCATAAAGACCCTTTTATATCAGTTCCAAAATTAATTTTCTCTATAGTTAACCTTTAAATAATTTATCAGTATTTATTATAATATTAACCTCTGTGTTTTGCATTTTGTCAGTGAAAATCAGGTGTTTTCCTATTTTTTATTTACTGATCATGTAGATGTTGATTAAAGCTCAGTTTAAAGCTGAGGGTTATTATATGAAAAACAGAGAAAACTGAAGAAAACGTGACTTTTTTTTTTAAAAATCTATCATTAACTGAACATAAACCCAGTGTCTCCATCCACTGTCATTGATCCAACTCTGTGGGTTTTACTGGTAAATCAATGTTGTAGAAGATGACAGTGTTTCCACGGTAACTACGCAGCCTCTGAACGTCCAAATGGGTCATATCTGATGACCATGAAAAGATGGCAAACTGTATTTTACACCAATTATTTACATGTATTGATAGGGTTAGAGGACTGACAGGTATTAAACATTTTTGATCAGTAGATGGTTTTGTTCAGTGGTGGATGTTTGGGTCTTAACGGGTTAAATAGAAAATACTGTAAATATGCATGTACGTAGGAGGAGCATGCGTCTTCTAAATTTGTATCCAATGCAGCTGCTATAGAGCTTAAATACTCTGGGGGAAAGTAGGCATTTAATTATTTAGTTTTCTTAACAGTGAAATTCTGCACGAGCTGATATGTTTCAGTTTGAGTCATGTTTCCATCGAGGGAGAACGAGCCACACCTCTTGTAGTCAACATCGACTTCATCTCCCCAGCCTCAGTTTTCCCTTTTGGTTACTTGTGTTGAAAAGGAAACACAATAAAGCCCAGAATATTATCTAAAGACGCAGTGTAGAATCCAGGAGGGAGCTGAACATCACAGCCACGATCGACTGGTCAGAAACAGGCTTTTAAATGTGAAGGAGGACTGCAGATGTGCAGTGAAACAGGGGAGATTACAGAACGGTGAGGCACAAACTGTGCCTGTGTATTTGGTGAGAACATCTGCAGGTTTTATAGGTGTATATCAGACCTGGGCGTTATGAGGCCCGATAGCCGACCCTAACTGGAACACATGAGGTCATTAGCAAATTAAAAGTCAATGCAAATATATATATCATTGTAATACACAGGTGCCAAACATACGGCCCGTGGACCAAAACCGGCCTGCCAGAGGGTCCAATCCGGCCCATGGGATGAATTTGTGAGATGCAAAAATTCCGCTGGAGATATTAACAGTCAAGAATGTCAAAATCATTTTAGTTCAGGTTCCACATACAGAATAATTTAATCTCCAGTGGATCAGACCAGTAAAATACTATTATAACCCATAAATAATGACAACTCCATATTTTCCCCTTTGCTTTAGTGTAAAAAAGTAAAAATTACATGAAATGTACAAACTATCCTTTAACAAAAACTGTGAAATATGGGGGGGTGTGTTCCCTAACTAAACCAAAAGTGAAACTTAACACGCCTGGCTTCTGTACCTCTGTTATATGTTGGAGCTTACACGGGTTCTATGTTTCTTTTCCATTCTATATGGATTTCATATCGTTTGCTTTAGTTGTGTAGGCAGAGAGGGTAGGGAGGGAGGAGGTTGTGTTACGACGCCTAAAGCAATAGCCAAGTTCATTAACTAGTGGCTTACAACTTGTAATAAAATGTAGCACATCAAAGTCAGTGTATTTTTTTATTTTTTTTTAGAATATATCTAGGGGAATCCCTGTGTATAATTTAACATTTTTACATAAAGAGATGAGTTAAGTAAATGATGTGTTTAATTCTCATAAAAAAAACGGTGTTTGTGTATTTATTTCTTTAAGTTCTGTTCATTTAATCCAATGGAAAAGATGAATGAATACCATAAGTCACATTAATGGTAAAATCTGAGGTAAGTAATAACTATTTTTTGATTTAATAAAATCAAATGGTATTTGTATTATGTCAAGACAAATATTTAAGCTATGGAAATCTCTGAAGTTCATCAGATTTCTGAAGTAGTCATTATGTCCAGGTTTAAAGAACATTCACAGGGACTTCTGAACATAATGGACTATTACTAGAATAATAAAATGATTAATGCGCTACCATTCAGTTCCTAAAAGCTGCCTCTAAAATAATTCCCCATGGTACAATTCTTCATTTTCTAATGACTTAATAAAAGCCACATATTTGCACAGATATTCACTGCTCATCCTCTTTAATTAAACTTGTCCAATCACTGTTTGCACACCTAAATCACAGTCCCACGTACAACTGATCAGGGATCTGATTAAGATTTAAGCATCTTGCTCTATTTGTGCCTTAAAATATTAATACAGAGAAACTACAGGAAGAGGAAGATATGGTGAGGCTGGTCAGTGCACATGAAATCATGGGTATTATTTTAGACTATGAAGGTGCAATTAGCTTTTGTTTTTTTTTGTTCATTATCTGTTCCCTTAACAATCAAAACCAGACTGTGGAGACTTGGTTTGTCTGATACCAGAACACACTTATTTCTACCAAATACCAATGAATCAATGCTATGTATCCACAGATTATTAGCAATAATTTCCTGACACTATTATTACAAAAACAACATAAATAAATCTAGGTGGTTTGTTATAATGGTGGTCCTTAAAGGGTTAATTACTCCTTTATACTGTAGGTGTTCTGTGTAGTGTTCATATTCTAAACGCTCATCAGCAGGGGGAAGTCATGTACAAGAACACACTTAGTTCTACCAAAACCACCAACAAATCAACACTATGTATCCACAGACTGTATCACTCACTAAATAAAGAATAAAGCTCATTGTTTCCACACATCTGTATCATGGTATCATCACGTTTTCCTCTTTAAACTAAAACTCAGACACTTATTTTGACAGTTGTTTAAAATAACACTGTTATAATCTTCATGTACTGCATCAGCTGATAGTTTACATTATAGCTCTGTTAGCTTAGCTCTGTTTTCTGTTTATGTTGTCAATAGCTGAACTAAAGATCTGTTTGAATCCAACAAGCAAGGTCAGAACTGTCAGTTTAGTCTGAACCATGGATCAACAAACCACAACTGAACAATGATAATAATATCCCATAATAACTATACCTATATAAGCCTCATAATTAAACTTGTGTAGAAGGTACACTGACATTCTTTACATTTACAGCTGTGTCCAGTGGAGAAAACAACAGCTTCTATTTTTATCACTTCTCTTCTTTGTCTCTAAAAGTTGTTTATTTGTGTTCTATCATTTTCTGATGCTTTGGTCAAGGGCCCCATGGCATTCATTTTCCTGACTCACTACTCCCTCTAGTGGTCATATAAATCCCCTGGCCCATTGATGTAAATAATTTCAGTTTATATCTCTACAATCCCGTATACATTGGTATCTTAGAACTTCACAGCTCTTTAATCTAAACACTAATGATAATTTCAGGTCATTTTGCGATACTTGAAGGTAGAAATACTCCATACAGACCCTTTAAAATGATGCTTTTATCGTATGTGGCTGATATAGTAGTGTAGTCCTCCTGTATGCTTCACCAAACTGGTAGAATGCCACCTACCCTCTACTGCAGGTAACAGACTGACTATGGATAAGTACAGTATAAAACCTACTTACCACTTAAAACAATCCAAACAAACCTTTAACTTCACTTTTATCTGAGGTTCAAACATTATTCTGGGGAGAAACAAAGCAGTAGAGTATATAAAAGAGGTCAGTAAACACAAAAGACTGCCTGATAAAGTGAATAAATACCTAAAGAAGGGAAGGGAGATAACGGGGGCGGCTGTGTGGACTGAAAACCCGTCAGCAGCTGTTCTTCTTCATGACCAGCTGCTGTCAGCATGCACGGCCTCGTGGGAATGCCTCGCTCACTGTCGGCAATACCGGACCTGTCAGCTGCTGCAACAAACATACGCACGGGCAATAAAAGACGGCTTAGATATGTATACATGCACATCCAGTGTGTACTGTAGGCATGCAGAAGGTGCTCACGGAAGCACAGCCAGACCCTACAGCTTATTGTGCAGAATGTGTGTGCACACACTGCTACACCGGGCCATCAGTTTTGGTGTCATGATCACCCGTTTCAGAGGAAGGCAGACTGCTGAGCAACAAATACTGAGGTGCAATGGCTTCATATTGATCGTTCTTTGGATCAATACCAGGCTACTTTGATATCTCACTCCCAGAGAAAAGGCTATAGCACACTCTCCATTCCTTATTCGCCCTCTTATTCAACCATTTCATACAGCAAACATAATTCATCTCCACCAAAAGACAGTTTCACGCATGGATCCATCCGGATGCCTCCTCCATGTGTGTGTTATCTACTTCAGTGTTTTGACATCTTCCTATAAGGACATGCTGTTGGCCACTACTTATCAGTGGAAAAGTTATAACAACTGCCAGAGTAAAATTTTCTGCCCCAGGCGTTTTTATTCCACTTGTTTGCACAGTCCACAATCCACCACACACACACACACTGCGTCACTCGTAGCCTTCTGAATTTCCACAGCCAATCACTTTACAGGATCTTGACCTGTCAATCCAGAGACCCAGTAATCAATTCATTAATTACATCCCTTCCCCCGCAGAACCACCTCCCTTATGTCGACCCCATATCAGTTACATTACACTGCAATTAGATTAAATGACTAAATCTAACCTGCGTGCAACAGCTGTTCAGGGAGGATTACACTGACGTTATGACAAACCCATAACATGGTTTGTAATATGGAAATACTATGTTTTATTGGTGAAGGTTAAATGGGGAGAGACTGCAGTAGTCCTTAGTGTGGATGGTGGTGTTATTATCTGTCAAATGTCATTTTGGCGTTCATGTTCACAGACTGGAGTGGCGCGAGGTGCATGTTGTGTATCGCAGCAGTAGGATGAAGGTCAGGTTAATGCATAATGAAAATGGCTCATGGCAAGAAAAACACTGTTGAATCCAAAGACTGAGGAACCATAACATCTCCCATTGGTTTCTGAACTGCTGTTTTAAAGGCTAAAGGTTAAAGGTTAATTCACATTATTATCCCATAGGGAAATCCAGTCTTTGAGTTTCACCCCTGCCAGTATACACACAGCAGCTAGCATTAGCATTAGCATTAGTAGCAGTGAGCTGCTATTGAAGGTGTTTGGGAACCAACTCCAGGTCTTTATCAGTACTGTGGTCAAGGGCACCGACAGGAAAATCGACCTACATAAACCTGTTTATAATGGCAGGGGAAACCAGAGGAAACCGACGCAGCATGTAGTGAACATGAGGTGAAAGTGCTAACCACGACACCACTGTGCTGCCAAAGTCAGTAATTTGCAGTTTGGTTGTTGCCAAGTTAACATTTTGGAGCTGGTAGTAACCTAATTTGCAAGAGTGCAAGGGCTCAGAGACATCTTCAAAGTTTTATCAGTGTGCTAAATACTAAAGCTAACGGTAAACTTTATCAAGGACTGCACAATAAAGTAATTTTATAGTTTTGTTAGTGCCACCTAGGCCTAGGCTCTGAGAGTCAAACTCAGACAAGCTTTGATTCATCCTCAGATCTTATTAATGGAGAAAACGTTTTAAGGTACAGGTAAAGGTTAATTCACTGTAATTTCCCCATAGAGAAATTTAGTCTCTGCATTTTAATTATCCTACAACACACACAGTACCTAGCATTAGCATTAGCAATTAGCATTACCACATTGTACACATCAGAAGCAGTGAGATACCCACATAAGGTGCTTGGGACCAACTTCAGATCTTCATCAGCTAGATAGAACACTTCCCAGATAGCAAAATCATTATGGCATTGTTTTGGCCCAAAACTGGCATGCCATTTTGGCAAAGTTCTGGGTGGATGTATGGGCCCTAAATGGCCCATATTAGGCAAGCCAAAATCAAACCAAAAGGGAGCCAAAATCA
>JAPQRQ010000014.1:766873-777732 GCA_037367365.1 Apogon talboti | reverse complement strand
GGGGGGGTCGGGGCAGGAGGTTGACAGGTAACAACATCCTGCTTTGACAGAAGCCAAATAGGGGAACGCCGTCTTAGTTTTTAAGGGGCTCAAAATGCTGCTCTTAGCACCTTTAAAATGTAAAAATGGGCTCAGAGCATCTGGATTTAATTTGGTACCGAGGGTCAGATGCTGCTGTCAGCAACGGCATTCATAAGACGCCACCAAACAACACTGGGACGCTCCGTAAATGCATACTGATGATGAAGCACTCGGAGTTTGGTCTGTTTTGTCGTGGAAACATTTATCTTAAAATAGGGAAACTCTGCTTTCCAGTGCATCCAGGGTCTTAAAACCAAATGCAAATGTGATATCTGACATGGAAAGCATTAACTTTATCATTATTTTGTCGTTAAAGTGATGCACATGTGGGCAGATAAAACTACATGGAGGGGTTTTTTGCAAATGTCTCACAGGAAAACGTACAAACACAACAGACATATGGTGGAATGAGAACAGGTTTGCACTCCTTCTCCTTCTGAGCTCATATACAGTATAATCTTACCAGGATAAACAAAGACTGGATAAAAAGCTGAAAAAAGAAAGAAAAGTCATTGATCCACCTGGAGTTCCATTACCTGTTTGTACCTGGAATTTAACTGAATTCAAAAGCTGGGAAATATTTAGACAGGAAACTAGTTAAATGAGTCGAATTACTTTATCATGTATATGTATTTAGTTCAGCAGCTGCACAGTTAATCCAATGGTGTAATTTTATATTCACAGAAGGCTGGTCCATGTACGTGGTGATGTTCAGGATTAAATGATGACTGTATCTAGTGTTTTTTAATGTTGGCCTGAGTTTATATACTTCAAAAAGAAAAAAAAAGAATGGTGAATTTCCAGTTTAATTTGAGTTTGAGCTCAGTGTTTTGTCAGAAAGTTTGAATTTTTTTTTTTTTTTTTTAATTTTGGGAGTGATTCTGCCCACTCTTCCAGAGATACTACATAACAGGAAGTGAAGAAGGAGAAGAAAGAGAAGAAGAAGAAGAAGAAGAAGGAGAAATGGAGGAGGAGGAGCAACAAAGCACAAGGAGGAGATGAAGGAATAATGGGAGGAGAAAAACAAGATGAAGAAGGAAGAGCAAAAGACAAGGAAGTAAAAAACAATGAGGTGGAGGAAGAGGAGGAGGAGAGGAAGAAAAGAACAAGAAGAAGCTGAAGACAACAAAGAAGATGAAGGAGGAGGAGGAGAAGAAGAACGGAGGGCAGGAGGACCAGAAGGAGAAGTGAGAACAGAAAACAAGGAAGTAGAAGAACAAGATGAGATGAAGAATAAGAGGAGGTGAGAAGAGGAACACAAAGAAGATGAAGAATGGGAAGGAAAAGACGATGCAGGAGGAGGAAGAACAGGAGAAGATGAAGACGATTCTGAGCTTTTTATTGTTGAGGTTTTCTGTGTCCAGTGTTTCTTTTTCTCTTTGGACACTGAGTCGGTTTAATGATCGTCTTTAAAAATCTCCAAAAAAATGTTTCCATTTCTTCTAAAACTTGTTCTTTTTCTGGTCAGTGAAGGAAAAAAGTCAGAGCCTCCACTCGTGTGTACAGTAAGTCATCATTTCAGTCTGGTTTTAATTGTCACGTTAATTAAGAAATGGAGATGGTCAATTACATGCCATAATTACCCATAAACCCACAGTCACCCATAAACAGCGAGGCTTTTACAGAAGCTCCGTCTGATCCAGAGTCTGCTTTTCTTCAAGGTGACTAATTTCATTTCCCTGATTTGACTGACCTTTGCCAGAGATGTTTTGATGCCAATGATTTCCTGTCCCTTTGCCTCAGCGGTCGGAGCTAACGGAGCAGGTGGAGCGGTCTGGTTTACGTCCACGGCTCTCGCATGAAATGTGAAGTGAGCTGTGAAGACGTCTGGGTTTACTGGGGTTCACTATCAGAGCCAAATGGAGCACCACCAGTTCCACGTGATGGATTCCACAGTGTTCTGGAAGGGGGGCGGGGCTTTTTTTGGCTTTAATTCAATTGAGACAGAAAATGTATGAAGGACAGTAGAGGAGGACCTACTGTGGACGGACTGTGTGGACATGGACCACTCAGACATCAGGTCTTCACTGAATAATACACTAAAAATGATTGGTGGTGATTGAATGGAGCTCCAAGTTCAGGTTCTAAGTCCAGGGTTTCCTGGTCTTTTGGATCTACTGGATGTCCAGAGTCTTCTGTTCCTTTAGGTCTATGTCCAGCTTCTTCAGTTCTTCTGCGTCTACGTCCAATGTCTTCTGATACTTAATGTCCAGTGTCTTTTGTTCCTCTGAGTCCACGTGTCTTCTGTTCTTTTGGATCTACTGGATGTCTGAAGTCTTCTGTTCCCTTTAGGTCCATGTCCAGTATCTTCTAGTCCTTTTTGGTCTACAGTCTTCAGTTGTGGGTCTATGTCTAGTATCTTCTGTTCCTCTGGGTCCATGTCCAGTGTCTTCACTTCCTTTATGTCAGTGCCTTTAGTTCTTCTGGGTCTATGTCCAGTGTCTTGTGGTACTTTCAAGTCCATCTCCAACATGTTTTGGTCCTTCATGTCCAAGCTCTATATGCTTTTTTAGGTCCACGTCCAGTGTCTTCTGTTCAGAGTCTTTGGTTCTTCTGTCTGGTGTTCCTCTAGTTCCACCAAGTCCTCACTGTCCTCATTGTCCAGCTGTTTGTCAAACCTCCTCTACATTGTGTCCTTAAGTCCACTGTCTTGACCATTTTTTCTCTTTTCTCATAGGAAAACACGGCAACTAGACATCAGCAAGTCCATCATTACTGTTGTCACATGATATGTATTTCATTCATCTTGATTGGTTGATGGTTTTATGACACAAAAGCATCAATCAACTCAATCAGAAACTATAATAAGAGGTGATTGAACCATGGAAATGTACATAAAGGACTCATTGGAGATTTAATAAACCTTTAATGGCTGCATATAGTATCCTGCACCACATCCTAATAAACCTTATGTCCTCACATGTCTTTATCATATTTACAGTGTTTATCATGTGATCAATAGTAGCAGAAAACATGACTGAGAATGAATGAATGAAGTGTTCTCCACAATCCTTCCTCATCCTTAGTCACTCGTCTCAACCTTCTATGTCTCATTAAATTCTAATAATTATCTCTAAAACTGGATAAAACCGTCTCTGTTACACCACAGTGCAGCTCTATACTAGGAGAAGGAGCGCGTGATCCACAAACGTAATATTATATTCCCAGAAGTAGTCACATTTTTGCTGCGTCTCCCTAAAAAAGGAGCCTTATTAACAAAGAAAAATGCCAACTTACAGCTCTTTGTTCCGGCGTCCTTTGCATTCTGGGAGATTCCCGTGTGCACGCTGCAGGAGATGTGTCTTCAACAGAACCCCTGTCGATGCCAATGACCTGCAGGATCACAAAACTACATATTAGTCTGTTTCTGAAAAGTGCCGGGAGTTTCCTACCTGTCACTTTTACAACTTGTTTGTTTTGCTAATCTTAGCCTTTCCATATTGCACATCACTGGTGGCAGGTTGTGTTCAGTTCTGCCTTGACTGTGAGTAAAATTAAGGTGTATATTTTCAAGGCTCAAGATGTGCAGAAAAGAAGTCTAGCTAATGACTCATGGTATAATAATAAGTCTACAAGGATAAGAGAACCTCAGCTTTGAGAGGATTTAAGAGCAATGGAGGACCATTTTTAGAGCTCATTTTATTCTTAGGAAATGCCATAACACATAATTCTATCCTTTACATTTTAATTATATTTTTTACTTTTAATCAATGTTGGTCCATCAGATTCAGCAAGGTCCAGGTCCAGCTGGTCTAAACAATCACTGACCTACATTCTTTACATTTTTCTATTTGTACCAAGATGATGTATTAAATTGTTCTTGTTATTGGACTTATGCATCTGTCAATGTCACACTTATCAAAGTCACCTACTGCACACTTGTTACTTTATTTATTATTATTGTTAGTGCTGTCAAATGATTAAAATTTTAATCAGATTAACCACAGGGTTGCTATGGATTAATTTTGATTAATCAGAATTAAATATGAATTTTTAACATGGGGATTTATACAGTAACTTGAGCATTTTCATGTCATTTGATTGGACAGCCAAATAAAATACTGGTCAGAGGATGCTCAGCTAGCATAATGGGGGCGGTCTGCTATTAGCTTCATATTTCATTTGGCTGGTTTTGAAATATTATAAAAATACAAGCCACTCATTAGGCAAAAATGAATAGTTTTTAGTCAAATTAACAACTAAATATACAAACCTTTGCAGCATTTAGCGGGTTAATTTTAAAATGCATTTCACCACATTACAGACTATATACCCAACACATAATTTAATTAAATAACTTCAGTGTTGTCGTACATTATTATTATTATTAATACCTTTAACACTATAAATAACTGTGGCATTAACTCAGTACTGATAGGAGTCACTCTGAATGTACAGTACATTTATTAACACACTTATTAGTGGTTCATTGTCTGAAGACTCATGGTTTTTGCTGAGTAATATTCACCCGTGGCTGTATTTTCAAATGTGTATTAATATATTTTAATAAAATATTGAAGTTCAGTCAGGTTTCAACTTCCAAAGATGTGCTATGTTGCAGTTAGCCAAGATGAGTACAGATTAAAAATATGTGCATTTATACCTTTAACCTCCACTGGGAAAAACTGTCCACTGTAGAAATGAATCGATTTTCACATATTTATGGTTAAACATTCCAACTTATTCTGCAGCAACTTTCAGCTTATTCAGTTTACAATGAAAAGGAGATCTACAAACCACACAAACATGCTAATAATTTCTTGTAAACCCTGTTTTCAGTGTCTGTTTGGACTGATTTGTGCAGCGATTAGTGTTCTTAGAGATGCTTCTATTACAAAACCAAACCAAAACCTTAGTGAAGAGAATATAATACAATAACAGAGGTGTATGTGTAAGTTTTACCTGCAGATGGATTTAGGTTTAGGTTCAGGAGGTATAATTCATTCATTTCAGCTGCATAGATTAGAAGGTATTTTCCTGCCAAATAATGACTGCATTAAACAATATTATTACCGCCTTCTACGGCCTCTACACATGTGAAATAATGGTTGAATTTTTAGGACTGAAATGCATTCTGGCTCTGCTTGTGTGTCCTCTCCATCCCCTCACACTGTGTGTGGACACGGAGGCTACGCAGCATGTTTTATATCAGGGGCTTATAGGAAATTCTGAGATGCCTTAGTCCTGCATTTGCAGACTTATGGGGTGTATGTCCACACTGTCAGCTCTGTCCCAGTTCTGTAGAAAAGTCTGGAACCCTCCACTATCATTCTGTAACAGGGAAAGAACACAGACGGTGCATAAATAGTGGACAAACACTCTGTGACGTCATCTATTGGTTGTTGAACTGCACTTTTGAGGTTACTAAAAACAGCTACCAGAGCTAATTAGCAGGCTAGTTGACAGACCATAGAATTAAATACATAATAATGCTAACCTCAGTTAATGCAGCTAACTCATTCTGGTTATTGAATCTTGAACATCTGGTTAATGAATCGCTGGTAAAACATCCGATGCTAATACCGATGCTAATGCTAACAGTCACGACACAGACAGACTCACCTGCCAATCACAGTGGCCACACCCTTAGCTATGCATAAAATTTTTGGCTTAGTATAATCTTAACAGATTACTTTTATAACAAATCAGGAGGAAATTAACTTTGGACCAAAACAGATGTTTTTGCATCAGGATTTAAAAGCTTATGGATTGACTAACTTTTTGAGTCAACCCCTAGTGGACAGTCGAGATACTGCAGATTTCAATACTTCTACACTGCCTTCACTTTTCCGCCCTGGAAATTACCTCTCTCTCTCTTTCTCTCTCTCTATCTATCTATCTATCTAGTTAAATCTAGTTAATTTATTCATCTCTTGCATTACATCGCATTTGCAAAATAGTGTCTGGAGGTATGTTTTTTTATTCGAACATGTGCACATAAAATAAAATATATTGACTTTATATATACTGTCAGATATTCTATGCATTAATAAATAGTTCCTATAAATGGCTGATAGTTTCATTATCATCCCAATTAAATTAACATATGTTAATAAAATCAGCATATCGAGTGCTTCTACCACATTATCTGACAATGGAATTAAATAACTGGAGCATTATTTTTTAGTTTCATAATTTACGTCCAGGTAATAATTTCACTGTCACTGCTGGAAAATCCTCTGCTTCGTTCTAACAGGTTCTTCATGTCAAAAGTTAAAATCACATTTAGTGATTGGGTGCTGTGTCACAGCTAATTGGCCATTTGTGTTGACAGTATATTTAGATAATTATTTCAACCAGATGTTTGGGCCGGATCCGTCCACGTGGAAGACGTAAATGCACTTTTTATTAAACGCTCCAATATGCGATTAAATCATTTCACTTTAACAGCCACGGTGTAACTCATGACAGTTCCCCACAACCACTGTGGCTGAGTTGGCACGCTTTTTAATTGGTTGTAAGTCAATGTTTGCTGAAGCCAAACTGAGCATAAAGATATTTTTATATGTGACTTTTAAAACATCAGTTGTTATTATTATACTACACTGTTACATCTGCACATTTTTACACAACTTCTAGATTCTTAAAATTTTAACCCTTTCTTTCAGCATCACTCAAATTTGTACATATTTTGATTGCACAGTTTTACATTTTATATATTTTTTAAAATATGTGTTTCTTATTGTATTGTTATTTAGATGTAAGTGCACTGTCGCTGGCAGAGGCCACCTGCAACTTTGTTGCACAACTGGTGTAATGACAATAAAGCCTATGCTCTTCTATTTTATTCTTTATTTTTCTATTCTAATTTGTTTTACTCTATTCTATTCTTTTATATTCTAGTCTATTCTTTTATATTCTATTCTATTTTCTTTTAAATTTTTTTCTATTGTAGTATATTCTATTCTTTTCTATTCTGTTGGGTTCTGTTTCTTCAGTTCAGTTTGCTGTTTGCTTGGTGAACACGTTGGAGTCGTAGATTGAATAACTTACAGAAAGGTTAAGTTGTCACAGCTGAAATACTCCTGAAAAAGCGTTCACACCACTAATCAATGTCTATCTCTAAAAATATTATGTGGGGGTGCCTCTAAAGTGCTCTTTTCTAATACCAAATGCTCCCTGTAGCAGCATCACGTTGACATGAAGTCAAACTGACCACAGCTCTAGAAAGAATAAAACTGACAACTTTTTACTGCGCCTCTTAAAGGCTGAGGATCTAATGTGGGAAAAATAAATGTTGAGCGGCGGAGTGATTTAACGTATGACAGACGATGTTCCTGAACCTGCCGACAGCTCTGGTTTATAAAAATAATTTACAACTACCTGGAAAAGAACTACTTTCTATTGTAGCTGAATTGTTTTTCTGTTTTACCGCTTCTGAATGAATGAACTCCAGTATCTTCAGAATTTAAAACACATTGTGCACTGTTAAATATTGTACTTCCTGGGAGGGGAGGGGCGGGGCTTCACCTGACTCATAGAGCACTGAACCCCGCCCCTTCTACTATGGGACAATGGAGAGATGGAAATTATTTGTTGATCATGCTTGTATTGTATCACCATTTTCACATACGATGTTGTGAAATTTAGGTGAAACTGATTTTTTTTCACCAGAGATGACAGTGAAACAGTCATTTATCACTTTATCTGGGAAGTGACTATTTTTGGTCACATCTGCTTACATTACAAGACAGTGACAGCAACAGTTCCAGTGAGGACAGTGAGTCAACAATCTCAGGTCCAATGTCGTCTACAGGGTCTGTAAGGTCCACCTCTGCATGAACAGTGAGTGTACCTGCTTTGTTAGGTACCATGAAGTAATGGTACTAATGTAAGTACTGATGTTCAAAGGGTTAATGTGGATGTTGACAGGTGTCTGGATCAGCACTGATTTTGGTCCAATGTTCTAAAATACATGTTAATTCCACATTACATGTGTTTTTCTTGTATTTTTTTTATATATATACTTGGATTTTATTTTATTTTATTTTTAATGTTTGCCTCTTATGGGCAAGGAACCAAATATGGTAACTTCACTGACTTTGATTTTCTACATGACAATTTTAATTTCACAAAAGTAATAAAGTCTTGTTATGTCCTCCAATAAACACACTAAGGTTGAAATGTTGAATTTCAGAGTATTTCTATGAGTGTCCTGTAAAGGGTTAAGGCATTGAGTCAGATTTATTGACTTGATTTGCTTGATCTTTTTGAGTGTACAGTCCATTCAGACCATGTACAACAGTGAGACATTATTTCTCTACAAGGGGCAGGTTTTTCCACACATGTTAATGCCTGTCCTGAAGGGGCCACACCTGCAGTATTACAGCGGGCTTATCTGTGTGCTTTTAAACTGCCAGGTCCATATTCTCTTAGTGTGATATACCCCATGACTGACAGCTGGGTATATTACATTTTATTGGCCTGTAATGGAAACACTGTGCGATAGGGCTGTAATCGGGGACAGCAGTGGCATTCTTTTACATGGTGAGGAGCTCAGTCAATGCACAGGCAGCTGATAGGAATAATCTGTACACAGGACGGGCATTTATTTCCTAGCTCCACTGGCTACAGCCGCAGCAGTTGTTCATGTGGACTGGGATAAAGAGGCAGCGGCCGGGGGCAGGGAGGGAGTCGGTTTTAGAGGGTCGTGTGAAAACAACTTTTTTAGACAGAAAGTCAAACTGGAAAGAATATCTGCGCTTCAGTAACAGCTCTGCAGACCAGGACAGGAGGTCAGAGGACAGTCTTTGCCTGGAGACCCGACATATCCGACTTCTTACTGGTATTTTCAATAGTGCATGCACTGGCCCCAGCAGAAAGAAGATTCACTCCAGGAGAAGTCCTTGAATTTCAGTCCTAAGCAGTGTTGTGCAAGTTACTTCCAAACTGTAATCCATTACACATTACTGTTATTTAAAAGTAATTCCTTACCTTACAATATTACTGTCTCAGTATACAGGGTTCCTACAAATTAAATTTAAGACTTTTTAAGACCTTTTTAAGACTACTTAGATTCTAAGTAGTCTTAAAAAGGTCATAAAGAACATAATTTAATGCCACTTTCACAGCCATACTGGTAAACATTCTTGACTCCCAGAATTTAGGAAAATGTATTTATACGGTGCAAAGTTAGCAATAATTGGTTCCTAATTTCAATACAAATTGTTGGTTTGGAACAGGTGGAACTGAGTAGATTAACGTTAGATTAACGGTCTTGCTGTTCTGTTTTTTTTTTTCTTTCTTTCATTTTAGTAATTAAATTATGGGCGATAAAGGGTGCTGTAACACAAGCACTATCGAACATGTACCGAGTAAAATATTACTGAACATTTATTAGTATTGCCTTACACTACTGCGTTATAGCAAAAAGTAATCTGTTACTGTAATGCATTACTTTTGTAACGTGGCACTCCCAACACTGGTAATAAGCGCCCCCACATCTCTGGAACTGAAATAGGCTGTAAAGTCTTACAGGGGAAAGAGCAGTTGTAGATAAACCTCAGATCATTCAAATGCGACCCATTCAGGAGAGTCTATTAAATATGAGATGCATGCAGCCAGGTAATTTCCTTGCAGGATTTGCAGTCCTTTCAGCTGCACAGACAGGCCGCCTATCTCCTCATGCAATTAAGACCGCCACAGCTTGATTTGTTCCATCTCTCCAAATGTTAGTCGCAGTACCTTTAATAGTTCCCTCGCAATCTTATGTCGCAGACGCAAGCAATAAAGGGCTTTCTAATACTTTCAGATGACCCGAGTGTGGATCCACTGTTTTATTCACCGTCGCAGTTGTGAAATTGGTTTTGCTCCAGGCTACGATGATTGCAGATAAACAGCCAAGCACTACTTTACTGAAAGAAACCAGGTAGAGACTTATAACAGAACTCTGACTATTAAAAACATACAGTTGTGATTCTAAATTCTGCCATTACTAAGACCATGTACTTCGTTGTTTCCACATAGACCCACACGGTCTGGCTCCATTTCCAAACGGAGTTGTCATCGTCATGAGTCCTGACATCTCATTTATAATCGTATGATTCCACCTCAGTTGGGTGTTCCTGCAGCTCGCTTCATAACTCCACCGCGCGCTCAGTCATCAGGATGAGCCAGACGTCTTTCAGCAAAGAGAGCGCTGGAGTTCCTGGAAGTGTCAGCCTGCAGCTTATTAAAGCACCACCAGGCTGGAGGTTTGAGCCGGTGCCATTATGAGTCGCCCGTGGCCCTGTGAGCGGCTCCGACCACCGGAGACAGAACAGGTGATTTAATGTGGCATAAAGAAACCGGGCCTGGGTGGAAAACCCTCCCTCAGCGACATACGTCCACATGGCACCTCTGAAACCCCTGGTCCTGTTGTTAAGGGGTTGGTGGACTGACCGCTGGACTCCTTCAGCACTTTACTATGAATATTACTGTGTTAACCCTTAACCCTGTATGAGACACTCATAGAAATACTCTGAAATGATAATTTTCAACCTTAGGAGGACATTGACAGACTTTATTACTTTTGTGAAATTTTTCAAAATATTTTATTGTTATGTAGAAAATCAAAGTCAATGAAGTTACCCTATTTAGTTCCTTACTTGTAAGTGGTGGGGAAAAAAATCAAATAAGTAAATATAAAAAAATACAAGAAAAACACATGTAAGGTGAAAGGAACATGTATTTTAGAACATTAGAACATCACTTTTAGAATACAGACCAACATAAGTGCTGATCCAGACACCTGTCCACATCCACATTAACCCTTTGAACATCAGTACTTACATTAGTAC
>JAPQRQ010000014.1:751381-763572 GCA_037367365.1 Apogon talboti | reverse complement strand
GTACCTATGTTCCCCGGTACCTATGTTCCCCGGTACCTATGTTCCCCGGTACTTATGTTCCCCAGTACTTATGTTCCCCAGTACCTATGGTCCCCGGTACCTATGATCCCCGGTACCTATGGTTCCCGGTACCTATGTTCCCCGGTACCTATGGTCCCCGGTACCTATGTTCCCCGGTACCTATGTTCCCCAGTACCTATGTTCCCCAGTACCTATGTTCCCCAGTACTTATCTTCCCCAGTACCTATGTTCCCCAGTACCTATGTTCCCCAGTACCTACGCTCCCCAGTTCCTACGCTCCCCAGTACCTACGCTCCTCGGTAATAGGTATTGGGAACATAATCGGTACTGGGGAATATAAACAGTACTGGGGAATATAGGTATCTGGGAACATAATAGGTACTGGAGAATATGGGTATCTGGGTACATAATAGGTACTGGGTAACATAGGGCTGACCCGTCATCATCAGCCAGTCTTTTAACGGTCTCAGATGTGTGATTGGATTTAGAGGACGGAGGTTAGTCGACACAAACGAGCCCAGTGACGCCTAAGAACACCGGTCCCAGTCCATACAGAGCCACGCCATCGATCACGCTCACGTCTCCATGAACTGGAGGGAAGGCGACAGCGGGATCGCCTTTCTCCTCCAGAGTCTTCCTCAGACTCCACTCGGTGCAGGTCCTGGGGGTGGGGGTGTCTCTCGGATGGAGCTGATGATACTCAGAGAAACATCTGAAACTCTTTATAAAGACACAGTTCATGGAAGATTTACATAGAAACTGGAATTAATACAGATGTCAGCTTCGCTCATGGCTTGGTAAGTCAAACTAATTAAATACAATCACTTATTAAGTACTACTACTATTACTACTACTACTACTACTACTATTACTACTACAAAAAGTAGTGATAATAATAGTAATACTTTATTCATCCCGGAAAGACATTTTTAATGCTGCAGATAATCCAAGAACAGTAGAAATTGATTGATTGATTGATTGATTGATTTGCATATTGTGATGTCACAGGGTGGTGGCCATATTGGATAGTGTAACTTTTACAAATTTACTTGTGTTTATTTGTGTTTTTGTTTTTTTGTCATCTTATCCTTAAAATAAACAAACTTAAACATTAGTAGGAAGTAAAATGCAGTAAGTTTTAGTAGCTGTTTATCCAAGCAGCAGAGTATCCAAATCTGTCCTTATCTATCCAAACTAAAACTAGATAAACTTTAGTTCCTTCCTTACTAAACCAGCCCAGGACCACGCCTTCAAACTGGATTTTCTTCGTCACTTTGAATAGAAAGATGCCCTGAAATGTTGGGACTGAAGGGCAACATGTCCACCATCTATTGGCGGGAGGTGGTAACAAGCTTTGGAACTCTATCTGGAGTTATGGTCTGTTTCATTCCGTTATGTTGCTTGTCGCGATATTGCAACTTAGGCGCTTAAAGGGTTAACATCTTCATGACATATGCTGGTTGGCTTGTTTTAGATACTTTCCCATTTAAGTGCTCGTTGTTTGAGTTGTGTTCTGTTTTCTGACAACTGGTTCTGTTGATCTTTTAGCTGACGTTCTTCTGGCTACGTGGATGCGTAGAACGTGTTATGTTGTGTAGCGTTACCATGGCAACACAGAGGGAACCGCTGGTTTACGAGGTTAAATTTCCCTCGAATTTTTGACAAACTATGGCAAAAAAATACGGTCGTAAATGCTGCAGAAATACATAATCTCTGGTCCGATAACAATTTCTCCAGAAAGCAACAGAAAAAGATGAGCTCCAGCCCTAAACTGTAGTTCTTTTATGATATCTCCTGTTCCATAAAAACATAAAGACATACTGTCTACCCTCAGGCTGCGCTTCTGTGTCTTCGGCATCCTCTTCCTCCTTCCTCTCCTGACTAACCCCGGTACAAAATATCACATATCCACTTTAAAATGCCACCGTCAACTCCACATCCATGAGTCCTTTGGCTTCGGACCAGAACGTCTCAGTGCCTTCTGAAGTGATCGCATCGGCATCCCTTTAACCTTGCGCATTAACACTCTGCCCCACGCTAATGCCTATCAAACACACTTGACCTGTCGCCAAGATAGATTTCCTGCATGATTAATCCCTGCCTCTTGTCTTCTGGATTAAGAATTCAAAGGCCCCGGTGCTAACCATTATCCCCAGGCCATGTTCTAATATTGGAGATCGGAGCGTCGTCGCGCTCACATTTCCTGCCTCCCTCTCCCACGTACAACTCCGTTAGGATTTTCGTGTCCTAATGATGTCTGAAGACGAATCTGTATCCCTGTACTGGAGGCTTTTCACTGCTGAGAACATCATCCTTCCCATATTCAAGATACATGACATTTAAAGTCCTAAATTGACAACGTCTATGTTAAAAAACACTAAATCATTCACTATGCAAATGAATAGATTTTAACTGTAACCCAATAATATGACATGCTGATGGAAGATAATGATGGGAAAAGTAAATATGCTCTTTAGTCACGGTGCTCAGTCATCTATTGTAGATATCATCTGTTATCAGGAGTTTACTCAGAGGGATTTAACCACATTTAGCTCAAAGATGCCACAGATTAGACCGTGATAAATATTCATTTGGCTGTGTAATTGGCATCAGCTCAAATATGTGCGCTTAAATGTAGCTGCGGTTAAGGTTTATTTGCTGGCAGGAGACGCGAAAGATGCTCTAATATGTATGTGGCTCTGCTGCCGAGACGCCGCCTTTTCAGGGTATTTGGAACAAATTAGGATTTTACACACGTGGGGGTTTAGCCTGGAGTTTGTCCAAAGGGAGGTGGGGATGTTGGATCAGTTCGATGGGAATTCCTGATTAAAGTAAGGTGGTATTTTATTCAAGGAATGGGGCTGATTAAATATGTATTCCCATTTTATACATGCAGTAAATGGAGTTGTCATTAATGATATATTTATTTCTACATGATTATTTTAACCATCTGGTGTTCCTTATAACAAAGTGGCAATGGTTTCCAATTTTATTTCCCTGATAAAATGTATTTAGGTTGATTTATCAGACTGTTATAGATTCACAAAATAGGATTTTTGAGACTAAATCAATTTACAATTTTTTCATTGACTAGAAAACTGCCTAAACTCAGGGTTTGGATCTGTCAGGTAACTTTCCTTTTGCTCTGAAGTATCAAAATCTATTGATGATTCATTTTGGTATTTCCATAGTGTAGTTGCTTTTTGTGGAGAGTTATAATAAATGTTATTTACAGTGAAATTGCATCATATGTTGAGTTTTCTACCAAATTCAAATGGTGTAGTTGGATAACTGCTTAACTCTTTAGTTAATGTCATTATTCTATTGGGGAAAAGATTTATTTTGAAGGCTGAGAACTCAGAATTTCTGAATAATTGTTATTTTAATACTTTTTTGGAAATATTATGATGTATTGGGTCTATCTATCTGTCTGTCTGTCTGTCTGTCTGTCTATCTATCTATCTATCTATCTATCTTCATGTTCATAAGTAAGGTAGGGTAGTGCTGGTGCCATTGTGAGCTTTTTGTTTGTTTTATAGTTGGTATTGTGTTATTGTCTTGTATGATTTAGTTTCATTATTATTTAAAGTTTTTGTCAATGATAAAATAAAAGATAGTATTACTAGTCTATTACAATAAATTATCCAGATTTGAAATGTTTTTTCTTATTAAAAATGTGCCTAAAACTTAAATCCATCTTACTTTTATACAAAATTATTAAAAGTTATTTGCCTGTCCTCATATGTGGAGACAATGCAATGCAATAAATATGGCTGCCAATGATAAACTTTTTTTTTTTTTCCTAACTGAATTGTAATAATATTTATACATGTTTGTAACTTTCTTGACTTGTAAAATGATTTTGTAAATTGAAAGTTTGTGGTAAAGATGGTAAAGAAACATCTAGTTTTGTGTTAAACAGCTCAATGGACTGCATCTTTATTGCACGATACATGTCACCGACACCGGGACGACCTTTACATCAGTACATTTAGCCTCAATCTTCAAGAGCGAGATGAAAAAGTATTAATGTGATGTGATGTTACATGACATCCACACATGTACACACATATTTCTTAACATGAAGGTTAACAAAACAGATATATTCATTATAGTACCCTCTACATACTAATATATATTTATATAGCTGGATTTTATCTGCATATACCACTGTAAATAGAACATTTTCACTGACCTGCATGAAAGAAAAAGACTGACAGATTTTGATGCAAAAGGCAGTAACCACGGTTATAGTATTACAGCAGATATGTGGGTTTGCAGAACTTTATTATGACAAACTAACCCCAGAATAGAGTTGAATTAACTGCCCACATATGCAGAGTCTATGCACGATAGATTAACACTGCTGACACTACTGTAAATCTGAGGCGATTGTAAAGGAGCTACGATAGAATGTGTGTTATGTTCTGCACATGGAATATTAAAATTACATTTATTTTTCTACAGAAATGTCCTCTTTCGGTGATGTGAGCAGAAACGTTGGTATTTCAGTTAAAGAACACAGAGGTTAAGACGGGTTAGATTTGACACATTCATTTACTGGATGTGCTTATCTTTTCACCTCAGTCTTTCATCCAGATATGATTCTACAAACTCCAAACAGGATCCTTCAACTTTTGGAGATACAGCCCTTTTAGAATTAAACTGATGGCGGTTATTTCTCTGAGAATCATCATAAATATGATCCGTTTCAGTCTGATCCAGAAGACCGTCCACAACTGTCATTCCACGTCTGCATCCACCGCATTCGAAGGCTGTTTCCGACCTCAGTTTCGGATATTGGAACTTCAGATTTGGTTTTTATTCTCACTGTGCATTTTTGTTTCATATCAGACCTGCCCATTCTCAACTGACTCTGAAACCATATCCACTCCACCATAAAAAACAACTGATGATGGAAACATGAATCCAAACCCTGAGGGAGGATGTTTTAAGGGACGACGTATTGATTTACAACCTCGATTCTAAAAACAGTTGAAACACTGTATAAAATGCAAATAAAATCAGCCTGCAATGATATACACATCTCAAAAACCCACATATATACATATATTCTCAATAGAGCACAGAAAACATAATTTACAAATGAAATAAGATGATTTTTATTTGACAGCAAAGAACAGGTGTCCAAAAAGTCTAGATGGGAACATCAAAAACAAGGAAAAAAGCAAGTCATACTAAAAAATAAACAACTGATGCAACATATTATATAATAATTTGGTTAACTGATGGAGGGTAAGTAACATTATTAGGCATAAAAAGAGAGTCTTTAACCCGTAAAGACCCAGTGGTGGTGTTGTGACAGTTCCCAGATAAATTTTCCTCTCTATCTAACCTTCCTTAAATGATTTATCACCATTTATTGTAAAATTATCCTCTTTGTTTTGAGTTTTTGCAGTACAAACCATGTATTTTCCTATATTTAATTCACTGATCATGTAGATGTTCATTAAATATCAGAGTAAATTCAAAGGTTATTATATCAGAAACAGAGAAAACTGAAGAAAATTTGACTTTTTCAGCAAAATATGTCATTAACTGAATGGTCATTGATCCAACTCCATGGGTTTTACTGGTGAGTCAATGTTGTAGAAGATGACTGTGTTTCCATGGTAACTACGGGGCCTCTGAACGTCCAAATGGGTCATATCTGATGACAATGAAAAGATGAATAGCTGTATTTTACACCAATTATTGACATGTATTGATAGGATAAATGGATCAACAGGTATTAAACAGTTTACATCAGTACATGGTCTTTTTGAGTTAATCTGCACAAAATATGGGTTTGCTCATCATTACATTTTATTTTCAATTACATTTTTGATACTGTCCCAGCTTTTTTGGAGCCAGGTTTGAATAATAAATGTATGCTTTGTTAAGTGTATTCACAACCCGGTGGAATTATTCAGTGTGGTGGATATGACCTAAGGGGGTGAAGGTCTTCAGTCTCTGATCGTCCTGTCGGAATGTGAACCATCTCTCTGCCAATCAAATCAATGTGAATCACTCCTGACATGCCAGGTCGCCGTCCATGCCAAGGTGGGCGGATACGACAATGGACAAGAACACCGGAAGGTCAGCGCTGGAAGGTCGACAACACTCAGAGTCAGAAAAGACAATGAACTAGGGCTGGACGGATTCAGCCCCAGGTATTGGCTGAAGTTGGCGCCAATGGTGGACAAGCGTTTCTGACTTTATATGTAACTCTGAAGAGGACGATCACACCCAAGTGGAGTGTTTACAGTTACGCTGGTGCTGATTTCCACATTTATTAATTGCTTTTCCCCCACATTTCAGCAAATCTTCATATCAATAGTGAAAGAGGAGAATCGAAAATAGAACAAGACAAATAATATTATGGAAAATACCCACTTTGGCGTCCAAAATCAGGACTTTGTAGGTACGATTTCACAAAATAAACAGCTGACAGCGACTGTAACATGTCAGGTACAAATACAAAATGGACTTTCTTCTGTAAAAGCCACTGTTTGTTTGCCATTGTTTGTAAAAGTGGTTAGAAACACAAAGAGAAGTTGCTACAGTCATCCTTCAAAATGGGCATCAATGATTATTTTCAGTGATTCGGCTTTGGCTTCATGTTCAGTTCAAGAGTTACAGTGTTTCTGATTAATTTTGACAATAATGCATTTTCAGTATCAACAATTTTGTGGTGGAGGAAAAAAATGACATCATCTGATTAATTGGCTGTATTGACCTGAACCAACCCACTATCTGTTGACCTCTAGTACTATCATTACTGTACTTGTAAAGGGAATACAGAGTGTTGTGAAGTTTACATGGGTTTAAATGGAGAGCTGAATCATTGTTGGATCCCCTTGAATTATATCACCATTTACACGTTTGTACATTTAAAAGATCATTTTTCAAGTCAATAAAGTCCCAGTTTGTGGTAAATATCGTGAAAAAACGTCTGTTTTATGATTAAAAAGCTCAATGGACTGCATCTCTTGCTCCATGATACAGGAGTCACCAAAATAGCCCCTGCTTTGCTATATTTCACCTCAGTCATCATGAACAAGGTGGAAAAGTCTCAAAAAGGTGAAAATGTGTCGAGTCTGTTCATGTTGAAGCTGCACAGACATCTTCAGACTGTGAACAGATCGTGGTCAGAGACACTTCTGATAACGTCACCTCCATAATTTTCAGGTGTCTGGTCTTTGTGTTTCCTGGTTTAACCCATAAAGACCCAGTGCTACTTTTGTGACTGTTCCCAAATGATTTTTTTTTTTTCTGTAGATTTAACCTTTCTTAAGTGATTTATCATCATTTATTACAACATTATCCTCTGTATTTTGCCATTTTGCTTTGAAAATCATGTACTTTCTCATATTTAATTTACTGATCATGTAAGTTTTTATATCAGAAACACAGAAAACTCAAGAAAAAGGGACCTTTTCAGTCAAATATATCATTAAATATATATATAAACCCAGTGTGTCCATCCACTGTCATTGATCCAACTCCATCGGTTTTACTGGTGAATGAATGTTGTAGAAGATGATGGTGTTTCCATGGTAACTACGGAGCCTCTGAACACCCAAATGGGTCATATCTGATGACCATGAAAAGATGACAAACTGTATTTTACACCAATTATTGACATGTATTGATAGAATTAGTGGATCAACAGGTATTAAACAGTTTAGATCAGTGGATAATTTCGGGCGCCAGTGGCTCTTTGGGTTTTCATGGGTTAAATAAGTCTGATATTTCAACAGTTTTATAAAACACTGACAATTTATTGTCATGTAACATTATGATTTAACTTGATAAAGATCATGTGTAAATTACAATTACATACAATGTTTGTCAGAATTAAGATCCCAAGGGGTGGGATTTTGGCTATTTTTAGGTATCCATGCACATTATCTACAGTATTTTGACAAAATATTAGGTACATTACTTACTACTTTTTTTTTCTAGTATCGGTAAACTGTTCAATTTCACATGTGAGCTAACATTAGTACTGCTTGTAATTGTCTTTTTCACTTCCTTCTCTTTGGGGTTTTTGCACTAGCTGTAATGAATAGACTTATCACCATTAAATAGCTACTCAAATGCTTTTGTGCTGCTTAATTTTAATATAAATTTCTCTTTTTATTAGATTTCCTGACTGCACTACAGGTGGCGGCCTAAGCAGACTTTTTGTCCTCAGCTCTACCTGAACACAGCTTCATCCCTCCACCATATTGTCTAGGATAATTACCGGTTGTGGCTGTTTGTTTAGCCTTTTGTCCCGACTGAAAAGGGTAGACAAGAGAGAATGAGACCCAGAGAGGGAGGAAACCCAGAACCGGATCCTGCCAGTCGCTCCCCTGAGTCCTGCACCACCCTGCATTGGCATTTTATTGAAATATTAAAGGTGAGGTAGATCCGCAGCGACATATTGTAAAGCCTGTCACTCCAATCACAAAGGCACTGAAGTGAGTGGAGGATGGAGAGGAAGAGCAAGAGGAAGCAAAGGATTGTGGGGGTGGGCGGTTGGGGTGGGGGGGCCTTGAGGGACCTGAGGCTACAATGGAGGAAATAAAGTGTGTGTAGGTGACTGAGAGGCAGCGGCTGGGAAAGTCACAGTACAACAAGCAATCATAATTTCTAAGCCGCTGCTGAGGGAAGTTGGCGAGCAGGACAAGTGGAAGGGAATCGTATTGACACAGGGATGAAGCTGAGGATGTTGGGAGCCCACGTGTTGAGAGAGGTGGGGAAACCAACAGGGGCTGATAAAACACAGGACAATTCTACCCAGGTCCAGCCATTGATTTTTGCTGTTATGATTTGATTTTTTGCAGTGCAATGACAGCGTGCATACACAATGGGAACGCCGACCTCCCGCTGCGGCTCATACTGGGCCTGATGGAAGGAAAACATGAATCTCACCCGATACAGTGGCAGTAATGGTCATTTTCAATCCTCTTTTGTGGTATTATGGAAAGATCTTTACTTTGCACTCCCGTGCTTGCTGTGTTTTTTGTTAAAAATGCACCGAGTCTAAGCGTCTGCCTCAACCCCTGTCACTTAAAAATGTGGCCCTTGTGGAATAGTAGCTGGAAATTGAAAATAATACCAAGTTTTATTCCACTTTCAGTGTGATAATGTTTTTGTGCCTATATTTATTATAAACCCATACTTGTAAGTTCTTGACAACTGTTTGCATGATTTGTATGTGTTGGTTACAGTCTTTAACTATGTCCAGAACCAATAAAATGTACATAAAAAGGTGAGTTTTTGCAAATTCTACTTCACATCCTTAGGTAATTATTTATTTTTGTTTAGTGTACATGTGTAAATAAACCAATTCCATGCAATAAAATCCTCTACAGCAGATAAAAGGATTAAAAAATATTAATAACATCCTCTGAGAAAAGTTATTTAATTAGTTTTGGTGGTTTCCATATTGTTTCTCATGCATTTGGTTTGGATGCAACACCAAAGCCTTGGAATGATTTGGAAAAACTAAACTAAAGCTATGTCGACTCAGATGATTTTACCTGTATATCAGCCTTCATTAATGTTTTTGGTCTCATAATTGTTCAATTAATGACAAATCTGACCCCTAAGAATGCTTTGCTTTGTTACTTGAAATGTCCTATAACTTCTTTTAAATCTATGGTTTACTAAGTATATGTTTGGCTTTTACTTCGTGTTACATATAGATTTCATCAGCATCACTGGTAACAATAAGACAGTGATTTCTTCCAGCTCCATGAGAAACATTTCATTGTCTAAAACAGAAGAAAAGCCTCAGTCCTCACATTCCTCTGTTGCACATTTCCCCTCTCACAAAGACTTTGACTCTGCCAGGCAACATAATCACCAAATAACATGCACGGTGCGCTTCCAGAAGACGTTTACATGCACAAAATATTCTGCTGTTTGCCCTTATTCCTAATTAGCTGTTTGCATGGCTAATGAAAATGAATGTTCCACTAATGTTCCTGTTTACATGCAGTTGTGCATTCTGCAATTAAAACCTGGATGTTTTCAGAGTTTTCCTCCCGTGTTCATTTCATCAAATGCCTTCTTGTAAAGGTTGACGTCAAAATATTTGCTCTTATCCGTAAACCTGCTGATGTCCTCTGTGGTAATGTTTAGAGGCAGGCTTATTTCTGCTTATATCCACAAAATAGGGCTTTTCCTTTGGGTGTCTGCATGTCCAAAGAATACTTGTACAAGTGAAATAACATCAGCCTAAAAAGTACAATTTCTGAGAATTCAAACAGACCAAACTGATTCAGAACATTCAGAATACCATCATATTTGGAACAATAATAGAACATTTATATATATCTAACAGCAGAGGGTCTGCAGTCCACACCTCCCACTGTTTTAGTAAACAGCAGGTGCTCAGTTATTCTATTAATAATGCTTCAGAACACACAATTAAGTTCATTTATACTAAACATATGTATATGTGTGTATATATGTTTATAAATTATTATACCACTTATATGTCAGAATAATAGTCCTTGAATTCAGCCCTTTGGTAGTTTGTCCTTGGAATAATAATTATTCTACATATGAGATTAACACATTTTATTTCTTATTACCAGTACAAAGCAAATATTTTGTGTTTGAACAGATTTTTGACTCACATTTAAAGTCTAAGTCACTTTAGTATCGTCTTAAGGGAATTCTGTCACTGAATTTCACCATAACACACACAGAACCTAGCATTAGCATTAGCAATTAGCACACATCAAATGTTGACTTTCCACTACTTCATCACAGTGGTTCAATAATTGTCTCCAAGGGTGTTTAAGGACCATTTGTTCCATTTACTTTTACAGCACTAGGAAACAGATTTTCTTCTGATCTTGTTTTACAAAAGACATCTGTCCATACGTCCAACGCAAAAACAACTCCAAAATTATTCAAGTGCATCTTCATGGCACAAACACATAACAGAAATGAGTAAAACGGTGTGAGACGACATTATTCAACAATCTCCACATTTTCCATAAACACATTGGCACACACAAACCAGAGTTTAGAAAATCTACACTAAGGAAGGAGTTTTTAAATACCTACGTCTAAAACAACATTCATATGTGGGCGAGAGGACCAAACATTCATTTAACAAAATACCCACATTAGTGCAGATGGGGCATGAGTCAAGATCAGATGGTTCTCTACACATACACTCAGTGGCCACTTTATTAGGTACACCTGTTAAGATTAGTTAACAGGTCTACTGGTGGTTCTCTACACATACACTGACCGGCCACTTTATTAGGTACACCTGTTCAACTACTTTCTGTTGCGACTGCCTTATGTTCCAGTCGCACTGACAGCAGCTCAGTGCATTTACATATGTATACATGATGGGGATGATTTGCTGAAGCTCAAAGCAAGTATCAGATTGGGGAAATCCTAAGACCGACTCCTCTGGCATCAACAACGGTGCCACGTTTAGAGACTGATTCAGGCCAAAAGAAAACAGTTACACAAATAAGCACTCGTTACGACCAACCAATTTGATTTGCTTCAGTAAAATTGGACAGTAGAGAATTGGAAAAAAAAACATTTCCTACTTTGATCAGTCATGAATTCTGCTGTGACATTTGGGTGGTAGTGTCAGAATATGATGTAAACCACATGAAAACGTGGATCCATTCTGCCTTATGTCAGACCAGCAGTGGCGTTTGGTGCTGTCATGGTATGGTGGATATTATCTTGCATGCTTTTGGGCACCCCCCCAAACACACAAGCCTACCTGAGCGGTGTAGCCGACCACATCCATCCCTTTATGACCACAGTGGACCCATCATCTCATGGTTAATTCCTGCAGGACAACACGCCATGCCACAAAGCCCACATCACCTGGCACTGATTTGATGAACATGACAGTGAGTTCATTGTACTCAAATAGCTTCCGCAGTCACCAGATCTCAATCCAATAGAACACCTCAGGGACCCGGTGGAACGGAACGGGAGATTTGCATCATGGATGGACGTCCCACAAATCTGTGGAAACTGCACCATGCAATGTCAATATGGACCGAAACATCAGAGGAATGTTTACAACACCTTGGTGAATCAATGCTTATCCTGGTCTGGTTTAGACCAGCTCTATATGTAAAGTGTCATGAGATAACTTCTGTTATGATTTGGTGCTATATAAATAA
>JAPQRQ010000014.1:676255-688302 GCA_037367365.1 Apogon talboti | reverse complement strand
TAATGTGGATGTGGACAGGTGTCTGGATCAGCACTGATGTTGGTCTAATGGTATAAAATACATGTTCCTTTCACCTTACATGTGTTTTTTGTATTTTTATATTTACTTCTTGGATTTTGGCTTTATTTTATTTTTTTGCCACTTACGGGTGAGGAACCATATATGGTAACTTCATTGACCTTGATTTTCTACATGGCAATACAATTTTTTTTTTTAAATTCACCAAAGTAATACGACAGTCTTGTTACGTCCTCCAATAACACACTAAGGTTTGCATTTCAGAGTATTTCTGTGCATGTCCTATAAAGGGTTAAGGCCCAAATTGAATGTTGTATGAAGTCCTTGGTGCTCTGATCATGTCTGGAAAGAAGAGTCAAACCATAACTAGTATTCACATGAATATTAATGCAATCTAGACGGAAGGCTTCAAGTCTTTCTTCCTAATTGCTCACTGTATCAATAACCACAGACTTTCCACCAGCCAGACTTTCTTATAACAAAGAACCTGAGCAGCTACAACAACTGCTCATCAAAATGAAAACCGTAATCAGGACATTATTCAATTATTATTGACTCATACACTATATGGACAAAAGTATTGGGACACGTTGAATTCAGGTGTTTCTTTTCTAACAGGGGTCTGGGATACAAAACAATAATGACAAATGTCATAACATAGTTTTATATTGGGATAAATATCATTACATTGGTTCGTTTGGTTTAAATTGTTATCTTTGCTTTTAACCAAATCACCTGTTCATCTCATGTCATTATACTTGTTCATTATTAGCCTGACATTACTCCTGTCACAGCCTTTTTTGGAGTTCGTTGCAGCCTGAATGTGAATGGAATTAAGGTGAGAAGTTGTGTTCATATCAACGAAGAACAAATACCTTCTTATTTATAACAAATTGTGTATTTTCTATCAAAACACAACCATTTCTTTGTGTTAAATAAATCTTTTTCTCTGCTTTCAACGGTTCCGTTCACATCACTGATTTCCATATACGTAGATAAGTTGTAGAGAAACTATTACATAAGAAGGCCAGAGGTCTTTATGCTTGATTTAAAGTACACAACAATCCCATATTTTCCACCATGCCTACTGACATTCACTGGAACACGACAAACAATGCCAGTCATGCCACTGAAATGCTGAAAATATCCTCCTGAACCGAATCAGACGTCAACCCACACACTGCACATAGCGAATACCAATTATTGTTAGCGATATATGGTTAAAGGATGAGTGTTCCAGTTTTCATTCTACAGGAGAGGCTTCACGCTGTGCCCGGGTCTTACATTTGTACAAAACAGCGCTTCCTAATTTGAAGTCCTTCGACATATGCGCTTAGACGCCGAGGAGGAACTTCTCAGCGCGCACACACACACACACACACACACACGCCGTCGCATTTCTGAAAATAAAACATCAAACGCCAGGTTCTGCCTCTTCTGCTCCGTGACTGACTGTTCTGTTTTGACTCTTGCCTTCCAGTGGTGATAAAAGAGCCGCATGCGATCACAATTTCACTGTCGAGAGCTGTCAATAATTCATAGCTAAGCATCCAGGCGAGGTCTACGAGTCAGTCGGTTCTCCTCGCGATCTCGATACCGCTGTTCGTCCAGCCCGTCCTCTGACCCCTACCGTAAATCAGAACGCCCAACACTGACACCAGGCGGCGTCGGCAGGTCACTGGGTGGTGAAAGAGAAATAAAACAACAGCTTTTATAGCTCTGGAGGATGCAGCAGTCAGGCTCAGAAAGCCTCGCACTTGATTGGAGTAAGTCACATTTACTGACCACTGATCTCCCACTCCATTAGTCGCAGTACATAAAGGCCATTAATCTAATGCACCTCCAAGCAGGCAGTCCTGACGGTGCACAAACCAACACCACCCCGCCCGCCTCCACCACTCACATCTACACAACACTGGACAAAAAGGCCTGCACGAAAATAAGAACATTAATTATTGGGTCATTATTGGGTTTAAATGCCTTATTTCAAGTAAATTTTCTGCCAGTGCAGTAAGAAAATTGCACTTATCAAGTTTTTTTAAAATAAGAATTGTTATCTAAGGATTATAGAATGCTGTTTTATGCAGAATAAACGTGTTTCAAGTCTTACTATTAAGATCTTTTTTTTATCTATGGTGTATATATACGGACCAATAGATATGTATTTATTGACAAAACTGCATAAAACAAGTAAAAATTTCTTGAGGTCAAACAGTTGCTGTGTCCTCCATACTCATCCACCAACAATGGAGGTTGTTTTGTTGTAAATATTGTTTAAAATTTGTTGTAATATCTAAATGGGGTAGCTCAAGATGAAAATTCTTGGAACAAGTCAAATAATCTTAATAAGATTAAGTCTCAATAAGTAAATAAATCTAAAAAATTATCGTTCAAGATAAATATTCCAAATTCAAGTCAGTTAATCTGTGTCAGATATTCATTTTTTACAGTGTACTGAAATAAATATCATATAGGAGATTCAAATTAAGGAGGAGGATTGGGAAAAATAGATTTTCACATGAGAAACAGGTGCATGGATGTATAAATGTACTTAATATAAATGACTTTGTTGCAGTAAATGCCATCTAAACAAAAGCCAGAGTCTATGGAGATAAGACCTGACCAGATAAAATTACAAAGATAAGCACAAAATCCTCAATTTTCTTGCCACAATATAATGGCATTCGTCTTTAAAAGGGTGTTACAGATCCTTAAAAGTCTTAAATATGATTGTCCTAAATTAAGGACTTAATTATCCTTAAAATTGATAATTAATCCTTAAATCTGACACTTCCACAGAAACAGTAAATTATATTGCTATATTTGCTTTGGAAATCTCTGTTCAAAATTCTTTATATAAATAAACCTTACTCGTCTACTAAGATCACCTTATAATTAGATTTAATGCATATTGCACTGAAGTGATCAGCTTTAATGGCATTTTTACAGGACTCATGCAGAGGATTGTGGGTAGATTGTGAGTAGAGGATGCTGAAGATCAACAGATGCATCCTTGATTCCTTCCTTGGAAGGATCCTGGACTTTGGAACCGTCTTATAACAAAATCTGATATAGATTTATGCGAATGAATCACTGAAGGATCCATCCTTCAGATTTAGAAACAGCCATGGAGTTTTCATCCAAAGTATTTGTCATTTAACAGCAGATCCTTAAAAAGTCTTAAATGTGATTGTCCTAAATTAAGGCCTTAATTCTCCATAAAATTTATAATTAATCCTTAAATCTGTCACTCAAATGTCTTAAAAGTTCCACAGACACAATAAATGATATTGCTGTATTTTATGTGTAAATCTTTCTACAGTCCAACATGTAATTAGTGTTGATCCTTTTATCCTTAACGGAGATGGGAATGAGTGGAGCCTCCAACCGTCATTCATGGGTGGAGGGGTTCAGGTATGAGCTTTAGCAGCTTCAACATCAGTAGCACAAACATTAGTCTTAGACAAATGGAAATGTAACCTTAGCTGGATTCTATATGAGTTGTTAGGATCTTAAATTTGACCAAAGAAAAATGTCTTAACCCTTTGACAACTACAGTCTCTTCGGTGCTACATTTTGCACTTTACCGCATTCAAATGACTGTAACTCCTGAACCGTTTGGTCTATCCACAAAATTTAAATGGCATTGGAAAGCTGAGATCCTGAGCTTTCCGACACTCTATAACACCTCACAGCAGCAATGTGGGACTCTATTAAAAGTAGAAAGGAACCGTTTCAGAGACTTCCACACAGGGTAAAAAATGCGTGGAAATAACAAAAAATATGAATTCATAATATGGATACTGAATGTTCAAGACCAAAAAGCATGTTTGAGCCGATGTAAAATAGTTGGAATTTTATTTCTGCAATCTCAAAAAATTTCATCATGGACATTTACAGTCGTTTCTGATAATAAGTATGCTCAAAACATTTTTGCTACAACACACTGTTTTAAGCATTTATTATTTATAATAATGATAATTAATGGACAGATATTGATAGTTAAGTTCTTCCTGAAAATAAAGGTGCAAAAGAATTGGCAAAAAAGACATTTTCTGACAATTATTGCAAAGAAAACGAAGATACCTAGGCGGCCTGTTATAATGGCAGTCTTGAAAGGGTTAAAAAGTAAACTGGGCTCCAGCCAACCTGCAGATACCCTATTTATGGTGACTGAACTGATAAAGGTGACAGATTTGTATTGGTATTTTTCTTGTGAGTTTACACAGAGTAGGTCAGAACATGACTTGGCAAAACATTTTCTATCTAAAAATCACAGCTTGGATGTTCAATAAATCAGTTCCTACACAGGCAATTTCCTGCAGTTTTGGTCTTGAAGGAAAATACCAAAAACCTCTATGTCTGAGAGTGAGATGAAACCCAGAGTAATACTGGACGTAACAGACGCAGAGGCTTTAAACTGTCAGGAAGGTGAACCAGCAACAACAGGTCCAGGTGTCGACCTAAGTTACCTTAAGTTGTGGTTGTGGAAATATATTTGTTACATGATGTGGATTTGTCTATAAAGGACCTCGATCTACTGCAGATAAAACACTGACCACCAACATTACAGTCCTTCCAGTGTAAAGACATGTATTTTTTCTTACATTTTCAACATTTGTACTTTGCTTCTTAATGCATCAATTGAGAATGCACCAACAGCATTAAATAGTTTCTTTGTGTGCTGGTGGTCAGATGCTATTTGTTTGCTAACTAGCATTACTTGTCAATGTTGGAAGAGGTCGTCAATGTTATTTCCACTTGTGTCTTTGTCCTTCAATGAGACAGAAAAGTGCATTTATTCAACAGTCTTTTGTCAGTGGAAGATTCAGCGAAACTGTAAAAGCTCCTGAGTAAATGCTCGATTCCTCCTTCAGGTCTCAAACAGTACTGATGATGAATGGACGATCTGAAAACGAACACATCTCCACAGTCCGAGACCTGGAGGTCCGGAACACCAGACTGGATGGAGTCGTGGATATATAGTGCATGACAGTCAAAGAGTCGGACAACCAAAACAGCCAGAGACCATCTATCACAGTGACAAGTAGCATCTTAAAGAATAGATGGATGTCATAACCTTGGAGCTGTGTAAAAGCCTGACAAACGCACATGATCAATCTGCAGGGCATTAGCATGTAGTAGACCTCCGCCGCTTCTGTCAGCTTCAAGGCAAAGATCTCATCTACCGGACGCAGCGGGGAGCGCAAACACGCAGCAGAGTTCGGTAAGCCTGGTGTGGATCAAAGCAGTCAGGCAGAGGGCGTTTTGTAGGCCCGATAAATAATGAAGATGATGGAAAGATGAGTCAAGTTTAGTTGAGGCAGATGAATAAACTTTAGCTTCGTAGCTCTTTGCAGCTAATCAGTTGACCAGGGGCGTCAAACATAAACCAATCTGATCTGAAGTGGGCCGGACCAGTAAAATTATAACATAATGATCTATAAATAATGACAACTCCACATTTTCTTCTGTGATTTAGTACAAAAACTGGAGATCATATTGGGCTGAATGTGGCCCCTGAACTAAAATGAGTTTGACACTGCTGCCATTGACTGTCATTGTCTTCTGTATATTTTTGGACTTTGCAAATTCATCCTGTGGGCCGGATTGGACCCTTTGGAGGGCCGGTTTTGGCCCGTGGGCCATATGTTTGACACCCCTGCTGTTGGAAGTGGATGATGCTCCGGACTCATCAGAGCACAGGCCCGTGTCCTTGACGGGTACACTTAATTAAACGCCCAATCGGCTGTTGACGGCCTCTCTTGCTTCGTCAATAAAGCGATACAACCTGCATGCTGGAGTGGCTGTCTCCAAGCGTTAACCCCTGTCCTCTGAGCTCATTTATCACCGAAAAACCTCATCTGTGATAACACCAGACTACTCTTAACTCTGATTCAGCTCATCAAATCCTGTTTTCTGTACATTTACAATAAACCTTATGAAATCTGAATGAAGCTACAATATTTCAAAGAAGCTGTGAGCATTTTAAAATTGATATCTTCATGTCTAAAGCAGAAATGTCTAACTGATGTGACATAAACTGCAGTTCCTTGAATGTCCACTTGAGGCTCCAAAAGTCAGTCAGTCCTATAGAACCCTTTTAATTATATGGTCCAGCCTGTTAGCATGACTTAGCCACTTAAGCTAATGCTAGCATTAATTCTTATTTGATAATATGATCTATTAAACCGACTAGTAAATGAATTGTGTCTTGTATATTGTGTGTTGCCTGATACATGTTATATGCTGTATGTATGTGTGTGTATTTTTTATTGGAGTATCTTTTTGTAGGTGAACCCACATTTCAGTGTATGGAAATACAATAACAATAAAGTCTCTTATGTTATCTTATTAGTTAGTGCTATTTAGTTTTGTACATTGTATTATTATATACTATCAAAACACTGAGTGCGTTACCATTTCTTAAGCAGCTAAACATACATAGAGGTATTTAATATTCCATTTCACCAGCTCTATTTTCTCCAAATAAAACCATTTGTTTAAAAAAATAAATAAATAAAAAATGACCTGGACTAACAAGTCACCAAACAAATCCAACCCAGGCATTTAGAAGTAATTCAACAGAATCATTACTGCTAAAATTCAATATACGCATCACATCTTAGGAAGGTTTTCTATAAAGCACAAAAAGTTTGGTGTTTGGTGCTGTCAGTCTTCCCGTCTGCTGTTGATCTAGATGTCATTCATCAAAACCCCATGAGAAAATGTAATGGTGTAATTATATAAACAATGATTGGCAGTCTAAATGGCATCATATTTCTGGAGAACCTTTCAAAAGGGTGTACATTTGCATAAGCAACATGGATTAATGCGACGGCGGAGCAGCTGCTCTCACCGGGAGGCCTGCGCAATAACAACTTCCAGTGATTTGGCCTAATCAGTAAAACTTTCTGTTTTGTGGTTAAATGTGTGAGAATGTGAAACGATCGACGAGGTGGAGACAGGAAGGAAAACTGATCCACGAGTCATAATGAATTCAAGCCCCACAAGTTGTTGAAGTTGTTCGACTGCAGGGTTCTGGAGGTGAATGTGTTCTTGATGCTTTCAGTGACTGTTCTGCAGGACAACACTGACAACACTGTTAACCCATAAAGACCCAAACCTCCACCATCATCCAAAAGCATCTACTGATATAAACTGTTCATCCACTAATCCTATCAATAATGTCAATAATTGGTGTAAAATACAGTTTGTTGTCTTTTCATGGTCATCAGATATGACCCATTTGGACGGTCAGAGGCTCCGTAGTTACCGTGGAAACGCCGTCATCTTCTACAACATTGATTCAGTAAAACCCATGGAGTTGGATCAATGACAGTGGATGGACACACTGGGTTTATGTTCAGTTAATGAGAGATTTTACTGAAAAAGTCACTATTTCTTTGATACAATGACCTTTGACTTGACTCTGAACATCTACATGATCAGTCAATTAAATATAGGAAAACTGACGATTTCCACTGGAAGAAATGAAAAATTCAGAGGATAATATTATAATAAATGGCGATAAATCACTTAGGAAAGGTTAAATAGAGAGGAAAATCCATTTGGTAACTGCCACAAGTGGGTCTTTAAGGGTTAATTTACTGATGTTCATACAGGCTCAGATTAAAGTTGAGGGTTATTACAGTCACACTGGGTCCTTAAGGGTTAATGAATGGTAGTGGATATTTCCTGGTTCCTCATGTCGTTATCAGCAACTCACCGTGCCTCCTTTTCTCTGCGTGTTCTCAGTACAGGTAAAAAGGCCTTCAACCCTGCAACCTACAAGAGTATTAGACCTGTAAAACGTCTGACACATTTCTATTTGACAGTTTCTTCCTTTCTTTTGGCATTTCTAATTTGAGTCCACTGAAGCAGGTGTCACTCTCCTCCAATCCGGACTCTTAGTCTGGCTTTTCATTACAGGGTCCCAGATTGCACTGAGGTGTGAGATAAATTGGTTATGTCTAAACTCAAATTATATCCGGGTCTTTGCAATTCAATTCACTTATCGAAAAGAAGAGAGGAGGGAGGGAGGGGGGAAAGCGCTAAAAAGGAATGTTCCAAGTTGCTGCTTTCACGAAAAGACAGATTCACAAAGAGGGGAACTCACGCCAGATTGCCTGCCAATTTTTGGTCCAGACATAAGCAGCGAGTTCTTTCACTGCCATTCATGTAATACTTGACAGAAAAAGGAATGGTTTCAAAATAGAAAAGTCAAGTCGCTCTCAGCAATTATTTGACAACTATTAAGCCGCTGCTGAATGGCATGAAACCTGCAGGCCAACATGGAGTGGCATCGCAATTTTCCATTTTCAAGCTCAATGGCTGAAAACATGCAGAGTCTGATTATTTTACGTTGGATTTCCTTTTTATCCGGCGCCCTACATGGGCTTTTATTAAACCGATCCTTCTGTTTAAGACAGTGGAAGTGGTGCCGTTTGATTAACCGGCCAATCTAATTTGATTTCAGAAATTGAAGGAATATCATCACGTGGTTTTTAATAAAATTTATAACTAAAATTTGAACCTTATTTGAATCGTGAGTTTATTTTATTTATTTCTGTCTATTTTTAGCAAGTTTTTGTCAGGTATTGATCATAAGAACCCAGATAGGTGGTGACCAAAGACAAGAATTCAATGTATTGAATTAAAAATGTACTGATATTACATCTAAACGCATGATCGATGGTACATGTTGTCCAAAAAGGGAATAAATGAGAAAAAAAGAGGAACAAATGTATACGACTGTTGGAGCAAATGTAATTTTTACACAGTTTTCTCCCTTTACTGGACATATTTTAGTACATATTTGCTTATTTCTTTACAAAGATTTCAAAAGCAAATATAGGAGAGTAATTTATTGTGTCAGTGGGATTTTTAAGGCCTTTGAGTGTCAGATTAATGCTCAATATTAAGGACAATTAAGGTGTTAATTTAGGACAATTGGATCCACAGACACCATGATGAATACGAAAGAACTGGAAACATGTGGACACTTGTTAATATTAAACCCATGTGAATGTGCCACAGAAATAATATTTTATATCTGCCATAATATCTGCATCAATTTGACTTGAATGATGGCGGCCAGTGTTTCCAATGGCGTTATGGGTTTCTGATAGTGTTCTGCGTTTCCGGTGGTGGTCTGCATTTCCCCTGGCATTCTGTGTTTCCAGTGGCGTTTCATGTTCCCAATGGCGGCCTGTATTTCCAATAGCGGTCTGTATGTCCAATGCGGCCTGTATGTCCAATGGCGGTCTGTATGTCCAATGGCAGCCTGTATTTCCGATGGCGGCCTGTATTTCCGATGGCGGCCTGTATGTCCAATGGCGGCCTGTATTTCCGATGGCGGCCTGTATGTCCAATGGCGGCCTGTATTTCCGATGGCGGCCTGCGTCTTCATCTCCAGGGGGTTATCTGTGCAGATCTGTCGCTGAACGTCCTCATATCCCATTGGTGCTTGACTCATGACCTGCTGGCGCTCCTCCCCACCTTCGACGGGTCTCGGGGCCGATCGGTCCCTAGAACGATTCAGTAAATGATGAAGTCATGCCCGGGGGGTGGCGGTGGCGAGGCGGGACTGACTTCCAGCGGTGGAGCGCTTTCTGCTTAGCTCACCCTAAGCCCCACCTCCAGACTGTCATCTATTGTCAAAGCCGGGGCAGCCTATCGACAGGGTCATTGATTTCCTGATTAATGGACCTCTCCACCATTGGCATTTGCCGCTGCTGACATCATTTTAATGTGTGTGTGATCAATAGCTCTATCAACACTCCGAATATCCCGCTGTCAAGCTACGGGGGATTTGTCTGGGTGTATGCCGCCATCAGACTGATCCTGGTGAGGTCCGATAGGGCAGAGGGGCTCCGTGGAAAAGAAAATGGATGAGTGGCAGGATTTGTTCCAGCGTGTATGTAACCTTTCCAAGTAGATGGTATTAGATTTACCCAAGAACCATCAGTCCAGGTGATACGAGGCTGTTGTGTAAACAGTAAAAACACATTTTCATGTTTGTTGAGTATCACCATTGCTGACATTGTAAGCTAGCTAAAGGTCAAGGTCGAGTTTATTCTTATAGAACATTTACAACAGTGTAAAAGTGCCCAAAGTGCTGTACAGAGATATAGGATATGATAAAAGTAGTAAAAATAAATACATGTACAAGAGAAAAACTAAACAGGATTTAAAATGATGCAGACACCAGTGTATCCAGTCATCATTGCATTAATACATGCACTATATACACAAAAGTATTGGGACACCTCACACCTATAGCTTGTAGACCCTCCTATTCCCATTGATTTGTCATATTTTAAAAGTACAGGGCATGATGGTTATTATGGGATGGAACGAACAGGACCAGAATCCATTGGTTTCCCTCTGCTGTTTCTTTTTAAATAAGTCTTTGTGCAATTTTTAACCTTCGACTGAAGTCTTCCAGTGACTGCAGTTTGACATTTCCTTTGTCCTGGTATTCTTAATTTACCTTATATTTGATTTTTATCTGAGCCCACATCAGTGAGCCTCCATGAGTACTTGCCCATGTGTATTTGTCTACTGTTTTCTCCTCTCTCTTTTTCTTTATTTAAGGTCTTTATTGTATTTATTGCATTATTCTGTCATCTTTCTCCTGTTTGTCTTGTCGGAGTCCAGGGGGAACCTGAAACCTCCCACTTCAGCTCATGTTTTTCCTCAACAGGAATCATTAAGTTCATATTAAATTAATGGGATGTTGGAAACTAAACACTTCAGACATTAATTTTTGAAGTTTGGTCCTGTGTTTTATAATCCTCTCCAAATTGGAAATTGTCTTTCATCAAATTGGGCTCAAAGAAGAAAATTCAGATAATTTGCAGCATGTATTCATGACAGTAGGACCTGCTAAAATCACACTGATAAAAGGGATTTGTTACCAGAATGAATAAAGTATCACAGATTCTTTTATATCTTGTTGCAACCGGATGTTTGGGGTTTTAAAATATTGTGCATATAACTTCTGAGGTTGAACTGTGTTAATAACCTCAGTCGTGTCATGTTCCCACTGGTGAACACGGTTACAGATGTATTATTTAACACTGCACAACAGCACAGAACATGTTTACTGATTAAAGACAACTGTATGCATCGGGAAAACTATTAGAGGCAAATTTTACTGACACGTATAAACCTGTTGTGACGTCTTCAACAGTTGTACACATAACTCAAGTAACAAGAAACACAAATTGTGGAAATAAATTAAAGGTTTTTCCAAATTTGACTAATACGTTTCTGGATTTGAATCCAATTGTATGATAAGTAGATGATTTATTTATCTCCTCATTTAATCACAACCTTGGTCTTTTTTTTTTTTTTTAATTCTAAATTATTTGTCCAATTCCAAAATAAAAAAACATAAATGTGAAAACTAATAAATGTTGTAATAAAATTACACCCAGGTTTGGAAATCCAGCTAAAGGATCATATTATGATGTTTTGAGCCAGAATCACAAAACTCTAACATGTTGTGAATCATACAACAATGATCAACAAATCCAAACTCAAATGACTGCCTCCTGTCTCCAGGGCTTGTATGGGTGCTTGAAATCCTTGAAAATGCTTGAATTTCAAGGTCTGAAATAGGGATGGGAATGGAGAACCAGTTCCCAGTAGTTCGATTCCTTGGTATTGTTTGCCTGCCTGCTTATAGATTCTGCTCATCAGTTCCACCTTCGTTGCACATGGGTGATGACGTCACACGTACGCTGCATTGTTGTGGTTTAGAACGTAGCCAACATGGCGTTGAGGCAGAAATGCTCCAAACTATGACTTGAGGGGTAAAGATGACACCAGGGCCACTTGGAACACTTACAAAGCTTCCAGTTCGTCAAAGGGGGGCAAATACCTCCAATATGATCAATATGTCCACAGCAGGACATCTATTTGCAGAATGTCACCTGTTTGAAAACCTACTTAGCAACACCAGGGCGTCATCCGGACCTGATTCTGGGGGGGGGGGGGGACGTCCTGCCCCCACAAAAAAA
>JAPQRQ010000014.1:645587-655889 GCA_037367365.1 Apogon talboti | reverse complement strand
AAAAGATGAATAACTGTATTTACACCAATTATTGACATGTATTGATAGGATTAGTGGATCAACAGGTATTAAACAGTGTAGATCAGTAGATGGTTTTGGTCAATGGTGGATGTTTGGGTCTTTAAGGGTTAAACTAGATTAATTAAGACTAATTATTTCCATATTAATTGTTATTATTTACAATATTTCACTGTAGATAGTGTGACTCTGCTGCAGTCACTGTAAACATCTGCATCATTGAGTAAAATAAATGGAAGTAAATGGTTTTGTTTGTGGTTCCTCCTCCGTCGCCACCTGGAGACACAACAGTTATGTCCTCATTTTGGTTTTCGGTGATTCATCCAAAGGCCGGGGTCGTTTTATGGCATGTTTTTATTGACCAATAAGCAGCTTTAAAAGGCCAACCCTCCAATAGTTTATGTATTGTTTGTGGGATTTTCATATGGTTGTCTTCAATACTTAACCTTGGCCGAGTGAAATCTGAATATCTAATCAATCACACCGTATTAAAGTTGAATGCTAATCGCCATTGGCTCATTACTATTTCACGAGGCGGCTCCATTTATGAAATGTCACTCAAAATAGTGTACCCACAAGCCAATCGATGTCAGCCGTCTTTCCGCCTGAATGTTTCATTTGCTGTAAATACAGAAACAGAGGGATATGGATTGGGGGCAGGCAGTTGGACGCCCACATGCGGTTTCAGTGCTGGGTGGGGGGGGGCACGGTGAAAAGCCATTGATCAGCGGTGGGGTTCAGTGTACGGTTTCCTGGAGGCCTGGTCTGGAGCTCCGACCGGGGCCTACTGGGGCCCAGACGTGTGGAGTCAACTCATGACCTTTGTGGTGGAGCTGAGACCAGGCTATTGATAGAAGAGCAGATAAGGTTCCTGCGTTTGTCATTTTTCAATGACTGATCACGGCCCGTGTTCGACACCAGGCTGAACGGTGGATCCAGTGTTCACAGGACGAACTGACGGGGACTGACTCATCTGCTGGACCTGCTGCTTTTCTCCATTATTTTGTTCATTTTCGTCCTCATTGGGTTCATTTTTTTTCCCGTTTTCATGATTTCTTCATTCATTTTCTTGATTATCTTGGTCATTTTCTTAATTACTGCTTTACCTTTTACTATGTTAATTTTGTCTGTATTTTTTAAATATTGTATTTTTCATAAATTTTTCTCAGTTATTTAGATTTTTCTTGCAAATTCTGTAATTTTTTTGTTTGGGTTATTTTTGTTTACTTTCTTGATCTCTGTTTTATTTTATTTTTTTTTCATTTACTTTAATTTGCTCATGCTGATTTAATAGATTATGCTGCTTTCCAAAAAATTTTTCATATTTATTAATAACAATAATAGATTCGATTTATATAGCACTTTTCTATTAACACATACTGTAATAATACATACACATAATAACACATACATAATAGTACATGTATACTGTATATGTTAAATTAATTCAGTTGACATTTTCATCTTGTTGCATCTTTTATATCATTTTTGCTTCAACTTTGCCTTTTTTGTACTTTTTCGTAGTATTTCTCGTCTGAGGTGTACTGACTTGTTTTTCTTTACTTTTGTTCTACAACTCGGTCAGGATTATTCTCTGCAACAGGAGGGAGAACATGAACGCAGGAGATGCAGATGTGTCATTATGCAAAGTGAATTATTCCGAATGGTTGACGCCATATGAAACTCTATTTACTTCTCTGTGTGCAAACAGATCTCTTTGATTGCAGTTTTGAAGGAATAAATACTTCAACCCTATGAGGTCTGGGTTAGTTTTAATTCCAACACTTTTACCTTTAAGCTCTTTATCTCGCTCATTAGTCCAGATTATCCACATCTTCCATCATTTAATACTGATAATATTAACTCAGGGGTGTCAGACTCATTTTAGTTCAGGGGTCACATGTCCCGACATGGTCTCAAATGGACCGGATCAGTAAAATAATAGCATAATAACCTGGATATAATGTCAACTCCAAACTTTTTCTGTGTGAATTAGAATGAAAACAATAAAAATTAAATGGTGGAAATGTTTACAGCTACAAACTACACTTAAAAAAATCTGAATAACATGAACAACCATGAAAATTAAGTACAATTTTAACAATGTTACGTCACAGTTGATCATTTACACACATTTATTACAACTTACAGATCACAGTGGATCTACAAATACACAAAACATTTAATAACAAACCGAATGTTGTGAAAATTCCATTAATTTTTCTTAGGACATTTCATATTTATTCAAGTTATTCATATTTTTTGTGAAAGGATAGTGTCTAAATGTAAAAATTTTTCATTTTATTTTCCTTTTTTATGCTAAAACAACAGGAAATATTTGGCGTTGTCATTATTTATAGGTTATTATGATCGTATTTTACTGGTCTAACCCATTTCAGATCAAATTGGGCTGAATGTGGAACCTGAACTAAAATGATTGTTAATATCTTCAGTGTCATTTTCACATTTATCAAGTTCATCCCATGGACCGGATTGGACCCTTTGGCGGGTCGGTTTTGGCCCACGGACCTCATGTTTGACACCCCTGTGTAAGCTCCTTTTTATATAAAAGGTAAAAAAAATAAAAAATCTTCTGAAACTCCCTGTAAAACCTGGACAATACTGGTATTTTTACGTACGTACATTTACATCTCACACGGTTGTAAATAAATAAATTAAAGTGCATTAACATTGATGGTCTTGGACAACGAAGGAGTTTTAACAGCAGGGCCATGCAAATCAATAGAATAGAATAGATCGTTATTGTCACTGTCACAGGAACAATGCATATTTGTTTAGAAGCAAAAACAATTAGTGCAAAAAAAAGGACTATAAAAATATCACACAAAATACTGAAAAATATAAGTAATGTACGAAAGCTACAAGATAACATACTAAATATACTGTAAATACAGTAATAAGTACTACAAAAACTACAGATATATGTAACAAGCTACTACAGAAGGGAAATATATACGTACAAGAAATAAAGATATATACAGGCAATAAAATAAATACAATGAGATAATAAATAAAACACCACGTGCACCAAAGTTACATTATTTTGTTTTGTATGAAAAGTGCGCAACGTTGAACAAAATGCATAAATGTTCTGTGCTGTTGATATTTGGTATTAATCGTGACATATGTGTGTAGACGGATACACAACTGTAGACCGATGATTAAACTGAATGTAAATTATGGATGAACCGACCCACATCGGTACGGGTGTATAAGATTTAATCTCCTTTCACAGATGGCAGTGGCTGTTTTCTGTCTGTTGTTATATTACAGGTGCTTTCATAAATTATGACTGAATTGTTCTCATTGAAAGACAACATGATGAGAGGCTGAAAGACTTTTTTTTTTTTTTTTTAATACATGTAATGAGGATTTCTTCCCAGGAATAAATGGAGGATGAATAATAACAAAAACAAAGTGAAGAAATGGAAACGAATGTGTGATTTAAGACCAGTTTCATCACACAGATGAGTAACTGGTGTTATTGGTGAAGTCAAACCATGCAGTTTAATTCCATGTTTACAGCAAATCATTCACCATCAGTAATTTAAGAGAAGAGGATGTTCATTCTGATGTGGAGTCAATCTGTCAGCGTCTGTGGTTACAATGTTCATCGTGGAAACTTCTTATTGCGTATTTTGTTCATTTTTTTCAATTTTCTTGAATATTTTGATGATTTCTCTTCATTTTCTTGACTATTTCCTTCATTATCCCAAAACTTTTGCTCATTTTGGGACTGTTTTTTTTAATTATTTGGGTCATTTCAGCTCATTTTCTTGGTCATTTTGATCATTTTCCTGATAGTTTTGGTTCATTTTATTGATTGCTGTCTGCTGTTTTGTTAATTGCCTTCCTTTATGTTCTTTTTTTAAAAATCTTGTTCACTTTTCTTTATGTTCTCCATTATTTGTAGTTTTTTTTCTCATGTTAATTGTTTTGGTTAAATTTTTCCCCTTTTTCTGGATTATTTCTTCCACTTTTGTTCACCTTCTCTATGCTATTTAGCTCATTTTCTTAATTATCTTAGTCATTTTGGTTATTTTGGTTTTTTATTGTTTTCTTTTTTCTCATTTTCTCAATTATTTTGTTGATTTTCTTTCTCGTTAGATTCATTTTTAATCATTTTTGTTGTTACTGTGTTCATTTTCATTTAATTTTGTTTGTTCATGCTTTCACTTCATTAATTTCATGTTTAACATTTAAAGAGACATTAAAAATGCACTGATATGTGGATTTGTGTTTAGTAACAGTAGATGTTATATCTGTTCATTTCTCTTCTGGGATTACTCCACCATTGTCTTTAAAGACAGAATGGCTTATTTTGCAAGTTCTTATTCAGCACTTAAGGGGAGAGACATGACGGGAAAAAAGAAAGAAAATAATAAAGAAAAACATCAATAAATTCAACAGTGACACAGCATGACGACTTATTTCCACAAACAATCCTCCCAGTGTCTGATCGTGGTTCTTCTACTGCCAACACACACGTTTTACTGGCTGTTATTAAGCGTACGGACAACATAAATAGACCTCAAACAGGAAACACCGCCTTCCAGATCTAATTTATTAGTTTACGGCTCTTACAAAAACACGCTCTGATGTTTTTGTGAGTTTTTCCTCTAAAGCGTTTCATGAATAAATGAGTAATGAGCTACAAACAGCTTTATCTCCACTCAGAAACCTGTCACAACACTCCAACGAGGCCGCCCAGTAAAAAAAAACTAAATATTAACACATATTTCAGCTTCTATAAACACAGGGAAGACTATAGAAGGAATTAGACAAACAACAGTACAGACGATTTCTGACGACGGATTCTTCTTGGTTGTCGATAACTGACGTGTTTTTTTTCCTCTATCATCAGGGTGCTTGAGCAGGTCTTGAAAGTCTTAAAAAGTATGGAATTTTTAAAATGCTGGTTCCCTTGAAAAGTCTGGAATTTTCTATGAAAGTCTTGATAAAGTTTCTCTCAGTCAAATTTCAGAGTATGTCCAAAGACACATAATCTAGTAAGATAAATAAAAATACATGAGGAACACATATTAGTGACTTAGTTTCAGTTTATTTCAAATATGCAACAAAAACATTAATCCTAATTTAGTCCTTAGAAATAAAACGGATTGCAAGAAAACATGAAAAACTTTGTTAGGTACCATGAAGTAATGGTACTAATGTAAGTACTGATGTTCAAAGGGTTAATGTGGATGTGGACAGGTGTCTGGATCAGCACTGATGTTGGTCTAATGTTCTAAAAGTGATGTTCTCAATTTACATGTGTTTTTCTTGTATTTTTTATAAATACTTTTATCTATACTCTTTTTTTGCCACTTACAGGTTCGGAACCAAATATGGTCACTTCATTAACTTTGATTCTCTACAGAAAAAAATGTTTTGAAAAATTTCACAAAAGTAGTCAAGTCTTGTTATGTCCTCCAATAACACACTAAGGTTGAAATGTTGAATTTCATTGTATTTCTATGAGTGTCCTATAAAGGGTTAATTCACATATTTGAAAAGGAGGATAACTTAACACTTATAAAACATGTAAAAAACCTGGTGTGATTTCACTAACCCGTCGGTACTGGAATGATTCTAGTGAAACTGGTTTGTGTGATATTTATGCACTTTTGTGACTTTCATAGGTTTTGAAGACGTTTCTGTCAGTCAAACATAATTTACTGTGAATTACGCATTCATTCATTCATTCATACATTTATTAAAGTGAACTTTTTTACTACACAGAACAGGTATAATCTCAACCAAAACAGTCAATATTAAAGTACATAAAGTCAAGGTCTGGGGGGGGAAAAACACACAGCAGTTTTGAATGAGTGTGTGGTTTGTGTTTGGATACGGAGCGTTCATCCTGTTCATGCTTGATCTCTTTCAAAAGCAGAGATCAGGCGTTGTGGCACAGTGTGTTTCTCCAAAACGGCTGCGTCATATGCATTTTTTAACCTGCCACCCACGTGTGCACGCTGGCTAGCCCTCCTCTTTCCCTTTGTAGCCCTGGCTTTGGTGAATTCCCCCCCGATACACACACACACACACATTCACCACTGCCAAGGGCATCAACAATTATCAATCAGCTCTAATCCAGTGTTCCGCATAAATAAGAGTTCCTCGCGCCGTTTGCAGGAGCTGTGCCGTCACTTTTTTCTGACTAATAAAATTGGACTTGGCAGAGTGAGCCCAGCATGATGCATGTCAGGGGACTCAGATCAGGTCCTAAATCCATTTCACTGTGTACGCAAATAGTGTCATTCTGCTGCATCTCTCTCTCTGTCTGTCTCTCTCTCTCTCTCTCTCTCACTCACTCACGTTTTTGTGTAAATAATCAGTGGTGGTAGAAACAGCATTTAGAGTTTACACTAAAGCCCAAACTAATGGAATTCCATCAGGGTTAACATCTGCAGGGGAAACACTGGCCCCTGCACACCTGCACACTTCAGTTTTCAGTTGCTGTTTTAATATTTTATTATCACATATCACATGTCCATTGAGCACTTTACATCTCTTTTAAAGACTTCACTGGTTTTTAATATAAGTATGTGACTATTGTATTTTCGATACTATTTATCCTGTTATTGTGTATCTGTTTTATCAGTTTAGCAGATCTTTACACGTTCACAGTTTTGAGAAATTTAGATTTTTGAGTTTCTGACGAATTTTTGAAATATCAAAAATGCGCCTTTACTTATTATGATCACTGATAGAAGTCATATATGGACGTTGATTGAATTCGTTGAGTTCTCCTCCAGTGGAAGCTCCGCCCACTTCAACCTCACACATTCAACTTGTTAATGATTCTTGACCGAACGTACATGTGCCGCTGACATACGGGGGCATCGGTCCTGTTTTTGTTGATGTTTTAACATCTTTACATCCGTGTTCTGAGTCCTCTTGTCTCCATTCCTTTGGTTTTATTGAGGTCAACAGCTCTTCTACTTCCAGACAACACTGTTCCTCAACCATAACTAAATTAAGTCCCATCATATTATTCTCATGTATTTTCCTCTGTCAGGTCCAGTAAAACCATCTTATGTCCTGACCCTCAGTTTGGGAACACCAGCTGCATGTAAACACACACACACACACACACACACACACACACACACACACACACACAGTCGTATTTGAAGGCATTTTGTACAACACGTGCCATTATGAATACTCCACAAACCACAGCAGAAACACCCAGTTGTCGACGCGCTGTATAATTGCCTCCCTGTACCTTCCCCCAGGCGCTTTTTCCAGTCGGAAACTATGAAACGCCCGACGGCGAGTGTTTGTGTGCGACTCTGAGACGCTCCGAGTGAAAGTGATTAGACTCTGAAGGCCTGTGTGAACATTGTGCACTGGAGGGCATTTGTTTAGCATGCATATTGTTTGGTTTGTTTTTACCGTATGGGCTCATCAATAATGCAGGGTGACTTAACCAGCAATTACAATGATGAAGACATCAAAATGCAAAACAGAGGGCTGCGAGCTCTCCTATCCAATAAGAGATGTCTACAAAGGCATGAATACAGACTGGACAGACTTTTAATTAGCGGGCTTTGTATCCCAGCCAGGAACAGCAGATTGGCTGCTTGCTCTTTCTTGTCATCATAACCATAGAAACCGAGAACTGGAAACACGACCATTGAATTATGGGTAATTTGGCGTGGCTGGCAAAGGCTTGATAGGCAGGATCCTTCCAAACAACTTTACAAGAAGATAAATCAGGGAGAAACTATTGACTGGACAAAATGATGTTCAGAGTCCATCCATGATGTATCAATGATATCGTTGGCAATAAAAAAGCATTTAATGCCTGCCAACTTATATGCGAATAATGTACTAAGATGTTTGCTTTCTATGCAATATTTAGCAACAAACCAGATTAACTGATGCACCGAGGAGCTTCTCATTTCTTATTATTTGTCGTGACCGGCAAGTGAATTTACCTCTACAGTAAAAATCATTCGTTATCATTTAGTATAAGATTATTTCCAGCATTTCAATGTAAAAATAAAATAAAAACATTCACAGAAATGAAGAAAATAGTCAAGAAAATAATCAAAAAATCATAAAAACATAATCTAAACTAAAATATCCAACAATTATCATAAAGACAACAATCACCTTAAAATAATGAAAAAAGTAATAATAATATATGTAATTTACTGGTCATGTAGAGTAAATTTATAGGTTATTATATCAAAGCTGAGAAAACTGAGGAAAAGTAAGGTTTTTAGCAAAATACATGATTAAATGAACATAAGAACAAGCATCTACAATCAGTCATTCATCCAACTAATTGGGTTTGACTTTATATGTGTGTGTTTACGTGCATCTGCTCAGGACACTAAATGGGTCGTGAAGCTGCTTTTATTGGATTACCATAAGAATAATAGAACAGGAATGGATTCAGTAAAGGTGGAAGAAGAAGAGTGTTCTCTGGAAGTACAAGAAAACAAAACCCAAGAAATATGAAGGAGGAAGAAAGAAGACAAACAGAAAAAAAATGACAAGAGTTGTATAAAAGATGCAGCAAGGTGAAGATGACGCAAGACTCCACAAGACAAAAGAGATGTAACAAAGTATGAACAGTAAAAATACAGACCCAAAACTGGACATATATTATGTAAAAATGCCAGAAAAATCACAAACAGTGCAACCAGATGAAAACATAGAATTACAAGAATTAAATCACACGAGAAACATGACTATAGACAAAAATGTCGCAAAAAAAACTGTTATAAAGTGTGATTGATGAGTGCTGAGCATTATGAGGAATGGAGAACGTTATCTTACATAATGATGATGATGATAATACTACTACTACCACTACTACCACCAAAATAAAGATACAAAGAATATGAAAAAAATGATTTTAAAAAAATTATGCAAAAATGCAAGAAAACTGACAAACGATGCAACAAGATAAAAAAGAATGAATGACATACAAGAATGACAAAAATTAGAAATAACACAACAATATTATGGACAAAATGTCACAAAAAGACTGTTCTAAAGTATGATTGATGAGTGCTGAGCCTTATAATGAATGGAGAACGTTATCTTGCCTCCATAAGGTGCATAATACTACTACTAGTAATAATAATAAAGTTTATTTATATAGCGCTTTACAATAAAATCAGAACTAAAATATAAGCAACACAACACACAATTGCATACAGAGGTACAAAAGAAAACTGACTACTAGCTACTACTAAATGATATAGAAACGCAAGAAAACCGACAAACAATGCAACAAGATGAAAACATAGAATTACCAAAATTGCAAAACAAGAAACACGATTATAGACAAAAATGTCACAAAAAAACAAAAAAACCCTGATAAAAGTCATTTCTCTCACCTCAGAACACGTTTGTGACATTACAAACACTATAATGAACTGTAATAGAAGCTAAAAGCCGATTGGATCTGATAAAGTGGGGTCTGCTTTTGTGGCCTGGTTGTGTAATTTTACAGACTGTACTCTCCTACATCCACACACAGCGTCTACATCGACGCCCTGTTTGTGCTTTAACGCCGTACTTAGGATGCACATGTTGCTTAAGAACCCAAGGACGCAGCGGCGGTCGTACACACTTAGTATTCCAGGCCTGCACGCAGAGAGAGAGATTGCACCTGTACAAGCTGTTAGGTGATGTCTGTGTCACTCGGATGGCCAGTATCTGTAGCAAAGCATTTCCTTGAGCTATGGAATTGGTCGTCTCAGGAAAATCTGATTAGTCACCGCTGACAATGCAGAGACAAGGAAATTACTTTCTTGTGCATATCATTAAAGAAAAATCAATATGACAAATGTGGTGGGGGCCCGGGCTATTTATTGTGGCTGAACTAAGGGCAAGGCAGGCTATCTTTGCATTGGCTTTTTTTTGGTTATTGCATTTAATTTGTTCCCGAGACAGAAAAGAAAATGATTCAGAGACGGGGCTTAAGGTGCATCCTGCCGTTTCCTACTTTTACCGTATGACTGTAAACGTATTCCAACCTGTGACTTAATTACCTCAAAATAAACCAGCTCATGGGGAAATGCAAGTGGGACTTCAAGGTGACACTTGTCTCCTTAATGCTCCACTACCACAGGACTGTGCTACAACTTCACAGGACGAACTCGAAAGAAGACGAACGCACCGCCAACGCGTGTCTGGTAAAGGTCAAGGGTCAGCTCAGTAACCTGCTCTGTTGTAAATGTGATCATGTTAACCCTGCAAAACCCATCAAAAAATAACCATATATATATATAT
>JAPQRQ010000014.1:583186-595893 GCA_037367365.1 Apogon talboti | reverse complement strand
GGGTCTGTAGGTGAGGTGGGTGGGGGGAGATGGACTGGACTGTCTGCAGTGTCCTCTGCTTGGGGTAAAAGTCCTCAAATGTTGGTTTGGGGAAAATGTCAAAGCACTTGCCTCACATTTTTTGGTCCAGAAACATGTGTCCTTCTACTCCATTTACCCAACGGCACCAGCTGTCAGCAGCTCCTCTTTGGTTCTTCTATTTTTTTTTTAACAATATGCAATAATCATAATCAACAATGTGCAATAATGAAAAATCAACAATGTGCAACAATTAACAATGTGCTATAATCATAATAAACAATGTGCGATAATAAAAAATCAACAATGTGCAATAATCAATAATGTGCAATGATCATAATCAACAATGTGCAATAATCAATAATGTGAAATAATCCTAATCAACAATGTGCAGTAATCAATAATGTGTAATAATCATAATCAACAATGTGCAATAATAAAAAATCAACAGTGCAATAATCAATAATGTGCAATAATGATAATCAACAATGTGCAATAATCAATAATGTGCAATAATAAAAAATCAACAGTGCAATAATCAATAATGTGCAATAATCATAATCAACAATGTGTAATAATCAACAATATGCAATAATGAAGGGGGTGGGGTTTGCTGTTTTTTTTTTTACTATTTAATATTATTTAAATATTTTAAATTGTATTTTACCTGTTTTTTACTCAAGAAGTACAGTCTCTATAGTGTGTATCAGACTTTGGTTGTGTATGCTCTGTGTATACAATGACATGGATATTCTTCGAAACAGATATTTTCGATTTTCTTTACTGTATTCAATTAAAAAATCCTGTCCACATTTTTTGTTGGAAAAAAACAGATGATTTATTTTGAGTTCGCTTTGCCGTGTTCCTGTATTTTCTCACTTCCAGGTTTTCGTCAAATCTCCCTGGTTGCCATGACGACAAATTGGGATGTCATGCCTGGAATTTCACCCTTGTCCCACCTCGGCCGCACCGATCCTGATTTCACGGGAAAAGGCTTGTCAGCGGTAGGAAGAGAGGAAGAAAAGGTTGAGGAGGTGTGTGTGTGTGTGTGTGTGTGTGTGTGTGGGGGGGGGGGGGTTTTCTGTCCTTGGGTGACTGTCCCCGTGCAGGGTGGGTGGAGGGAGGTGGATTCAGTAAAGCGAAGGGCTGTGAAGCGGTTATCCAGCCTCCAGGACACACATGGCGAGTGCCACGGCTGCAGTCAGCTGAAACCGACGTGGCCTCGGTGTGAAGGCGCGGCGCCGGCCTCTGACACCGACTACAACACGCCGCCGTTCAGATCCAGGTTTCAACCCCGGACAGGACATTAGTCACAGGGCTTAGACATGAAGGGTCCGGGAAAGTTTGGAAAGAACCATTAAAAGCCGGTACCGGGGAAATCAAGACAAAGTTTCAGAGAAAGAAACAGACTGGAGTTTAACCCTTATAGTTGACTCGATGAAATACTCTGGAATTCACCATTTCAACCTTAGCGTGTTATTGGACATCGTCACCTACCTCCTCGTCGGTTGCCATGACAGTCTGCCTCCTCTTGCCATAAAACATCCCAGCAGCACTTGCTAAAAAGTAAACACAAGCAATAAAACAAGTGTTATAAAGTCATAACTTGTCAAAAATCACTCATATTCACTATCTACAGCTTCTATAAGATCTATCAGATTCATTGTATAATGTTATAAAAACCAACATGTTTCCAGACCTCGCTGAGGCATGGGATTGGCTCCATATTTAATGTTTGTGGAAATTACCAAAAATAATCAGTTGCCCAATAAAAGGTTAATAAAAGCAAAACGAAAAGGCATTCGGTGGTGGTACGCTTCTTTATCATGTGTTTTCACATAAAATGTCAAACTGGAGGCTTTAACCCTATAAAACCATTTGTATCATATTTGCTACACCAGGTTCTCAGATCTCTACCTAATCAACAAGATCAATACTTTCCTTAAAAACCTGTTGTATATGTATAGTATATGTTGTGGCTCTGTCTGTTGTATATGAGCCCTGCCTGATGTTTTCTGCCCCCTGGTGGATGATCATCCCACTACAGCCAGTGGAAAGGCTTTTTTTTTTCCCTTTTTCAATATGGCCGCCAATCATCCAACACACATTTTGTAGGAAAGTCTTTGGTCATTTTCAAAAAGTTACACTAAGAAGAACATTTATATTGTTATTCAGTTGAAAATTGAAAAAAAAAATTCAAAATATTAAAATTATGGTCCCATTCAAGGGAAATAATAAGGCTGTGAAAAATTTTATCTATAAAAAAAAAAACTACCTGAAATTTTCTATATTTTCAAAATCTTACTGGTAAAATCTCTTTTGCATCTAAAGTTAACGTGGTTGTTTGTTTTTAAAAGTTGCCAAATACGCCCAATGTATCAAATGTGACACAAAAAATATATATACTGTATATAGAGACACATTAGTGAATGTAAATGTTATGATGCTGTAAAGTTTTTAAGGACTCCGCTGTTGGAATAACATCTAGAACTACACTTCTAGCATCCGTAAATTTTCCCCGCGGCTCCATCAAAAATAAATAAATCACTGTCAACGTCGTCTCGGGGCGTCTCTCACTCCAAAAAGTTTGACGGTGCCAATCAATCAAATTGGGAGTTATAGCAGAATAATGCACGTTTCCTCTCAAGAATGCCCGTCAAAGGAGGCACTGTGGTGGAAACCTCCTCTGGACCCACAAAGGTGTCACAGTAAGCAGGGGTTGTCAGAGGCTTGTCACTGCCGGGTGGGTTGAAAGCATGAAAAATACGATCCCAGGGGACGGAGGGAGGACGAGCGGCGAGGAGAGGGAAGGGAGGGGCCGTGCGCGTGTGCATGTGTGTCGGAGTGTGTGCGACGGCCTTGGCTCACTTTCGCCTGTTGCATCAACCCTTGTCAATCCTCCAGACAATAGGCCTCCGTCTACGTGGCGGGCGGTTTTCACCTTCAGGGGTGATGGCTATATTACTCAGCCTGACAAGTCATGCCAGAGGGAGATCAGAATCTGGGCTTAATTGAATGCTGTCCACTCACACACCTAAAGCTATGCACAGACTGATTATTTGACCCGATTGGATTATTATGGGCTAAAGTTTCCATCAGAAAAGTCATTTTGGCAGACTGTGGGTTCAGATTCAACGTCACTTAACATCTGACAGGAAACGACCTCTGACGGCTGACAGCGACGTCTTAAAGGCGACGGGTGAAGGCTTCGTCTCACTTATGACTCAACTTTTAAAACATCACAGATGTCCCGCCCTGATGATGAGACTTGGACATAAGAGCACGGACTGCAAGACTGACAAACAGCGTCTACCCCAGAGCAACCAATACACGGAACTATGCAATAACCAACCACATGTAATAATCAACAATGTGCAATTATGAAAAATTAACAATGGGCAATAATCAGCAATGTGCAATAATCATAATCAACAATGTGCAATAATGAAAAATCAACAATGGGCAATAATCAGCAATGTGCAATAATCATAATCAGCAATGTGCAATAATTAACAATGTGCAATAATGAAAAATTAACAATGGGCAATAATCAACAATGTGCAATAATCATAATCAACAATGTGCAATAATGAAAAATCAACAATGGGCAATAATCAGCAATGTGCAATAATCATAATCAGCAATGTGCAATAATTAACAATGTGCAATAATGAAAAATCAACAATGGGCAATAATCAGCAATGTGCAATACTCATAATCAACAATGTGCAATAATTAACAATGTGCAATAATCATAATCAACAAAGATGCCAATGTATTGAATTGTAGTGATATGAATGAATATATTCCCAGGGACGGGCCAGCATCTGAACGTGACCAGATGGGATGAGAACCATTAAGAAACAACTTTTAGAGTCAACGAAATGAAGTGGTAAAAATAGAAGCTGTTGTTTTCACCACTGGACACAGCTGTAAATGAAAAGAATGGAGTTTGATGCTGAAATGTCAGCGTTTCTTCTTTTTGTTTGTTTGATTCTGAGGCTTATGAAGGTATAAAGTTATTATGGGATGTTATTATCTTTGCTAAGCTGCTGTTTGTTGATCCACGGTTCAGACTAAACTGTGACAGTTCTGACCTTGTTTGTTGGATTCCAAACAGATCTTTAGTTCAGTTAATGACAACACAAACTGTACAGAAAACAGAGGTGATTAGTGGTTTTACTGTGGCTGTTTTCAGCCTAAAAACACAGCTAAGCTAACAGAGCTATAATGTAAACTATCAGCAGATGCAGCAGGATGATTATAAGACACAGTGTTATTTTGAGCAACTGTCACAATAAATGTCTGACTTAATTTGAAGAAGAAAATTTGATGATTCATATTACAGATGTGTGTGAACAAACAGTTTTATACTTTATCAGTGACTGATACAGTCTGTAGATACATAGTGTTAATTCGTTGGTGGTTTTGGTCCTGAGTATGTTCTGGTTCATGACATCATCATATGGAAGGTTTTTGCAATTCTCAATTTTTGCAACTTAGTGTCAGCAAAGTATGTGCATTAGTGTGAATGGAGTATTGCATTTTTGATATTGCTCTTCTACACACTTGAGAGCAAAAGCAATTTTAAAAGAAATTAATGTACAAATTTGGTTCTTGTATTGTTTGTGGGGATGAAACAGCTCTTCCTGACCTCAGTCCCTTTGTTTGCCAAATGTACCGAGCTGTGTTTACTCCTTGGGTTTGTACTCCTAGACAACACAGTATCTCCCACTAGAAAAATCCCATATATCCTACTTGTAATTACTAGCGGAGGGCCGACTTGAGCAGGTTTTCCCATCTGGTAGCTTCATGTTTACAGAGCACAATAACAACATGACTGTATGCATCATCAGTGCATCAGCAGTCTGCGCTGATACAACTGCTGTCTAAGCATCACAGTACACGCAGGTTTCTGGCCATGGACAGTCTCACACACACACACACACACACACACACACACACACACACACACACACACACACACACACACACACCTTGATGGGAATATATTTGACTTTTTTTTACTTTATTTAATAAATACAGATCCAGTGCTACTTTTGTTGCAGTTCCCAAATGAATTTTTCTCTATATTTAACCTTTAAATGATTTAACAGTATTTATTATAATAGTAACCTCTGTATTTTGCATTTTTTTGTGAGAATCAGGTATTTTCCTGTATTTAATTCACTGATCATCTACTTTAATCATCATGATGACATTACATTTAAGGGTTATTTTATCAAAAACACAGAAAACTGAAGAAAAAGTGACCTTTTCAGTCAAATATATCATTAAATATACATAAACCCAGTGTGTCCAGCCACTGTCATTGATCCAACTCCATGGGTTTTACTGGTGAATCAGTGTTGTAGAAGATGACGGTGTTTCCATAACTACAGAGCCTCTGAACATCCAAATGGATCATATCTGATGACCATGAAGGTGTAGAAGGTGTTTTGTTTTTTTTTTCCTGCTGTACATGCGTCCCATATATCCAGATTGGATCTTAAAACAGAGGCTGAAAAAATGCATATGTGTGTTCATTAGAAGTTTACTAAACCAGGAAACATAATGTTGGACTAGGACTTTGTGTACTATATGTGAAAGGAGAATATAGGTGCATGTGACAGAAAATGTGTAAGTGTGTGAATGAAGAAATGCATGTGTGAGTGAAACTGTATGAGTATTTGTATGTGAGAGCTGGAGTGGATCATGTCTATGTGTATGGCCTCTATTATGCAATGTATACGCATTCAAAGAATCCTCTAGAAACTGGAATATCAGCATGTCCCATGTGAAAAAGACACTAAATAGAACATTCTAATGGAATATACTGTTTACATGACAACCATCATATTCAGAATAATACTAGAATGTTACGGTGCTTGTAAAAGTTCTAACTGTGGTTTAGTAAATGAAAAATATTAACGTGACACTAGAAATGATGATGTAATTATTTTGTACAGAATGATAGTGGTGTCTCTTGCAGAAATCTTACGCCTCAAACCGAGCATGTGCTATTTTTGTATGCTTTTTTTTTTCTACTGTCAGTTTTGATATGAGACCAACGGAATAGATTATGCTTTTTTTTCTGGGGGTCTCAGGGGGTTGGCTTGGCTCTGGTTAGAATTCATTTAGTCAGATAGCCTCTGTGGATTATCCCTGTTTTCAGAGGCCTGGATTTCTGACAGGTCATTATTGTACATCACACTGGGACCTACTGCAGCGAGCCCCACCGTGCATCCACAGCTCCTCACAGCAGTGTCGGCGCGCACACACACTGTTAAACAGGCCCGGACGGGGGGTAAGGGACGCCCGTTTGTCTGATGTGCTGCTCGTTCACTGGAGGACCCCATAGATCTTTGGCCCCGGCGCTCTATAATCATTACTGCTGTTTTCCAGACCCCAGGCCAAGGAGAGGACTCCATATGTACTCACATGTATAGACCGCATGTTTAATGAACACACCTGGGGTCTGACATCCACAAACAGGAATACTGTGTCCGTATCAAAGGAGGAGGGAGGTGGAGGCGGAGACGTACTGTATGTCCCATCCAGTCTGGAATACAGACAAACAGACGCACAAACACCGCTGTGAAAGCTGAAACTAACATGGAAGTGAGTGATGCACGGTTAACTGTAGGTTAAGAGTTACAACAGTAAGGAAGCACAGATGAAATACAGTTATACAGCAACAGCATGGTTTAACAAGTAATAACACCCCCATATCACACAAATATGTATATTTATAGAAATACTTCTTTTTTCTCTTCATATTTTTTGTTTCACAGGTGTATATTTTCTGTTTTCTGTCTTTCCTGCACTTTACTTTTGTATTTGCTGCTGTCAACTTGGAAATTGACAGCAGCAGTGGGATCAATAAAGTTTATCTTATCTTATCTTATTTGATCTTATCTTATTTGATCTTATCTTATCCCATCTTATTTTATGTTATCATTTGCTATCCTATCACATCTTATTTTATCTTGTCTTCTTATCTTATCCTGTCCTATCCCATCTTAACTTATCTTTTCCTGCCTTATCTCATCTCATCTCATCTTATCTTACTCCACTTTCATCCATTTTCAGAATAACCCTTATTTTTTCTGCATTTTCATCAACCTAAATCCTCCTAAACTGCAGTGTATTTTGATTGTAAAAATAATTGCACTATCTGATATTGAGATTTGATCAACTGTGCAGCCCTAGACTGGAAATAAAAAGACATCATGCCTTCTAGTCTACATATGAAGGTTAAATTCTTTTGTATAACCGATGAACTCTATGAGGAACTTGACAATTTTTTGGGGGGGATAAAAGGTTCCTCTGAGGGACGGGAACATGCATTGCAAAATAAATCGCAATTAAACCTTAAGAGGCAGACAAAGGGAGCTTTGAATCCCGCTAAACCCAACTCCACTTGACCTGTCACAAACTGAAATTATGGAGGATTTCACCAAAGACCTGACCTATCTGCGTGACAGCTGATTGGCACCATCCTGGCTTCATCGTCGGCGAAAACCAAAGCGTCTGACGAACGGCAGACGGCTCGTTGCATCCCTGAGGCAACCTGCTACTGAGCGTCTTCCTCTGCTCCTAAATAATACAACAACAAAGAACCAGGATTTATGGGGGAACCTCAGTGGGAGTGTGTACACGGAGATCCTTTCAATTTGCCCTGGGAGTATTAACAAATGACCTGACACCCATTAAGGAGCATTAGAGGAAATTTCCACAGCCGCACACAGCTAATATTCTCAGCTAATTAGCGAGTGTTGGCTCGACTGTCTATCAAAACCCTGACAATAGAGTTGGAATTACACAGAGCTGCCGTGGGAATGAGTGGATATGTAGATGGGCTCAATGTAAACAATTCAGACAGTGTTGATGATGAGGTGTGGGGCCGCCGAGGGACTGTCCTCTGCTGGTGTACCGCAAAGAATCACACCGCAAGAAAGTACATTGTCACTGAGTACACATCCAGGAGCGAAGACGCCTGTTGAATGTTGAAAGGGATGAACCAGAGGGCCTCGCTCCGCAAGGTCACCGTTCCCGAACCTCCGCCGTAATTATTCTTGATACAAGGATTAATATCTAATTCAAGGTGTAGGCCTGCATGACTCTTTTCTTATTAACTTTGCTACAGTGGGGGAACCTTTCAGGATTATTTCAATGCAATGATTACTTTGGGCCTAGCAGCTGATTGCAAACTGTGCTGGTAGGTTTATTCACCACATTGATTTCCCTGCCAATATTGAGGATAGAGCTCCCAAGACATATCACCCTGCTCCCTCTGCTGTGCTCTCAGTAAATCTTATTAGAGATGGAAGCTCCTTAGCCGACACAGGACAGAGAAGAGCGCAAGGTTAAAAGAGGAGACAAGTTTGACAGAGGTGGGAAAGATAAAGCCTTCGACCTACTTGTGCCACATAAGAGAGGAATAAGCTGATATCTTTATATTTATAATAGTTAGAGAGTGACACAAGCAGGTAAAGGGCAGGCTATTGTCCTGTTTTTTTTATTGGTCAGCCTTCACATTGGCCTGACAGTTTAGAGATATTAACCAATGAAAAGTGTTGAAAACAGCTTGTGACTACATCTCTTAACTCCATTTATTTATTTAGAATATCCATTGTTTTTCCAGTTTCCTGAAAAATAACCGTTTTAGATGACATGTAGGACTGAATAATCTCAGTGAATATTTGTTTTTTTGTGTGTGGCATATGCGATCGGTCACTTTAACCCAACCAGTAGCAAATACCACCCAAAACACGTGGTTGAATGTATGAATGGACACACACTCAACAGTAGTAAGTGCTGTAACTGGGTTTATACAGGTTTCTAAAAGTTACATTTAAAACTTTTTAAGACCTTTTTAAGACTACTTAGAACAGAATTTAAGGCCCATTTCACAACCTATTTCACAGCCATTCTGGCAAAAATTCATGACTCCTAGAATTCAGGAAAATGTACTTATTTACTTATTTATTCATTTCTCACTGGGGGCTGCAACGTTAGCAATAATTGGTTCCTAAGTCCAATATAAATTGAATCTTTGCAGCTCGGACATTTAACAGACACATTTATACAAAGTACAGCGAACAACTTTATGGCAACATAACATAAGACTTACCATATCAAATTTAATACCTTTTAAAGACTTTTTTTAAGGTATTAAATGCAGATTTGTAAATTCAAGTCTTTTAAGATTTTTGAAGGTCAAGGTCAATTTATTTATATAGCACGTTTACAACAGCATAAAGAGCCCAAAGTGCTGTACAAATCGATAAAAACACCAAAACTAGTAAAAATAAGAATAAATACAAGAACTGCTAAAACTAATAAAAACAAGTACACAATAATAGAATAAAAACAACTAAGAACACAATCATAAGTAAAAGCAAATATTAATTACACACTTGTATTAAAAGCCAGTGAAAATAGGTGTGTCTTTAAAAGTGATTAAAACTGTTCAATCGACTGTGCAGATGTGATGTGTTTGGGCAGAGCATTCCAGAGCCTTGGACCTGCGACAGAAAAGTCTTCAGGTGGGTTTTTGGTAAAACTAACAATAGGCGACTTGAGGAGCGTGTCTCTCTAGCCGGGACGTGCACAGTTAAAAAAGTTTAAGAAGGGAAACCTGTGTGAACAGACTGCACTCTCATCACATATTTCCGTAACTGAAACTCCCGCCTTGTAAATGCGATTCCTTAAATGAGCCAAGGACATGGTGCAAATTGTGACATAAAAACACACACACAAAAAAAACAAACATATGTACAACAAACAGACTTTGTGCTGAGTCAGGTCCCAGTTGGGTGTTTGCTAATGATACCGACTTGTGGTAGATGGATAGCCAGGGCGGCCTCTCGCTTCAGAGGCGAAGGCCAGCCTGGTCATAATAAAAGCACAACAGTGTCGCCATGGCGCTGTTTGGCATGCTGCTCGGCCTCTGCGCGTTAGTCACATAGAGTCACCCGGGGAATACTTTCTACTTCTACTGATCACCGGCCTGCACCTCCTGGCCCTGAGAAATCAACAGCCAGGATTTATAGATTTACCTTAGATTGGCTGTCCCGCATTTGTACCCCCATAAATACTTTTACAGCTTTGCTAATGCCACTGTTGGGAATAAACAAGGTTACGGCGGACAAGATGAGGCTGAGATTTAGTTGGCAACTCGGACAGCGCGGGGCAGAGAGAGCAATGAGAAAGGAGGTATAATGTCAGAAAAGGGAGGTAGCAACTCACATTGGGGATGAACACTTTATAGCGATGCAGGGTGTACTTTTACATAGCGATGCAGTCTTACAGGGCTATGCAATAACTGACTAAAATCTTGTGCTGTAACTGTACCTACTGCATAACTTGTGAGGAAAGTTGACACTTCCTCTCAAAAATCTATATTAAAAGCTAAAGCACAAGTGGATTATTTTTCAGTGCAGCCCTGTATACACCAAATAAACTCAAAGTATAAAAACCAGAGCATAAAAAAGCTACACATGTGATTACGATGAATAAATAAACTTCCTGGCTTAAGTAAAACTGATGACCTTGGTGCTAATTCTTCTCCAAGACATTATAGATTAATTATTCAAGCACATTACTTTACTTCAGTTTTAAATGCTACTCATTCGGACAACTTCATGAAAGTTGCAAGGTCTTCAGGCATCAATTATGGATAGTCAAGCCATCAGTCTCTTCATAATGAATAAGCATACCTTAGAATTGACACATTTGCTCTCGTAAAAGACTTGTAAGACTGACGACCGCACTTGCACTCTGGAGTTGACTAAGCAGTCCGGCTCTTCCTGTCATTTACTCTGTCAGAGTCAGCAGAAGCCAACACTGAACATTGGGGATACATGTATTGTTGATGCGGGTTCTGGTTCAAAACCGGGCCTACTAGAGGTAGACCGATTATTCAGAAAGAGCCCATGGATGCCGAGGACTGATTGGTTTTGACAGACCGCTTGTTCCGTCCACCTAGGTTTAATTCCACCTTGTCCAGACGTAAACCTGATAAACTGCCCTAAACAACCACCGGCGACCGCCTCGGCAGGCCTCCGAAGCACCACCGGTTACATATTTGCGTCAGTCGCCTAAAACGATCTCAATCAGAAAGCCTCATTTTGGTCAAATCGCCTCAAATGGTGACCCATCCATAGCGTGTAGTGAACACAATTACACCTCTTGGCGACCTCTGCGGCTGTCAGCGTTATCAGTCTGTAGGAACCAGCCCTCCGTCAGGGCGAGGATTCATCATTTAGGAATGAACGTCCGCAGCTTTCTATGTACAGTATTGATATCTGCGTGTGGCTGGAAGGGTCATGGGAGGCTGGAGGTGTTCTTTGGTTACCTCTGAGCCTGCAGCGAACATAAACGGACACGTTCAAGAGCGTCTTTCTATTTCCAACCTTACTGTTCCTACGCTGAATGAAGGCCAGTCATTACACGTAGGAACCTCGTAATCAAGTCCAAGTCACCTGGAGTCTCAAAGGTCAGAGCAACAATCTGACATTGGACTTTTGCGGCGTGCAGCGGTGTTTTATGTGCATGTGCACTCGCTGCATGTTCCGAGTCTTCATTTATTTCTTGTATACACCAGCTGGGGTACATAACGACAGCTAAAACGGCTACGGGGGAAGAGGCAGATGGCAAATTGGGGATTATTACATCCTGAACTGAGCAAAAGGAAGATGCAAAGAAAAGCTGACATCCACCAACGTACAGAAGGTACAAAGCTTCAAGCCACACAAACCCTCAAGTTAGGAATCAGTGACGGTGGGTTTTACACTGATCTCCAAGAACTTTCTTCGATTTCCTGCCGTTATTGTACTTTTCAGACATTTTTTTTTTTTTTTTTTTTACTGGAAATGTGAATAAAAGCAATTTGAAGTTTTTACCAGTGAAGTCAAAAAGTCAGATATGAACATTTAACAAACACTTTCCCCCTGTAGACATTGTTTATCTGTAGAAAATCTAGATTCCAGCTAAAGGTTGTCATTTTAGTGGACGCACCGTGATTGTTAAAATTCAATGTTTGCTCCAAATCAAAGCCTAACGCAGCCACTTACTCTGATTTATATGTAAATGAAGCTGCAGTTCATATAAGACCTGCTCACCCCCGACTCTCTGGTTTTTCCCTCTGTGAATTAAATCAGTCAGGGCTGTATTTACCCGTCATTTACACAGATGAGGTGTATTATTTTGGTACCAAGTAGTTTGTTTTCATGAGAAGGTCAGCGCAGATTATGGAGCAAACGCTGTTTTACTTTTCCATCTATTCATTCATTCATTCATTCATTCATTTTCTGTAAACCCTGTAGAAGGTCGATCCCAGCTGATATGGGATATGACGCCAGTTTATGACAGGAATGAGAAATATTCATCTACAATTGACGATTAGAATGAAGTAGCCGGATGCATGTTGTGATGTTGACTTTCACTGATGTTTGATTAAGACTCGTAGCTGCATTCCATGACCCCAGTCCTTTTATTATTGAAATTTTCATTTTTAACCTCCTAGGACCCACTGTCCACATATGAGGACAACAAATTCACAGCTGTATATATATATATATGTATATATATATATATATATATATATATACACATAAAATGACATTCCATAAAAATTTTTAAGAATGCATCTGAAAAAACTGTTGCATCATGATGTTTCCAAT
>JAPQRQ010000014.1:548553-559109 GCA_037367365.1 Apogon talboti | reverse complement strand
GATATTTCCCAGTACGCACACATGCTTGGCCGGGAGAGACTGTAGAGTGTGTGTGTGTGTGTGTGTGTGTGTGTGTGCGTGTGTGTGTTTGTGTGTGTGTGTGTGTGTGTGTGTGTGAGAGAGTGTGAGTGTGTGCATTTATAGTTCTGAAACAGAGTTTGTGGTCTGTCATTAAGGGACCGTGCGCGGAAACAAATAGTTGCCGAGCCACTCAAGGTCTGTCTTTATGAGGAGGACGTATTGTCTGGAGGTTTGCGTCCTCCTTTTTAGCTGCCTATGAATACTGTCTGGCCATGAGCTCTTCCTGAGGACTGTGACATGCATGAGCGCCTCTGCTGTACCTCTGAGAGTCGGCTTTGGGAGCGTAGAGTAGATCCTTGATCTTGGGCTTCTTTCTCTTTGAAGATGTCTTTGGTCTCAGGGGTCTCTTGCATGCTTGGTTGACCATCAGACGAACAATCCTGAAGTGAAGCAAGAACATGGAGTAAGGAAGTATGTCTGGCTTGGATGAAACCGCCGCTCTTTCAAAAAGGCGGTGTTCCTGGAGACACGGCGGCTAATAAACCGTAAATGAACACAGCAGCAGCAGAGGTGTGATGCTGATTGACCCAAGGTAACACGTTTAGCTTGAGGAAAAAGTTCAGATACAACATGAGATGAACAGGTCAGGAACTCTACCAATTAGTGGATTCTGATTGTATGGAGTGTCTGTTACAGTGAAGTGGTGCAACGGTGTCAAATCTATTGTTATTTACTTATCGTCTTTTTATTATCGCCATTGATTTTCCTGATTTTATGATTGCTTGATGTCAATATTGTACCTGATTTTACTGAATTTATAACTGTTTGATTTTACCATTGCACTTGATTTTACTGATTTCATTATTGGGTTTCATTTTATTGATTTAATCTCCCTGTACCCGATTTTACTGATTTTATGATTACTTCTTCATTTCCATTCAGATTAATACATAACATACAATAACTTAAAACATGGTAAAGATATATTTCTTTTAAAAAAGTCTGATATCTGATCAAATACATAAAATAAATTCTGGCTCTAATGCAGTCAGATTATATTATGATGCTGGATTATATGGCAAAAAATATTACCATGACTACACTTTTCTGTTAGTTGAAAATCTCTCTCTCTCTCTCTTTCTCTCTCTCTCTCTCTCTGTGCAGTTTGACTTTCTGCACCACAGTCTAATGCTGCTAAAGTGGGACTAACTCAGACTCAAATCTCACTGCACATTTCAGTCTTGCTAGTTTTACTTTAGAAAAGTTTGGGGAGTGTGTTCTTTATTTATCAGACTTTCCAGGTATCTTTGTGGGAAAAGCTGCTGGGAGCCTCCTGCACTTTTTGTTTGTAGATAACGTTGAATAGCTGTCTTTTAATTAACCGTGCGCTTTAAGGCATCTCAGCAAAGTTGGGGTTGTATGTTCTTGCTGTCTGTTTTTTTTCAGGGGTTTTTTTTTTTTTTCATTTTTACTACAAATGTGCGTCTGATCTGTTCGGCCCCCGCTTTGCTCTTTCCTCACCTCTCCTTGTCCTCGTCGTCTCCGCTCTCGTACTCCGATTCTTCGCTGGACCGCTCCGCCTCCTGCTCGGGTAACGGCGGGTAGTCGGGGGGCATGGGGGGGCGCATGGGGAAAGGCGGCGCCGGAGGCAGCAGCTCGTACTGCAGGAAAACAGCACAATGAGGTTTCATCTCCAAACGCCTCTGGGTTGTACCGACAGATGATACCAGCATCCTCCTCCTCCTCCTCCTCCTCCTCCTCCTCCTCGCTGATATTTGGTTTTTATTTCACTTGCATTAAAAACAGCATGGTGCTTGTAATTACGGAGGGTGGAAATATGCTTGGCCACTGTCTGTCAAGTGGGTTCATGGATTTAGCAGAAATTGGAACAGTGGTACTTAAATACATGTAACAAAATGAGGTTTAAGTTACTGCTTTATATAAAATGAAGGCTGCACATTTTGGGGATTATCATGAACAATACAACAATTTCCGATTTCAGACAGAAAATGCACAGATGATTACATTATATACTGTTAAAAATTAATTTGACATGTTTTAAGCAGTACCTCTGTCTGTCTCTACATCCAAAATCTTACCATACAACACAGCCGGGTTTATTTCTGTGCAATTAGCTCTCCCTAAATCCTCCTAAACCTACACTTTTGTCTTGTGTGATTATACAATTGCACGGGCCGATTGTGATTCAATTAACTGTGCAGCTATAATTAAAATGCACATAACATGGGGGAAAAATGCATAAATTTAATATGTGTCTCTATGATTCGTGAGAATTCTGAGACAGAAAAGATATAAAGTTATCTGTGCTTCAGTTTAACACGTAGTCTTATAAAATTATTCAAGGACGAGATTAACAGATTATACACAGTAAATTAGGCTACAACTCATTTTATTTTAATTTAATCTATGAACTTATGTGTTATGAAGTGGCTTATTTTTACTGAACCCCAACAAAGGGTCACATTCGAGGGCTCATAAAATCTGAATTAATTATATTTTAAGTGACTAAATGATTGACAAATATCTTTTCTGCTCATATATACAACAGGTACACTCAGTTTGTTGGTTTAAAGTTCTAATGTCCACACGTATGTGTTGGTCTCTGTATTAAAATCCAATCCGATATACTGTATGTGAAGTACGTACAGCAGGAAAACAAAAACAACTTCTATAAACTAAAGTGGTCGTATTAATGTGACCTCCCTTTGCATTTAACATGTCTTTAACCCTTTCATTTAGACAAAATGAGATTTACAGCATTAACTTTCTGATGTTTTATTCCAGGTTTTATTCAACACATGTCAGATGTTTCTAATTGCTTGTGCTGCTTCTTGTCATGGGGTCAAAGGTCACATTAAATAGTGACTTTAACCTTTACAACACATTCAGTTCAGTTTTTTTGCGTGTTTTAAGGCTGTGCTCATATGTACTGTATTTTCTTGTAGTATGTGATGAAAATAGAATGACAAAAAATACTTTTGATCATTTCAACCCTGAAAAACAACAAAGCTAAAGGTGGAATTAGACTTTTGCGCAGTACCGTATATCTGAGGGAGTGCTAGTTACATGGATTCAGTAACAGGACTAGAATGGAGGTGATGTTTTGATTAATCTGCTGCCCCTTTCTCACTGAAAATGCAAATGAAATCTCTCATTTCATTACAAAAACAGAAAAAGGTTGAAACGAACACTTAAATCTAAGTAATAAATAACTAAAGAGCAGCAGAAATTGGTATCGGCACCATCTTCTACCAATACCAACAGTTTGGAAGCAAAGAGAATGAGATATAAATATCTATGCTCTTTTCAACCCTGCAAAAACAACAAAGCTCCAGGTGGAATAAGACTTTTGCACTGAAATGTAATTAATCTGAGTTGATTTTTTTTCTATAACAGTTCACAGTACCCCCCACCCATCAAACACCATGTGCATGTGCAAATACATTGTAAATATTTTAATTTAAATCTAAACTTATATAAATACTTCTTCTTTTCTCTTAATATTTTATGATTCACTAGTGTATATGTATATGGATGTATATATGTGTATGTTTTCAGTCTTTCCTGCACTTTATTTTTGTATTTGCTGCTGAATGTCTATCTTATCTTATCTTATCTTCATTATGTCTCTCCAACCACACAGTCGCCTCTTCTTGTATTAACTCTTCACGGTATGATCCCATATGTTGTCGTTGCTCTACAACACCAATGACTGGAGCTTACCAGGGGTGGTCTGGCAGTGACGGGGCCAAAAGGACAGGGCAGATTCATCCTGTTCATCAGATGAAGTACCTGTGCAATAGCAGACGCCGGCATTAGAACAGTCGTCGCATCCCAAAAAAAAAAAAATCCCAAAACCTGAAGCAAGTTATATAAATATACTGCTGCTCTCAAACAGGCAGCTTGAACTTGGCAACCATATGTGAAACAGATTGCGGGGCTTTTGCATTTTCATTTAAAATACAAGCTTTAAGGTGAGATTGGGGCTGAAGTGAGATACGGCGGCTGAGGCTGAGCACTGGGCCCGGCGTCTGCGCGACGCGCTAGCACCACCAAGATGCCGGCGCGGGGAATGTACCGGTGGTGAGAACACAGGCGAGTGCAGCTCCGAGGGAAATGTTAAACCCATAACTCATGCCTCCCACTTACGGTTTATTATTAATACTTGCTTAACGCCCAAATTGAAATTTAAAAGGCAAATGTTTGCTGTTTGATCTTTAAGAGGTTGGATGCGGTTCAAAAGCCTCTGGGACACTTACTGCAGAAATCGTATTTCCATTTTACAATATGAAAGTGAAGGTTGGAAACGCACATGTACATCTGCATGTGTTGTACAAATTCCCTCTTTATGCTCTGCATTAAAATAACAAGGTACCAGTACGGGGACAGTGAGGGGAAAAAAGACTCCAAATGACCAGCATCTGCATATAAAAGGAGCAGGGTGTCCTCACCTGGACGTAAAACTTTGGCACACTTATGAGGGCGTGGGAAATGTTGGTGAGGATGCTGTTAGAAGGCGGTGGGTATAAATACTTCAACGTGGGATTGGTTTGGAATTTCAACCTGTAAAGAAAGACAGAAAGGAAGAGAATTAACAATACAGGGACTTTTCCCAGACTGCTGTTTTTTTCCCCAAAAACCTTGACTTTATGTACTTTTATACTTGCGTACCTACTTTTTTGGTTGAGATTGTACCTGTTGTGTGTAGTAGAGAAGTTCATTTTAATGTTGGTATTTGTTTATATATAAGGCAAAACTTGACCTTTTGTCTGTGTCAGGGTTCCTGCAGGTTTCTACAAGTTCAATTTAAGACTTTTTAAAGACCTTTTTAAAACTACTTAGAGCAGAATTTAATGCCCATCTCACGGCCAAACTGGCAAAAATTCATGACTCACAGAATTTTAAAAAATTTATTTATTCACTCCAACACGAGTCACTTTTTCTTCGGTTTTCTCTGTTTTGGTATAATAACCTTTGAATTTACTCTGAGTTTTCTTGAACATCTAAATTAAATATAGGGAAATACAGTGAAAAAATGCAAAATACACAGGATAATATTATGACAAATGACCATAAATCACTTAAGAAAGGTTAAACAGAGAGAAAAATTAAGGTGGGAAGTGACAAAAAAGTAGCACTGGGTGTTTATGGGTTAAAAATCACACAACGTGGCAAAAAAAAAAAAACAAAAACTGAGAACGTGGTGCAGCGAGTGAGCTTTAGTTGGGCAGCTTATTCTTCAGATGACAAGCACTCAGCAAACACAATGTAAAACCGGGCCATTAAGGGGCACTGGGACCAGTGTGCCACGTCAGCACCGGGCCGTGTCCTCGAGTAATAAGAACTTTCATAAGCCAAGACTCAGCACGGCACGGGAGAACACATCGACATGTGCTCGGGTTTAATAAGGTGTGGGCACGGCATAAAGAATTTAACCTGCCACTTGGCTCGACGCCGGCCCTGCTGCGACTCAGAACAACAGTCAAAACTATTAGTCAGAGGCCACTTAGCTGAGGAGGAAGCGCTTTTATCCATGTGTTATATTTAAAGCGGGGCTGCAACAAACATGGTCTACTTGTTCGCTGGAAAATATACAAAAACAGCGAAGGGCGCTTCTAAAAACCCAAAGTGTCATCCTGCTGTCTGGTCCAACAGCTAAACATCTTCATTTTGTTCCAGCGGTGTCAAACATAAGGCAAAAACAGGGTCCCTACACATTTTTCAAGGTCAAATTCAAGCACTTTTAAGGTTATTTTCAAATTTTTCCAGAACAGCCCCTTACACTGGAGTAAAATACATATCTACAGGAATACATATACGCAGGATTATTGTTTTCACTTCTTATCACAATGATGTACATTGTATTATGCTGTAAACATCTACAGTTATGTTTCATAATAGCAAAAAGTTTAGAAGTTAAAGGAGAACGCAAAGTTTTATCTAAAAAAAAAGGGAAGCCACTAGGCGTTCTTCAGACACACTCGCACCGAGAGTAAAAATTAAGGTTCTAATCTACCTGGAGTCGACCTCAGAGCACCTGGAAACTGTATTTTTTGACATAAAGTTTTATTATTCAAAATGTATCACCTCTCTGTAAGTAGCTTTGGCTTGAGTTAATATGAAAAATAAATATATAAATCACATCACAGAGTTATAATGACAAGCACTTTCAAGCACTTCAACTAATATTCAGCACTTTTCAGACCTTGAAAACACAACACAACACAAACTGATTAAGTTTTGGCTCTTGGCCTGTATTAGATTAGTTTCACTTAATTTTATATCCATTTAATCTACTGTTCGCCAACTTTTAACAGCTTTGTACATGGATGGGAGTATGGGCAATTTTGTAAAAATATTACTTGATGATCTGAATGGCTATTTTACATCATAATTTCTCCTCTTATAAAATGTGGGATTTTGGTTTCTGGAAGTTTAATGTGGATATAGTTGCTTTTTGTTGTTATTATTTGACTAGAAAATGTGCCTTATTTAAATTATTTATACAAAATTGACTAAATTAATAAACACTAGCAGCAGCAAAACACATAATACAAACTCTGCAAGTTAATACAAACTAGAAATAAATACTATAGATGTATTAGTGACATTAACTGTACAAACCCCTCTGTAAAATACTTTAATGACATTAATAAATGTAATGATCTTTGCTGAGAACGGAGTCATTTCTACTTTAGAAACACTATGTGTACAATCGTCCTGAAAACGACATCATATGGCAATTTATAATCTATCAGAATCTAACACTGAAGGAACACTTTATTTTCAGCACAAAAGAGTTTTGTGAACAACTGTGTGTCTATATCTTTCGACAGATCTTGAGCTGATTTTAACCGCTGAAGTACCGATGTTCAGTTAATGATACATTTTGCTGAAAAAGTCACTTTTGATACAATAACCTTAGAATTTACTTCAATCTTTTCTGAACATCTACATAATCAGTTAATTAAATATAAGATAATACCAGATTTTCACTGAAAAATTAAAAATTCAGAACATAATGTTAAAATTTATTACAATAAATGTACAGAAAAATTCATTTTATACATTTACATTTATAATTTTTTGGTTTTACAGCCTAAAAGCAGAGTCACGCATGCACATGATCAAACTTTTACTGGGATTTTGTTGTAAAAGTGACCTAAAAGGAATAGAAAAAGACAATAAAACAGCTGATTTCAATGAAAAACATTCATTGTCAACCAAAGACCCTCATTAGAGTCAGTGTTTGTCTGTTATAGGCTTTTGATTCACCACAGCAGAATCCAGTGAAAGGACACACTGTCTGTAGATATAAATAGCACATTCTAATACTTATTTTCGTTTAAACAACTAATTGCAATCCTGGTCACAGTATGAGCCCAATTTACATGTGCAGATTTAGTAGGATTTAGGGCGGTCTAATTGTAGAAATGGAAAGCAACTGTGATACGTCACTTTTTGCATTTTTATTTTGCTTTTGTAAGTTTGTACACGTGCGACATTAGCGTTTGAGTAACATGTATTTTCTTTAATAACTAATTATGCAGACTCCCACATTAACCACAACATGACTTTTTCCATCTATTGTGCAGCCACGTTTTCAGTTGAATGTACACTGATGAAAACTGATAAAAATGTGTTTAGTAATTGTGCATATTTCTGGTGTAATTTAATTTTTCTAGGAAATAATATTTTAAAAAACAAAAACAGAAGAAACAAAAAAATATCATCCTGTTAACAGTATCATGATATATCCTGCTATATCGTACCGTGATCCCAGTATTGTGATTTGTATAGTATCGCCTACTTGTAATAGAGTCCCACATTGCTGCTGTAAAGTGTTATAGAGTGTCGGAAAGCTCAGGATCTCAGCTTTCTGATGCCGTCTAATTTTTGTAGATAGCGCAAACGGTTAGACATTTGAACAGTGTAAAGTGCAAAATGTAGCGCTGGAGAGATAACCGTTGTTAAAGGGTTAAAATGTAGATTTGTGCCATTATTACTGCTATTACTGATGGTGAGGTGATGATTTATGCACCCTTACTAATTATTAATATTATATTTTCCCTCTATCTTATACACTTATACACTGCACCTTTAACTATAATGACCATAAAGCTGTGCGGTGAGGATAACACAGCCCCATGCTGCAGTGTATCAGGAGCTGGTTAACTGGCAGATCCCCATTTCAGGCCAATATTCTGCTGTACTTCCAACACACTGACATAAGAGTATGATGCTCTTCAGTAAAAGTGAAGGGAGAGTGGGTTGCAATCGGAGAAGCTGTCAGTATGAGAATGAGACGTATCAAAGACCACCTGTTCCCGCCAACAGGCCGGACAGACAGCCTGTCAGACGCTCCCTGGCAGCCCAGACATCTAATTGGACACCGGGCTGCTGACATCTCCTGACCACAGCTCTCTGAACGCCATCCAGGTTAAGTCTGTCAGTTAGCCTCCAGGCAGCCGCTACACACTCCGGGCCCGCCGAGACTGTCATCAGGGCATTTATTTCCCCGGCAGGTAATAGCAACAAACATGCAACAAATGCTGCTCACAGCACAGCGACACACACACGCTCAAGTGGGTTTTGTGGAATACTTACCCTAGGCCAGGTGCAATGCCACTGTCTATGAGAGGAAGACTTGGCTGTTTGGTCTCTTGTTTTTTCAGCTCCCGTTTCTCATTTTTGTCACTGAAAAAAAAACAAAACAACAACAACAACAAAAATAAAAGAAACGATCAAACAGCAGCTTTTATCCTGGATAAAAGAAACATAGATTATTATTTCACGGTTGCAATTTTGAGCAAATAAAGGCTTCCGGTTTCCCCACGGAAATGTTTTATGTACAGATGCAGCTCAGGCTCTGTTTGTTTGTATCCTCTGGATCTGTCGGGAATAAAAATCCTACTGAAGTGCAAAACTAACTGGTGAGACTGATGCAGATAAAAAGCGTCTGTTATTCAGATGTATCAAGCGTCTTACCTGTCTGATACTGGTGGGTCCTTTAATACTGTGACATGATCTTGCCCTTTTGCAAACTCTGCTACAAGTGTATGATCAAGGAGCTCCAACTGATGGAGTCTTGTCAGAGCCTAAAAGAGATGTGAGAGGGGGTGAACATCACACAGCATGGAACAGAATAGGGTACAAAATGCGTACAAATGCTACTGGTCCAAAATCACTTTCCAAGGGTTTCACCTTTGACGCCGATTTCTCCGTCCTGAAGGTTGCAAAGGCCGCATGTTTCTGTGGAGACGGAGGGTGGAGTTCAGGCTGGTTTACGACATAAATGACGTACAAGACGCAAATATGACAAGCAGGGTTCGTACACGTTATTCAAGGTCAAATTCAAGCACTTTTAAGGGTCATTTTCACATTTTTCCAGCACAGCACCGTATCGCTGGAGTAAAATCCTTATCTACATGAATACATGTACTCAGGATTATATTTGTCAATTTTTAATCACAGTGATGTACATTGTATTATGCTATTAACATCTAAAATTATGTTTCAAAATAGCAAAAAGTTTAGAAATTAAAGGAGAGCACAAAGTTTTATCTAAAAAAAAAAAAAAGGGAAGCCACTTGGCGTTCTTCAGACACACTTGCACTGAGACAAAGATTAAGACAAAAATGTACCTGGAGTCGACCTGAGAGCACCTGCTAATTTTCTTTTTTGACATTAAGTTTTATTTTTCTAAATGTATCACCTCTCTGTAAGCAGCTTTGGCTATAATTGCAAGCACTTTCAAGCACTTAAACTAAAATACAAGCACTTTTCAGACCTTGACAACACAACATTGAAATTCAAGCACCCGTACGAACCCTGGAAAAGGTGTGAGTGAGGCCAACCTACCAGACGACCGATGCATGGGAGGACGCGAACTGATTCAGCTCCAAAATACCTCAGAAGGTTCTCCTTCTCATCCTGGTTGAGCTCTGCAGGTAGGTGACGGATCAGCAGCGTCTTATTGCTGTTTGTTTTTGCGTCCTCCTCATTCTTGTCCATTTTACTGTAGGAAGGCAGACGGAGACGCACACGATTTCCTGACACAGGAACACAGACTAATCAGAAACACATTCTTTATGACTTATGTACATTCACTTTAAACTAGCACTGCCCGACTGAAGAACCTGAACTGTATTACACCATTAAAACATTTTGCTCTCCAAGTACAGCTTCACTCATCTGTTTCCAAAAGAAAAATGAGAGGCCTTTCACTATCAAATTCATCTCCTGTTCAACCAGCACCTACTTTGGATGTATGATAGGAATGCATCAACATACTTGCCAGACATCAGCAAATAACATGTATTTGCTGATTGCAGCAGCAAATGTTTATCTGAATCTGTGTTCAATCAAAGATAATGTGATGAAGGGCTGAATGACTTAAACATTTGGATAACGATGAATGATCATAATAATAATGGTGCTTCCTCCCACCATCCAAAGACATGCACTGATAGGTTAATTGGTTAATCTAAATTGCCCATAGGTGTGAATGTGAG
>JAPQRQ010000014.1:493645-504918 GCA_037367365.1 Apogon talboti | reverse complement strand
TCATTTGGACAGTGACACAAAAGTAGCTCTGGGTCTTTATGGGTTAATCTTTAGTGACTGCAGCCCCGGCTTTTTCAATGTGCTTTCCAAGTGACTAGGTTTACTCTTGCTTTTTTTTCTTCTTGACAAATAGCGTAAATCTGTGGAAGTCAACATTTGCGTTCCTGACACATAAAGTGAAGAGTAATCCTTCCTGCCGTATTACTAAGTCCACTGAGTGTTTCACGTTTATTTTCCTCTTAAGCTGCATTGCTTGGCCTGGAATGTGTCTCTCTTGATCTTGGAAAACTAATCTTCTGATAGCAAGATTCATAAAGAAGTGAATATGCGATCACGTTTATTTTACGCGATAAACGCTCCTCCTATCGCTAACTCGGACTACGGCGGTGCCAGGTCTCATCTCGACCCCAAGAACAATGTTTTGACTGTGTGTCTCCTGCTCTGGCAAGGCAGGCCTTCCTGGATCCTGACACACACTTTCCACAATGTTCACCATGTCTGTCATGCCGAGTAACCCAGAAGGAGGATTAAGTTTGGAGTTTAATGAGTGTAATCCTGTGTTAAACAGGGCCAAAGTGTGGGGGCAAGAATGTGGTCCACTGCTGCCTGGTATGCAGTAGCGCTTAAGTGCAGTGGCAAATGGTCCAGAGGCAAGGGAGGTGTCAGACTCACGTGTGACCCCAGTTAACCCTTTGCATCTATGGGTGTTGTGGATGGAAACAATCGACTGATTAAACAGTTGAATCGTCAATCATTATCATGGTTGAAGCTTCTCAGTCTGAGCGTTTTCCTACTGTTCTGTTCCTTTGTATGCTGAGTATTATCTGAAACTGATTATGTTTGGGTTATAAGTATTACATCATGGTACCATTAACCCTCAAAGACCTAAACAGTCACCGTCAACCGAAAGCATCGACTGATCTAAAACGTTTAGCAACTTCCGAACCACTAATCCTATCAATACGTGTAAATAATTCAGGTAAAATGCAGTTTCTCTGGTTTCATGGTGATCAGATATGGCCCATTTGGACGTTCAGAGGCTCTGTAATTTCAGTTCTGATATGTGTCTAGTGTTGACACGTCACACATTGGGGGTTTTAGTCTTTTTTTTTAATGTCTTTGTAAATCCATATTGAACTCAATCAGTGTCAGATTTGCTCAAAGTCTTACCTATAAATGAAAATGTATACTCAGTCGGTCATCTTTCTACTGAAAATCTAGATAACTTTCTTTGTGTTGTTATACTATGTCAGTCCTCGTAGACTAAAGAACCACCGTCAACCAAAAGCATCTACTGATCTAAAATGAACCACTCATCCTATCAATACATGTAAATAATTCAGGTAAAATGCAGTTTCTCGAGTTTCATGGTGATCAGATATGGCCCATTTGGACGTTCGGAGGCTCTGTAGTTACCATGGAAACACCGTCATCTTCTACAACATTGATTCACCAATAAAACCCATGGAGTTGGATCAATGACAGTGGATGGAGATAACTGTGTCACCATCGGCCCTGCTTCTGCCTCCTCCCTCACTGTCCCACACCTCATCAGCCACAAACATTTCCACCTGGGACTCCCAACTGCTGTCCTCTCCCTCACTTTGCCTCACCTCATCAGCGACCACCTGCTCCACCTGGATCAGCGGGCCAGCACATATGCAGCTCTGGTTCTCCTGCTCGGGGCCTGACTGTCCTAGCTTCATGCCTGACTCTCCAGCGCTCTGTTCCTGCTTGTCTTCTCGGTTCCGAACTCATCTGACTCTGTTCGCGTTTCTTCGTCTCTGCCCTGGTAAGCCGACCAGCCTTCCGTCCCTGACTACGAGATCTGCCCTGGGGTTTTTTTTTCTGTCTCTCGTCTGCCTGTGACGGCTTGGCGCTTGTCGGTCACTCTTTCCCTGAGTGCTGTTTTTTTTCTACCCACGTCTGTGTTTTTTGTTTTTTTTTGGCATCACCTCATGAGGGATCCGTCTGCTTTCCTGCGGTTCTGGTTCTTCAAGCCACGCTGATCCTGAACACCGCCCCTGTCTTCGAAGTGCGAATAAACTTCTGACTTTACCTGCATCTGTGGGTTGTGTTTGGGTCCTCCATCCTGTACACCATCCATTACAGATTGTTTTAACATTCAGTTACTGATACATTTTCTCCGGTTTTCGTTGGTTGTCTCAGTTTTGATGTAATAACCCTTGAATGTATTCTGAGCTTTTAATTAAATGCAGAAAAATACCTGATTTTCATTAAAAAATGCAGTGGATAAAATTATAAATCATGACAAATTACTTAGGAAAAGTTAGATGTAGAGAAAAAATTAATTTGGAAGTCGCTACCAAAAATATTTCTAGGTCTTTAAGGGTTAACTGTAGGAAACATTAAGCATTTCATTACCATTATAAACTAATCATCAGCAAATTGGTTTCGTTAGAATTAGAGGTTGATATCATAACAATAGCTGACAAAGTCTTTCAATCAGCTGATAGCATCCCCAAACCCCAAAAATACTAAACACATGATGCATCTTTTTCTTCATTAGAGACTAAAAAATTATTGAAATGTACTTTAAGGTCAAAATAATAAATGCATACATGAATAAATCTGAATGAATTAACGTCAGCAAACTGACAGTTATTTGTATCTTTTCAGATATAGTTTTTTTTCTCAGACTCATTTCTAGATGATAAAACTAATATATGGCATTATTGATGGGTTATTAAACATCCTATTCAGACTCAGACTCAGCTTTACTGTCACTTAAACAATAAACATGATAGAACAAAATATAGTTACCCAGGTCTCAGTGTTAGCAGCATGAGAATGAGATAAAATATTAAATGAAATGTATAAAAGCTAAATAGAATAAAAAATATAAAATCTAATATACAATAAAATAAGTTCTGGATATGTACAGTATTGTGCAATATACAGCAGTAGTAGCAGCTTAGCTCATAAAGACCCAGTACTACTTTTGTGGCAGTTCCCAAATTAATTTTTCTCTATATTTAACCTTTTTTTTTAAACTGATTTATCACCATTTATTATAATATTCTCTTTAGTTTGACTTTTTTTCAGTGTAAATTATGTATTTTCCTGTGTTTAATTCAATGATCATGTAGATGTTCATAAAAATTCAGAGTAAATTCAATGGTTATTAAATCAGAAACAGAGAAAACTGAAGAAAAAGTGAAATAAATCATTAACTGAACATAAATCAAGTGTGTCCATCCACTGCCATTGATAAAACCTGGTGAATCAATGTTATAGTAGATGACGGTGTTTCCACGGTTACTATGGAGCCTCTGAACATCCAAATGGGTCATATCTGATGACCATGAAAAGATGACAAACTGCATTTCACAACAGTTATTCATAGGATTAGTGGATCAACAGGTGTTAATCATTTTATATCAGTAGCTGGTTTTGGTCTCCAGCGGCTGTTTGTGTCTTTATGGGTTAAGGTGGTGGTGGTGCATGTAAGCAGCATTAGCATTAGCATCTAACTCTCAGACAACAATCTATATGCATGCTTTGATTTGAGTAATGGGCTTTATGCACAGCACCACTACTTCCTGAACTTAAACCAGCTCCTTTATTTCCTGTCTTTCATTATTGGACACACTGATTAATCCAGGTGTGCCTGCTACTTCTTGTTGTGACTACTGTGGTCAGGCACACCTGGATTAATCAGTGTGTCCAGTATTGAAAGACAGGAAATAAAGGAGCTGCTTTAAGCCCATTACATCAGTGCATCGTACCTTTGTATTCACTGGAACAGGACTGATGATGTTGGGCTTTTCCTCCTCTGACTGGTCCTTTTTTTTTTTTGTACGTCCTTCAGGTGGCATCGCGTGGCCATCAGCGTGCAGGGGAAGGCTGCCACCATCATCGTAGACTGTAAGACCAAGATCACCAAGCCGCTCCTCAGGAGCGACCAGGGCACCATCAGCACCGGGGGTGTCACCGTGTTCGGCAGCAAGACCCCAGAGGAGGTTTTCCAGGTAGATCATGGACATCTGTTTATATCACCAGTAATGCACTGGATTACTGGTCGTAGGAATGAAAATGTGATGACAAAACCAGATCTGGACCTTTTATGAACAGGTAGTCGATGAGTAGATGTCACAAATACGAAGCACGTCAAATATTGGTTGTGGTTGTTGGTTCTATAGCGGAGTTTGTTTGTGATTTATTGATTGTTCTTATGGGTTTACAGGTGTGATAACCTTCTGTTTGCGGGTCGACCAGGTTTATAAGACAGTATCTTTGGACTAAGTAGTGTTTAAGATTGTATTTATTTGATCATTTTCCATCAGTCGGCATCAGGTGTTAACTCAAAGTTTTATCTGGTTCTTTTAAAGCCCACATTTTACATTTTCTTTGACAGAGAATAGAGAATTTTAGTGAAATTTCACAAAGAATTAATAAGAACCTCAGGAAATTTGTGTTTTTTCTTTGGAAAGACTATGGTTTTTTTGTCCACATAAGCAACTTAAAACCATTTATTGTAATAATACTGTTGTTGTTGTTTTTCATAATATTTACTTATTTTCTTTAAGTGACCATGCACATTAGCCCAAATAGTTGTATTATCAATTTAACAAATAAAAACAGTGATGCAAACCTATTTTCATAAATTACAAACGCTGAAATCCAAATGAGACAAAAAGCTGATTAACTCAACTTTACCAGACCGAGATAAGATTAAAGGTTCAGCAGTTACTTCACAGCAATACGTACGCGATGGTTTAACAATGGGACTCTGGTCATTCTCTAAACAGTGTGACATGGCCACTGTATGCAGGTTGTTATCGCTTGTTTGTTTGTGCATGAGCTTTAGATCTACATCTCATACCTTCATGGTCCTTTGGTAAATCATCTCCTTACCTTGTAATCGGAGACACTTAGGTGACGTTCACAATGCAGGCCTTTCAGTTTATTGTTATTGCGCTGTTTGTGGTATTTTTTTAAGTTGTGGTCATCACCTGCAAAAGCAAAAAAAGATCAATAACAAAGACGTATCAGGCTATAAACTGGTGTGCAATAGAAGAAAGTGAATTCATGGGCTGGTATCCATGTTTGCATCCTCCCAGTTACACCCAGTTGAGCAAAAGTGTCGATCTGCATTAATGTAGTCACGTCAATTCCTATTTTATTTCAGACCAAGGTTACATTGTAAAATAATCAGACTTGTATCTGACGTAGGACCACATATGACAGTGGATCAGAGCAGACCTGAAAAGATCAGAGTAGATGTGTGGTTTGTGCTGTTCATGCCGCTGTGAAAATAAACAGATCTGAATCTTATATGAGCTAGAAATATCAGGTTTGGCCCTGTTTGTTTGTCCTATCGAAGCCCCTTTTTCTAACCAGAAGCTCATGTTTGTAGCTTCAATGCAAATCTGACTTTATTAGAACATTTACTGGGATTGACTTTTAATCAGTGTCTGCATTGACTCGACGGAAGTGACAAAACACCAAATAAGTCATGATATTAGCTTTCATTCACATTTTAAAGTTGATTTAATTGAAGAGCTGAAGGGTCTGTGTTTACTTTTGCTTTATTATATGCAACAATTGGTTAGTGAGGTAATTCCCCCATATTTTAAGATGAGACAGCCTTCTGCTATAACAATAGTCTGTTGTATGTGGTTTGCAGTTTGTGTTTATGTTGCGTCAACATACCTTCTCCCCTCTGTTTGTTTATTACGGCTCAGGACCAGGTAGAGTTTCAACTGAAAAAGATGAAACTGCAAATAATAAATCACTGTTTCGCATGGAGCTGGAGTTGTTGATTTCATCTCTGCAGTGACGAATAACAGTCTTTATCATGTAATATTGTTAATGAGACAATTGCAATCCGTAGTTCTCGTCTTAACCGTGACTATGTATAATTCAGGTGCTGCAGGAATAGTCTGAGGCCTTCAAATTCAGCTTCGTCAGTTGCATGTTGGTGGATGCTTTTTTTATTCTCTTGGTCTTGGCTCTGTATAGTAGATATTCCCCGGTTGACCAGGAGGTAGCAGAAGGTTGTTGACTAAAAAGTAATCAGTAAAAAGCGAAATGCCAAGTTGTTGGACAAACTGCCACATTTTTGTCAGATTCTTCAAATACCAAACTGCAGGAATGAAATGAGGCTAAACATTTAGACACATGCAGGGATGTAAATAACCACCAACAATGGCTGGATTGTCGTGAGTGGACGTGGTCGTTTCTGGTGGGGAGTAAAGGTCGTCGATGGGGTCCATGGGGGCTGTGTTTGCTCCTGGGGTTGGTGTTTGCTGGTGCAGGGATGAGTAATCATTTGCTCTGATGCGGTGTCACTTCAATGATTAAAGCTCTTGTTTAAGTCCATTTTTTTCCTGTATACTGCACCATGGTGACACCTGTTCAGTCCAACCAGGAGATACAGGGTGTCCATAAAGTCTCTGTACAGTTTAACACATTTATTAATAATGCAAATGAATAGATAAATCTGTGGAAATTATTACAAAATGAAAAGTAGCTATTTAATACACCTCTACCATCTAGTACCAGCCAGACGGTCCTGGATTTCTTGCCCTGTTGGCTGTAGCGTAGACTCATTAACGGTGTCAACAGCATCAGTGATCTTTGACTTCAGGTTGTTGATGTGCCATATCTTTATTCGATACACGATATCTCTAACATAACCCCATAGAAATAAATCCAGGGCAGTGGTATCTGGTGAATGAGGTGTCCAGGACCATCCCTTCCAATCCACCGGTGTGTAAATGTTTGATTAAGGAACCCCCCAACATGCAGTCCCCAATGTGGTGGTGCACCATCTACCTGGGAAATGATGGTTGGTTGAAGGTCATCCAGTTGTGGTGATCACATATTCAGTCAAAAGGTCAAAGGTCAACATTTGCAGTAGTTGATCTCTCGTTGAATAAATGATTCGATTGCACATGATTCTGCAATGTGATTAACCCTTTATAGGGCACTCATTGAAATACTCCTTAGTGTGTTATTGGACATCGTCATCTACCTCCCCGTCGGTTGGCATGACAACAGTCTCCCTCCTCTTGCCATAAAACATCAGAGCAGCACTTGCTAGAAAGTAAACACATACAATAAAATAACTGTTATAAGGTCATACAGTGATAAAAATCACTCATATATTCACTATTTACAGATTCAGAATTTCTATAAAATCTCTCTGAATCACTGTATAGTGTTATAAAAACCAACATTTTTCGCAACCTCACAGAGGCACGGGATTGGTCCTGTATTTAATGTTTGCAAAAACTACCAAAAATAGTCACTTGCCCGCTAAAGGGTTAAAAACTTGGATAACTAGTGAGTACATAGAACAAATCTCATCAATTGCTTTTGTAATAAATGTTTTAAATTGTAAACAGACTGTGTGGACACCCTGTTCAAGTGCAATTGTTTCACGTCACTGCAAGATGACATTCCTAGTATTTCTGATTCGATTAAGATTACAGGGAAAAATTGACATGTACCTGCAAAGATTTAGCCAGATTTGCCGTCGTATTTGCCCGTCCCCCGTCGGTTTGGTTTCGGAGCCAATATCTGTATGAAAGTGTCCAGTCAGATGTTGACCACTGGGAAAGCTGAAAATAGGAGCCACCGGTGGGTTAACAGGGTCTTCTCTGTGTGGTTTTTTGGAACAGATCTCCTGTCTGTTCCCTCTGAGATCCTCAGGCACTGTTGCATGCTGGGATACGCTCAGGGAGGGAAATAAGTCAGATTAGTGGGTTCAAGTCAGGGGATAAACCAGTCGATAAAATCAGTTTTGCTGTAAGGAATGGCAACCGGAGTGTTCTTCTGTAAAAATGATTTATCCTCTTACATTTGGAAGCCCAGCCGTGTCGCGGTGCTGTTTTTCTGTTATTACCAATCAATACAAGGATTGAAAACTGTACTTTAATGAGTCCTTTTTCAGAGTTTGATGTAGGTTTAACCCATAAAGACCCAAACATCCACTGGCAACCAAAATAATTTACTGATATAAAAAGTTAAATACCTGTTGATCCAATACATGTCAATAATTAGTGTAAATACAGTTTATCATCTTTTCATGGTCATCAGATATGACCCATTTGGACGTTCAGAGGCTCCGTAGTTACCATGGAAACACTGTCATCTTCTACAACATTGATTCACAAGTCAAACCCATGGAGTTGGATCAATGACAGTGGATGGACACACTGGGTTTATGTTCAGTTAATGAGAGATTTGCCTGAAAAAGGCACCTTTTCCTCCATTTTCTCAGTTTTTTACATAATAACATTCAACTTTAATTTGAGCTTTTATAGACATCAATCATGGTCTGTATTTTCGCTTAAGAATGCAAAATACTGAGCATAATATACATGGTGATAAATAACTTAAAAGAAACTTAAAAATAGAGAAAAAAAATCATTTGGGAACTGCCACAAAAGTACCACCGGGTCTTTAAGGGTTAATAATGAAATGCATTTTGATAGAATATAAAAGTCCTCCACGGCCGTACTGAAACTCTGACATCCGTTTCCATGAGCTGACCCGCATTTTTCATAAACGTCTATTCATTCCATACCTGCCCCAGGTTGAGGCGACCACCGACGCTAAGGGATCTGGTTTAGATGAATGGGAGCCTTTCATTGCGCTCTCAGGCCTTCCTCGTTTCCTCATCTGCCCCTCCTCCCTTCATATTCTCCCCTGGTTGCTACTCCTCGTCCTCCTCCTCCTCCCTCCCAACCTTAAGGCCTCCTCACAGTGTCAACGCCATGAGGCTGTCTGTTCGTGCTTGGCTTCCATTCCCTGTCTCAGCACACTCGTACTCATACCTGCCCGTTCCTCCCTTTTCCCCGCGTGTTTTCTTCATCCTGCTTTTTTAAGCCCACTCTACTGTATACACTTCGGGGTGGGGGTGGCTAATTGTACGGAGGTCGTCTAATTACAGCGGCCTACGCTTGGGCTAAAGGTATGTCGCCCTGGGCGGGGGTATGTCAAAGGACCCGCGGTGACGACTGCTTGTGTTTTGATTCAGTCAGCGATGCCCTCCCTCAGCCTGTAATTACAACACGCAGTTGGATTGGAGCAGAGAAAAGACAAAAGAGGAATCTGTCAGAGCGAAACACCGCGACGGGCTGAGCAGTGAAAACATGGGGGTAACCTGCATGCAGCGTCTCCACGGAAACCAAACATCTGCACTGTAGTGTGCACGGCTGTCACCTTTGACCCCTTCTACGTTTGTGCATTTGCATTGCATTAATAACAGTCATGCATCAGGGTTATTATGGCAACTACAACTACAACTAGCGGGAAAAGAATACATAAAATAAAATAATTAAAAATAAGAACCACAATACATATGTGACTTACCTTTTTTTGAGATTTTAGCCCAAATTGATCCCTTTAATTCTCATTTCAGCTGTAACAAGAACAGAAATGTAGGAATTTTAAAGCTGCAATAACTCTTTTTTTCAACACATAATATATCCACATGTTGGCCGCAATAGTGACAATTGTTGGTGAAATAGGCAACTCCTTTTGACTCACACACTTATTTGTACCTTGTAAACTCTGAAAAAATATTGAGCTTTTTATACCACAACCCAACACTCCCACATAGACGCATGGGGCAGACAGAATGTTCAGCAATAAACGGAACTGAAAGAAAATAGCATTTAAAATCAGCTTAGTTTTAAGTAACCTGACACGTCTTAAATCAAGTATGTGAAAAACTAAGATTAAAACTATAGAAAAACCACACTAACACCACAAGTAACTGTCTGATTTCTCCTAATATTAGTATAGGATAATGTGTAGTGTAGTATAACGTATGATGTATTGGAAAAAAAAAGGTTTTTTTGTGTGCTGAATCAAAAAATATGGTTTGTTTACATTACAAACATGGCTTTTAAAGGGTTATTGACTATTTGGTATTTTTGTTTATGGCTGAAATACAAAAAGAAATGTTAAATAGTTAAAAACAAACTGTATGAAAAACATTTTGACATTACTACAGATTCTGTGCTTTTGGTGGTGAAGAACAGCCTCTGTGGGCTGGAAAGTGAAGGGTTAAACCAAGGCAAACTGAACTAAAACACAACTGTCACATTGTAATGACTCAAGCGTCGGTGTGGGAATACGTAACAGACCTGGGAATAATAAACAGCTTTCTCTGAGGATTCACAAGTCTCAGCTGTTGATCTTGACCCGCCGTCTCCCTTTCAGCCTCTCTCTCTCTTCTCATTGACCTTTGACCCTGCAGTCATTAACACACAACCTCGCGGGTGCGTTTCTGTGCTCACGCCGTTGCCAGGAGGGGCGTATTTAAAGCTCTGGCTTCGCTCCAAGTTGCCAGAGGCTTTTATCTCAGGCCCGGAGCTTCGGCATAACTCTCCCCAGGTGTTTCCCAGCACAAAACATCTTTTACCATCCCAGCTGCTCGCGCTAAATCCCTGCCTGCCTGTCTGTCGCTGCATCCCTCTTGGTGTCCCTTCCTGGGTTGACATTGGATTCTCGCTCGCCTTGTCTGGGTTGAGTCTCTTCTTTGTTAGGTGACTCCCCTGCTGTCGTATTAAGCTTGAAAAAGCTTTTTGATGAAGTGCTAAAATGTGAAAATGGCTCTGAGCAGCGCCAATAGAACAGAACTGACCGACAGCACTAAGATTTGTGCATTTATTAGTGACATTTTGTCTATTTTGTCTTCGTCCTCATCTTCATCGTCCTCGTTGTCTTTGTTGTCTTCGTCATCGTCGTCATCTTCATTTTAGTCGTTGTCGTCATCGTCGTCTCCTTCTTCATTGTCTGTCATCTTCGTTGTCATTGTCAACGTTTTCATTATCTGTCATCTTTGTTTTTATCTTTGTCGTCTTTGTCGTTGTCTTTCTTGTCTTCGTCGTTGTTCTGTTTATCATTGTCTTTGTCATTATTTTTGTTGTCTGTTGTCGTTTTTGTCGTCGTTGTCCGTCATCTTTGTTGTCTTCATTGTCGTCTTTGTCGTCATTGCCATCTTTGTTAGCAAATTTTTCAAACCACTTCTCTCTCACGAAACTACTGGTTGGATTCATTTCAAATTTTATATGTAGCTTCCTTGGGACAATGTCAACAAAGTTTGTTCACAGTTTTAACTTTATATTTCTGATGAATTTTTGAAATATTCAAAATGTGCCTTTACTCATAACAGTCCATATTTTCATGGCTTATAACACGGAAACGGTTAGAGATATCAATATAGTTACTATTGATCACTGATAGGAAGTCATATATGGACTTTCATTTAATTAGTTGAGTTCTCCTCCAGT
>JAPQRQ010000014.1:467602-479584 GCA_037367365.1 Apogon talboti | reverse complement strand
ACAATGGACTGTCTTCTGCCGTCTTCACCCATTGGCTGAACACCAACAGGAAATAGAACTTTAAAGACGCATTTTTGTTTCCTTAAGGTCTCACGGTCATGCTGTTTTTTTGGGGGGTTTTTTGTTTTGGGTTTGTTTCATTTGAGCAATTAAATTATGGGGGAAAAGTGTGTTGTAACGCAAGTGCTATTGAACATGTACTGAGTAAAATATGACTTAACATGGATTAGTAATGCCTTACACTACTCTGTTACAACAAAAAATAATCTGTTACTGTAATGCATTACTTTTATAACTCATTACTCCCAACAGTGCTGGCATCTACTGGACAGCTCTGTTTCTTGGAATGTCAAAACATTATTTTTCTACCTGTGATATGTGCATGCCAACACGTTTTAGGCACATAAATGTGTTGGTAACATCTTTTACTGCTGCATATTGCCATGCCAGCTGTTGCTTTCGTCTTGATGATACATGTTTGTTTGATATCCTGAGGTAAACCCCAGCGCTGATAATAATAATTTTCCCCAGAAGTGTCTGAACTGAGTTTCCTCTTTGCGCCGTATGAACATGGCCTGTACGGGGCGGGTGCCAGGAGGATTTTACTCACTGTGGACCCCGGAGATCGCATCTGTAATTTAAGATTTACATTTGTGCCACTTTACCTGGCGTTGCTTGAGTGTTTGAGCAAGACGAGACACGACGCTCTTGCCAGTGAGTCTGAAACCGGGTCTGATCTGATGCTAGTGGTTTGATTTTACCAGCCTGTAGCGATTCAAGAACCTCTCACTAGAAGAATAAAGGGTTCCTACAGGTTTCCACAAATTAAATTCAAGACTTTTTAAGACCTTTTTAAGACTGCTTAGAACAGAATTTAATGCCTATTTCACGAGCATACTGGCAAAAATTCATGACTCCTAGAATTTAGGAAAATATACTTATTTAGTCCAGTGTCTTGATTCCCATTGTTCTGAGTCATTTGTCACCAGGGGCTGCAAAGTTATCGATAACTGGTTCCTAATTTCAAAATAAATGATCAGGTTGGAACAGGTGGAACTGAGTCGACTAGCGTTAGTTTCTTTACAGCTTGGACATTGAACAGACACATGTAAACGCAAGACAGAGAACAAGTTTATGGCAAGATAATTTAAGACCTCCCATATCAGATTTAATACCTTTTTAAAGATGTTTCTAAGGTATTAAATGCAGATTTGTATATTAAAGGCTTTTAAGGCTTTTCAAGACCCCTGAGAATAGAATAGAAGAATGTCTTTTATTTATCTTATTGTCATTATAACACAAGTACAACGAGGTTTAAAAGTGCCATCCAATCTGTACATCATTTATAAAATTGACTATAAACATACCAATAAAAGCAGCTAAAATAAACAGGTAAAACACAAGCAGAAACCCACCACTCACACACATGCATGCATTCTGTTATCGCACTACTGCCTTATCAAACAGAACCTGTGTGAATATGACATAACTCATTTTCTATTTCTTTTTTCTTTATTTTTTTGCAGGGTGACGTCCAGCAGCTCCTGATTGTGGATGATGCCACCGCAGCCTACGACTACTGTGAACATTACAGCCCAGACTGTGACACTCCCCAGGGTGAAACTGTGCAGGCCCAGGAGCCTGAACTAGAGGTCAGCCAGCAACGGAGGGTGGCAACTTTTTATAGCCGTCTGATTTTCTACGAGGTGGAATCGGATCCGCTTTAACCTGTCCTTTGTCTTCACATCCGTAGCCTTTCGACGCTTTAATAAGACGCTTGTTTTTATAGCATTAGCCCCATTCATTTTAATTGTCCACAGGGTTTTAATGTATTATACATTAGAGACATGTCTTTAATATTCTCAAGTCGTTTATTAGACCTTGGGAAATCCCCTCCAGGGATAAGTTAAGAGCTTTAATAAGCGCAGTTGGCTTGTTTGGTTATTGCAGTTCGGTTTACAGATCCGTTTCGGTGTGTGGCGAAGCTGCAGGCTTCGTTTTTTGGAAAGGTCCCGGTGAACTCGGACGTGTTTTAACAGCTCTCCTCAGCTAAAACTTGACAAGAACACAAATAAAAGAGATTACTGTGGATGTATTAGTCACTAAAAGCATCACAGAACAAACAAAAGTGCAGACGTTTTGTAATAAAATCAACAGAGTTCCAAGTATTTACAAATTTTAGATCATTTAGATTAGAGAGACGACTGCAAAAACAGACGAGCACTGAGTTATTTGATCAAACTGCACACTTAGAGCCGCTAATTTGGTACTTTATAAATGAGTGCAATAAGTAACCTGCTATTAGTCTGAGTATGACAAATAGACAGATAAAATAAAATAACATAAGGTAACTTTAGATAAGATAAATTAAGCTAATATAAGCTAAGATCAGATAAGATAAAATACATTAAGATAAGATAAATTAAGTAAAGATAGACTAGTTTTAAATTTAAATACTATACACATATTTACAATACATTTGCACTTTGCACACAAATACTGTAGCAGAACCTCAGTATTTTTGTGCACTCGTGACAGGAGGTATAATTGATTAAATAGACAAAGACTTTACAGTTGGAACTGTGAAGATGTTCTGTTTTTACTGGACAGGTAAGCAGTGAGGGAGGTAGAATTAGCATTAATAGCATCCACATATGGACAGTGTTTCCTTCTGGTAATGGAGTTAGTGTTCAGGTCTCATCAGTATAAGGTGTTTTTGTTCATTTGTTCATTTTTTTAAGCAAGAGTAGCTTTTAGTCAGTCGATCAACTCTGTCTCCCTCTCTTTCTCATTTGTTTCCTTCAGTCTTAAGGATGCGATGTAAGTCAATTAACCCTTTAACGGTTGACTTTAATGTTTTGTCTTATACGTAGCATGAGTTGAAAATGAGGCTAAGAAACAGCCGGTGGAATCGCTCTGATCAGTCCACGGAGTTTTTAGTCTTTTCAACCGTTTAAAGACAGATCATCGCAGCAGCTCTGTGCCGTCTTTTACACCCGCCCATTAATCATGGTTATGATCATGACGAGTGGGCGGGGCTTGTGCAAATACTAACCAGCTCTGTAATTAATTTCCTAAATAATTTCAGTTTGGAGCCTAAACCTTGTTTCCTCCCAACTATATTTATATTTTTTTCATCACTGCAAACACACATGTTGCAATTCAATTCAGAAAAAAAACCAAAACTGCATATTAAAATAACTTTTGCTTTCGCTACGTAGAGAACTGCCAGAGAACTAAACAACTTAACAAAGGTGCATTTTCGTTTCATTAGTGTCCTTTAATCTCGCTGACATTAGATGTCCTGAAACATGCAATTTACATGCTTTGAGTGAGAAAGTTCCATTATCATATCCTGGATGCAGCTGGTATTTTCCTCTCAGGTCTCCCTGTTGTTTTCTTGGTTTTATGAGCTTTTAAACATCTGTTTACACATTTGTAGGCCAAGACACATGGACAGCTTCAGCACTTGTTTACTCACTTGCTCACCATATTAAGACAATTATCTATTTTGGTGACACTTGGTTTTATTTTTTTTTTTAAAGTCATGCTTTTGAAGTATATCATGTATGCTAACACATGACAATATTACATAGTCAGGGTGTAATGTCAAAATGTAAAAAGGCACTATTTTTCTTACAGCTGTCAGTTCTGTTTGCACAAACAACGCTTTTAAGATTGAAATCAGACTGCACTTTACATTTTTTATTCTTTGAAATTATTATTTTTTCAAGAATCATGCTTTTGTTAATATTATTATGATTTGTATTATATATTTTTAAGTATATCATTATTATAACACATGACAATATTACATAGTCAGGGTGTAATGCCAGTTTAGGAGTAAAAATGCGCTTTTTTCTAACAGTTTTCAGTTCTGTTGCACAAAAACAATGCTTTTAAGATTTAATTGAGATTGAGCTCTTTACTCTAATATCATATTGAATAACTTGGCTTTACATTTAGCACACTCAGGATGATATGTGCGTTATATATCATCTTGCAGTTTGCATCCTTGATGCTAACGCTTACGCCTCTCTTCCTCCCTCTCTCTCTCTCTCTCTCTAGTACACTGATGATTTAGATTACTCTCAGTTCTATGATTACTCTGAGGGAGCTACAGACATCATTCCAACTGATGAGTATCCAGAACCACAGGTAAATGTAAAAAGGAAAAGAGAAGGAAAAAAACAAAGATATGTGTCCTGCAGTGTTCTGTTTTGTCATCCACGGCTGAGTTCGTCCTGCGTGTTGTCTCTCTGTCTTAATGTTATGTTTACATGCACAGCAGCACAGTAGATGAGCTCGAAACACACTTTTACCACGATAAATTGACAGATTGAGCCAAACACCTGGGTGTCCTGAGTTGGTTGTACTTGGTTTTTGTGAGGCGGAGTCTGGAGTGTGCATGTAAACAGAGTTACTGTGTCAGTCCTCTTTTGTGTCTGTATTACGAGGCTGCTTCCTCTGCTTACTGGGAGAATGCCGTCTGCTTTGAGGGATGTTTTTGCATTCCAGCACGCCTTTAAACTATTGTATACATCATGGCAAATCAGCAACAATGCACATCTATTGAAACTGCAGCAAAAGCAATAGGACCTCCATGGCTTTCTTGTTTTTTTATTCTAATGCAGAGGTGTCAAGCTCATTTTAGTTCAGGTTCCACATTCAGCCCAATATGATCTCAAGTGGGCTGGACCAGTAAAATAATAACAGTGAAGAAAAAAGGAAATTACATTATGAAAATGTTACATCTCAAGGTATCCTGAATAACATGAACAACTACGAACAACTTGATAAAGAAAAAGAAGTGCAATTTTAACAAAACTTTGCCTCAACTTTTCACTTACAAATGTGCATTACAACTTACAGATCACAGCAGATGCATACAGACACATAAAACATTTAGTAACAAGCAGAATATTATTATAAATTACATTTATTTTTCTTAACTGTTTAACGCCTGATGTGTCATCGCTGACGCACCCTGCACTTATGCAGTTTGGATGGCTGTAACTCTTTCACTGTTTGTCCAGTTGGAAAAATTTTAGTGGTTTCTGAAACCTGAGATGTTGCAATTTTATAGGTTTTATTGGGTCATTACGGTAATTTAACTCACACCTGTACTGCTGTTTTAGCAGTATTATAAGATGCAGTAAACGGTAAATGATTGATAAATTTTGAAATATCTGGAAAAAGTGCTCTGGAAAAGAGCTCACAGCATATTTTCAAACATTTTTATAGTCAAAATAAGAAAAAAAGTCCAGGCGGACCATTTTAGGCTTAGGGTTTAAGGGGTTAAGACATTTGAGGTTGTTCAGATTTGTTCAGATTATTCACATTTTTTTGTGAAAGGATAGTTTTTAAGTGTAAACATTTTCATGTAACTGTACTTTTTTTTTTACACTAAAACAAAGAGAACATTTCGGACTTGTAGTATTGAGTATTTTACTGGTCTGACCCACTTTAGATCATATTAGTCTGTATGTGGAACCTGAACTAAAGTGATTTTGACATCGTTGATTGTTAATGTCTTCAGTATTTTTGCATTTCACAAATTCATCCTACAGACAGGCCGTATTAGACCCTTTAGTGGGCCGGTTTTGGCCCACGGGCCACATATTTGACACCCCCTGTCCTAATGCAATAGCTCTAAAGAGTTGCTGAAAGGCAAATCCTCTGTGTTATGTTTGTGCATCTGTCCCAGATTGATCAATATAAATGTTCTAATTCTCTTGTATGTCATATGAAAGACCCAGTCCTTGGTTACTGTACAGCGTCTTTTCTTCCCAACTGTCTCATAATATGAAGGCTTTATGTCAGGATTCCAGCCTTTGTAGATGGCGGTCCTGGTCAAAATTTAAGCCGTCTATGCACACAAACTTAAAGCAGCTGCTACAGGAAAATGGACCAAATCGACCCTGAGATAGAGTGGAAAAGAACCTGTACATCAGTCATGGACTGGGCCTTTAACCCATAAAGACCCAGTGCTACTTTTGTGGCAGTTCCCAGATGGTTTTCTCTATTTTTAACTTTTCTGAAGTAATTTATCACCATTTATTCTACTATTGTGTGCAGTATTTTGCATTCTGAAGTGAAAAATCAAGTATTTTCCTATATTTAATATACAGATCATGATTGATGTCCATGAAAGCTCAAATTAAAGTTGAATGTTATGATATCAAAAACAGAGAAAATAGAGGAAAAAGTGACTTTTTCCGTAAAATATATCATTATCTGAACATAAACCCAGAGTCTCCAGCCACTGTCATTGATCCAACCCCATGCATTTTACTGGTGAATCAGTGTTTCCACGGTAACTATGGAGCCTCTGAACATCCAAATGGGTCATATCTGATGACCATGAAAAAATTTAAAACTGCATTTTACACCAATTATTTACATGTATTGACAGGATTAAAGAATCAACAGTTATTTAACTTTTTATATCAGTAAATGATTTTGGTCGCCCGTGGATGTTTGGGTCTTTATGGGTTAAACCATTTCCACTTCTAAATGTTCTATGTTTGTCTTGGTGCTCTTTGTCGCTTTGTCGCAACCTCTTCCAGAGAACCAAACGTAGTGTCTCCATGAAAAAGAAGAGGACCAGAAAGTCCCTTAGTAAAACTAAGGCCAAACCTTTAAAGTTCTTGGCTGCCAAAAAATCACCAGCTAAAAAGTTTCCCGCTAAGAAGAAGCAACAGATGCGTGGTTACCAGGCCACAGCGCCGGCACGACCCAGAGGAAATTTTAGGGTAAACGTTTCCATAAAAAAAAAAAAAAAAGAAAAAGACCAAACCCATCAAGATCTTCCTGCTTTTAATTTGGAGAGGAAAATCTGTGATGGTAGGAGAGCTCCCTAACCTCCTCTGTGTAGAAGTAGTAGAGTCTGTAGCCGGCTTGACAGGACCCCCTAGCAAATAACCCCTGTCCTCAGCCTGTGTGTTAACCCTCGCTTTATTCTTCTGTCCTTTTTTCAACATGACTCAGCTAAACAATGTAGAAGGAGATTACAATACAGACATTGACTACGGAACTGTAGATGGTACTCAAACTCAGTCCCCCTTTGCCACGAACGGACCCGCTGAGGTAATTCTCTTCTTCATTCTATCTGTTTTTATGAATCATTATTCGCCGTTACGGGAAATGTGAGCCAGAAGATTTTACCCGAGGATGTAACTGGTATGACATGATTAAGGCCCAATCCCATTTCACCCCTTGGCCATCTACCTTAACCCTACCCTTTTTTTTTTTTAACCTGTCCTTGTTTTGTCTGTGGCACTCTGAGATTCCCTGAATGAAAAGTGCATTACAAATTAAATTTATTATTATTATTATTATTACCCCTCCACTTTGCGCGTTCACGTGAAGGGGTAGGGGTGTCTCGATTCTAGGTGAGTTGGACGGGAAGGGCTAACCCTAACCCTAACCCGGAAGGGAGATTTGTCAGGACCACTCTACAAACGGAGGGGTATGAGAAATTTCCCATATTTCTGATTGAATCATTGGCAAGATGGAGGCAAACGCAGCAAAAATAACTCAACCCTTTGTAGGGCACTCATAGAAATACTCTGAAATTCCAAATGTCAACCATAGTGTGTTATTGGAGGAACTAACAAGATTTTATGACTTTTGCAAAATTTTTCAAAAATATTTAGTGTTATGTAGAAAGTTACCATATCTGGTTCCTTTCCTTGAATTCTTTCGCAACAAAAGTTGCCTCATCTTTTTATAGCGCCATCAATGACTGCTGATGTCGTAACAGGGCTGGAAGGGTTGTCTCATTTTATTGGGGAATATTTCAACCCCGTTACAAGGGGTAGTGCCAAGTGGAAGGGGTGAAAATGAGAACTGGGATTGGGCCTAAGACACAGCCATTCGTAGGAAATGATGTGTCTTTAAACCACTTTGGTTTGTGTGAAAGTGGCCATTTTAGATGTCTGTTTAGCTGCATATACCCTGTTGTTGTCACTTTATTAGCTTGGTTTTGTACTTCTGCTGTTTACCTCCCAATGAGCTATGATTGACTAAGCTCAAATTGCCCTCAAAGCCTCAGCGTGGATGTGATTACACCAACGTTTTACATAATTTGGCAATATGTTACCCTGCCAATAATAACTATATAATTACATCCATGTCTGCGAAGCTAAAACTAATGTGCTCACAGTTTGGAAGCAAAGAAATAGTGTAATTATGCCAAGTGATTGTGGTTGTCATACTTGTGCCAAGATGAGCTCAAAGGTGGATATTTTTTTTTTTTTTTGCATCTTGGTGCCCTTTGTATATCTGCACAACCACAATCCAATAATCATTTTAACATCTGCGTAAATTTCAGACAAATTTCCTCAATTTCAGCCTCTTTTTAGTCATATATAGGTGTCATATCTAAACATATGATGAAAAGAAGGCTGAGATAGATAACATTAGATCTGTCCTGACACGTAGGATTAACAGCCTTGTAACTGTCAAAGTGTGTTGATTTTTTTAGGTGTAATGGCAACACTGTATATATTCATGTTTATCATCACATGCATTACTGACTGAAGCTCTTATTGAAGTATTTTCTCTCAAGATAATTAAGATTGTTTTATTTCAGAATAAATAACGCTGGGGTGTCAAACTCATTTTCTTTCAGGGGCCACATTCAGCCCAATTTGACCTCAAGTAAAATAATAGCTTAGTAAACTATAAATAATGACAAGTCTGACTTTTCTCTTTGTTTTATTGAAAAAAAAAATTTAATAATGAAAATATTTACATTTACAAACTATCCAAATAAAAAAAAGAAAGACATTTCTTAAGAAAAATGAGTGCAGTTTTAACAATATTATACCTCAACGTATCATTTATACCTGTGCATTATGAGCGGGATCTACTAAAGCACAAAACATTTAACAGGCAAAATATTGTTAAAATTGCACTTAATTTTCTTTAGACATTTCAGGTCATTCATATTTGTTCAGGTTATTCAGGTTATTGTTATTTTTTTGCACTAAAACAAAAAGGAAAATTTGGAGTTGTCATTATTTATAGGCATAATGTAATATATTTTTCACATTAAACCAATAAGAAAAGTTGGAGTCATTATTTATAGGTTATTATACTGTTATTTTACTTGAGATCACATTGGTCTGAATGTGGAACCTGAACTAAAACGAGTTCGACACCCTTGACTGTTAATATTTTCAATGTGATTTTTACACTTTGCAAATTCATCCTGTGGGCCGGATTGGAACCCTTTGGTGGCCTAGTTTTGGCCCACGGGCCTTATGTTTGTCACTCCTGAAATAACGTGTTGCCATTACTGTTTTACCACTAATTCAGAATCTGCTTCCATAGAATAAAAGTAGCTTATTTGCCTATTTTTGCTTAACTAACATCCTTTGTTCCACTGCCTTCGCTGTCTTCACCTGGACAACATCTGACAGGCTGTGGAAGTGGAAGATGTTGTCGGTGAATACGTCACGGACGCCGCCGCTCCGGAGCCCACCGCTGTCCCAGAAATGGTGGGCCACGTGGACCCCGGCGCAGAAGCATATGACTTTAAGGAATATGACCTAAAGGAGTATGACTTGGGCGAGGTTGACAACAGGGTGTATGATTACGGGGCGTATGATGAGTATGGCACGGCCCAGGTCAAACCCACGGCGGCCTACGACGATGAGGTCGGGCCCGGGGTCGCAGCTGAGACCGACATTAGCGAAAGCGCCGTAAGTATTCCCCCCCACACACACACCCACACACCCCCCTGGCCTGGTGGGATGAGATGTTGGTGGGGGGAGGGTGTGTGTGCATGAGCAATACACGCTACGGACCCTGTGTTTTAAGGACTCCCTTCGTCTTTCAGTGCACGCCTTCGTAGACGGCTGCTTGGCATGGGAAATGTGTCATTTGGTGTGGAGTCTTGCTGCTGTCTCACCGGAGTGCCATTTAACAATTGTAATCCCCAGAAGTTCCACCCTGTTATGTCCTTTCCTTCAGTTCCCTTTAGCCCTCGCCATTTACCCCCCATTGACATTAACATTGACCCATTATCTCACCTTTTCAAACTACATTTTCTGCTTTGTCCTGGTAGTTCTTGGTATCTTATCCCCCTCCCCATCCCAAAACACACATAAACATTACCATTAATAATAGTGTTTAAAAATAGAAGATCCTACATTTTGCTTAAATGCTTGATTATAAAAGTGTATCATCGCTTTATTTCTCCCTATGTCTCTCATCACACAGTCTAAATAATACTGTGTTTGAATACTGTTACCTACACTGTAAAATGGCAATGTAATGACAGCATTGCTCCATTTCAAGCCCCCTTTAGTCCTTTAGTCCCCTCCCCTCCCCACTGACATTAACATTTACCCATTATCTGACCTTTTCAAACTACATTTTCTGCTTCGTCCTTTTAGTTATTGGTATCTTTTTGCATTCATATCACATCACAGCTTCATCCCCTTCCATCCAAAAACACACATAAACATCACTATTGATAATAGTGCATAAAAATAGAAAAGATCCTACATTTTGCTTGAATGCTTGATTATAAAAGTGTATCATCACTTTATTTTGTCCTCTATCTCTCATCACTCACTCTACATAATACTGTATTTGAATGTAATGACCTACACTGTAAAATGGCAATGTAATGACAGCATTGCTCCATTTCAAGCCCCATGTTTTCGTCTCAGTATGACTAACATCCTGCCTGTTTTTGTCTCACTTTGTGATATTCGTGACTGATGTTCCGACAAAAACAACAGTAGCCGCAATCGATGTTGACCGAGTGATACCTGTGCAACCGATCACATCCGCGCTTTTCTGTCTTTTTCTGTCGTTGCTCATCATTGCTTTTCATTTCCCTGTGTACTGTAGCTGCTGTGTGAAGAATGTCACCTCTGTGCACGCTTTGTAACTGCAGGTTGCCGGAGTCGGAGGCGGCTTTGGACAGAAGGGAGAGAAGGGCGAGCCGGCTGTCATTGAACCTGTAAGACTGGGAAAAATTACAAAAATAAATAGGTTTAAAGACAAATCTGTCATGTTTATAAGGAATGTCAAATGTAAAGCTAAGTCAAAGCGAGTTATCTTCCAGTTAGTGTTTCATCTTACTCTGTGAAAACACTGGGAGGCTGTGAAAGACGATGTTTATCTCTTCAGGGCATGCTGATTGAAGGACCACCAGGACCCCCCGGCCCAGCTGTGAGTACCTGCAAAACAGAACCGAGCCAACAAATCCTGCATTTTCTACTAAAGTTTCATTATTTCCCGTATAGGTGCTGTGATTCTGGTTGTTTGCTAATCTAAGCTTTGCCTCTTTTAGGGTCTTCCAGGTCCCTCAGGCCTACAAGGACCTCCAGGCACTGCTGGAGATCCTGGTGACAGGGTGAGTTGATGATACCCAGGTGATGTTTAACCTAAATATAGTTTATGACGGTTGGGGATGTTTTATAGTCCTGCAAACTGGCAGAAAATTAACCCAGAGTTTCATCATTATAGTTGTTGATTATAGGAATTTGGTAGAGAAATGTTTATACGTAATATACATAAAAGATTCAGGTATTTTTTTGTTTTACAAATGGTTAAGTCATAAGATGTAGAAATAAAACAGAGTTTTCTTCAGAAGTCAGTATTTACAAATATAAGACATCATAACATTTCTGCATTTAGTTTGAACCAAATCGTCCTGATTCGGTGCTTAACAGGTCGATTTTTTCGGCCAAACTCGTGCAAGTTTTTGAGAAATGCAACACAAACACATGCACCAGCTTTCATGGAAAAGGATGTTGGTTTTGGCCTGTAGACAGTAGTGTGGTTTACAGATGGACAAGCCTAGTCTATGTGCACTGGAGGAGGAGGAGGAGCACATGTTAATCCAACTAACAAACAGCACACCTTCAGTATTTACTGCTCCGTGTGTGTGTGTGTGTGTGTTCGTGTGTGGTAGGTTTGTGTGTTTATACGAATGCGTGTTTGTGTTTCCTTACAATT
>JAPQRQ010000014.1:452050-463900 GCA_037367365.1 Apogon talboti | reverse complement strand
TCACTGTTCATGCAGAGGTGGACCTTACAGACCCTGGAGACCACATTGGACCTGAGATTATTGACTCACTGTCCTCATTGAAACTGCTGCTTTAACTGCCTTGTAATGTTTGTGGAAATTACCAAAAATAGTCACTTGGCCAATACAGGGTTAAATTCATGCATGTGCAATGAAAACAATGCAAGACCCCCTCACGTGCAAACAAATGCATAAAGGCAACGACCATATTCAGCTAAACATCGCCACCTGCTGTTCAAATCCTGCTATTTCCCACTCCAGTTCTTCACCTCGAGCAACCTGCATTCCTCAGACTTTGACTGAAGTGCTTCCGTGTTTCCTCTTTTCCCTATTCCTTCAGGGTCTACCCGGCTCTACTGGACTAAAAGGTGAAAGTGGAGACCCCGGTCCTCAGGTGAGTGATGAGTGATGAGTCCCACCTACAGGCCACGTCCGGAGTTAAGGACCCCGCCGGTCAGTAATCCATCCTTCTGTGTCTGCACAGGGTCCCCGTGGTATTCAAGGGCCTTCAGGACAACCCGGTAAAGCTGGAAAGAGGGTGAGTGAACCCAACGACCCTGGCAGACTTTTCCGTGTGTGCTCACATGCTTGTGTTTTTGCCACCGAGTGTGTGTGTGTGTGTGCGTGTGTCTTGTGTGGTTGTTTGTACTTGTAGTCGCTGCTCATACGCTGAGAGGCTTATTTCCAGTCCAACAAACAATTAATTGATATGTGCTTAAAGGCCTGCGCTGCCCTGCAATCCTCGGATCAATGGCCAGGCATTTAATCTGTCTGAAAATGCCAAAACGGGGAAGCTGGTTACGGATGTAGGGTGCAGTTAGTGTGTCAGTGCAGTCACTTCCAAAACGCCAAACATCTTGACCTAATTGCTTACTAATAAACATAACCCGGTCATGAGGAAATTAGCAGCCTTTACCCATTTTAATGCCACAAAATGATGAAAAGAACTGCTTTTTTTTTTTTTTTTTTTAGCATTTCCTGTGTTTATCTCTGGAAAACCCGTTAACCCTTTAACAACTGCAATCTCACCGGTGCTACATTTTGCATTTTACAGCATTCAAGTTACCGTAACTCCTGAACCGTTTGCGCTATCCACAAAATTCAAACGGCATCGTAAAACTGAGATCCCGAGTTTTCCGGCACTATATAACAGTTTACGGCAGCAATGTGGGACTCTATTACAAGTAGAAAGGAACTGTTTGAGAGACTTCCACACAGGATAAAAAAAAATCTGGAAATTACAAAAAATATGAATCCATAATATGCATACTGAATGTTTTAGACCAAAAAACATGTTTAAACAGATGTAAAATAGTTGAAAGTTTATTTCTGAAATCTCAAAAAGTTTCATTATGGACATTTACAGTTGATTCTGATAATAAATGTATTAAAATCTTCAAGCCTTTTTTTTCTTTTTTGTTAAAACACAGTGTTTTAAACATTTGTTATTTATAATAATGATAATTAAAGGCCCGATTTTGAAAGTTAAGTTGTTCCTGAAAATAAAGGTGCAAAAGAATTGGCAAAAAAGACATATTCTGACACTTTTTTTTGCAAAGAATACATGAAGACACACAGGCGGCCTGTTATAATGACATCTTAAATGGTTAAACCTGATGATTCCTTGTCTTTTTGAGCTCCGGTGCTTTATTTTTGTTGGGTTATTGCCTAATAATTAGCCTGTCTGCACTGGTTTTCCTCATTTTTCTGCTGTATGCTTGTTTTTTTTTTTTTATTAAGAAATGATTTATTTTTCATTACTGTTAAAACAGCGCACACTCCAACATGTCACAAGCATTGACCCACAGGATGCAGTGTCAGAGTCTGTTCATTAAACAACACTGTTACATCTAAAGGGTAATTAGTAAAGATAAAGCACTTTTCTCTTATTTGCCTCCAGGTCTTTTAAGTGCTCTACTGCTACTATATGTAAAGTTCTAATACAGTGTAAATGCTTACCTTCTCTGTGTTGTTTCCAAGGGTCGTGCCGGAGCAGATGGGGCCCGAGGGATGCCTGGAGAGCCTGGTGGCAAGGTACAAAACATACCATCACACTGTAGTCTTTCACATTAATGTCACTTCCTACGAATGACAAGTAACGGAAGGATTTTTGTTGTTGTTGTTATGTGGGCGATGACATCAGTTGTGTTTTCTTAAAGGGCGACCGAGGTTTTGATGGACTTCCTGGACTGCCTGGTGAGAAGGGACACAGGGTGAGTACAACTTTACAACCGAATTCACCGTATTACCACCGTTTCCCCTTGAAATTAACTCTCAGAGACTAATAATAATCCAATTTTAAAGAAATCTGCATGAACAAAAGAACATTGTTGCCTCAGAGAATACTGCCCTGGATTTTTTTAAGCTCAAGAGCAAGATATCGCATCACAAAACCGACATTAAATGAATATTGACTATTATTAGGGATTTGTCGACTTAGATTACAGCGATTTACTAAAGGTTTGGCAAAATTTTGGATGTCGTGAAATGTGTTTGGCTGCCGTCTGTGTGCAGGATCCTAATGCTACATAGACCCTTTAATACCGATGTGATGAGTGAATAACTGCAGAGTCATGCAGGGAACAATTGAACAAGACCATGAACACACCTGCATTATTAATACTAAGTACCGAAGAGACGTTTAGGAACAGCGATGCACTGAAGACGTCCTCACTGAAAATACTTCAGAAGAAACTTTGTAACTTTGAAAGGTGTTGTGAAGATGTTTTCCATTTTGTTGTAGACTATGTGAATCTTATTAGTATGTTACGAAAATTCATCTTTTTTAAGGAAGAAAGTGCATGTTAAGTCACTCAAGATAAGGTATAATAAGAGAGCAAAACACAACCAAGTAATGCATAAGGTACCTATAATTTCAACATAAGTGCTATTTAATGAACATTCATTCATCCTCTGAACTGCTTTATCCTCGAGAGGGTCACGGGCAAGTTATTTTATTTTATTTTTTTAATTGTGTGAATATGAATGATTAAAAACAAAAAAAAAAGCTGTCAAACATACCAGTGTTTGTTAAATGTGTAAGCATACACAGCCCCAAACCCACCCAAAAATGCAATAATTTCACTTTCTTTGCCATAAAAACATGCCCAGTGAAGAATGCTACATAATGTCACGAGTAAAGTTTGCAAAAGTGAAGATATAGCAGCACAACTATGACAAAAATCAAGCTACATGCAATGATAAATCAGACATGTCGATGAATAAAATGGCAATAACAGCCCAATCTTTCTCTTATTTAAATATGACTCATGTAAGGTTCTATATCTCTCAATAAAAAATGTGTCTTTATCGTTTTTCTCTTTTCATCTCAGGGTGAGCCAGGGCCGATGGGACCCCAAGGAGCCCCCGGAGAGGACGGTCAGAGAGTAAGCACATCCTCTTTTAGTTCTTCAACTGTTAAGGAAGCTGTCCCAGACTCAGGTGAAGCCCTGACATCCAGTATTACTTCAGCCGTGGTCCAGCAGCTCTGCCCTCGGGCGCTGGCAGGGAGGTGGAGACAATGAACTGCACAGGAGAGTCAGCGCTTAACCTTTCCTCCCCATGAAACTAACCACCTCCTGCCTCCGCCCTCGGGCTGTTAACTGCTTTTAACAACGTTTTGTGGGTAGAAGTGTGGAAATAGGGTCTGATTGGCGCTGTCAAGTGCACTGATACTTTCATAATAACACGGACTTTGCACTTTTGCGAAGGTTATTTTTCACAGGTAAGTCTAATAAGTTCTTCAGAATAATTCAACTCATTATATTTCACTATATTTTGGTTGTTTTTCGAACAAATGCTGTAAAATAACCAGGTTGAACTTGCAATTCGTGCAAATGCAATAAATCAATTTGCCCCAGTGGCCCCAGTTTTCCAGAAATATGCTATAAATAAAGCATTTCTGTGTGGATAAACATGCAAAGAAACAGAAAAACAGCATATATTCAGATCTAACCCCTCATTACCAGCATTTACTGACTTATTTTCTCTCAACTGCAACAGATAACAGCATTATTATGTAATATTAAGTGTACACACATGGAAGAAGCCTTTCCCTTCAGTTGCAGTTTATCCATCGAAGTTCAGTTTAATAAATGTATCTGCTTTATTTGTTTTTGTTTTGTTTCTTTTATCTTAGGGCGAGGATGGAGAGATCGGGCCCAGGGGATTAGCCGGAGAGAGCGTAAGTCACACAGGAATCGAACCAGATGCACCGACATGTTCTTGGATTGATCTGTGATGTCTGTCCTGGATTAAAGTTCCCACCAGGGGACACAATTTCCCTGTTGTGAGTTACTCTCCAGCATCAGTTCAGTTGATTTGTATGTCATTATCTGATCTTCCATAGGGTCCCAGAGGCTTGTTGGGACCTCGTGGTCCTCCAGGACCCCCTGGATCACCTGTACGTACCAACCCCCCCCCCCCACACACACACACACACACACACACACTCTCACACACACCTTTAATATCCTAACTTTGAAGTGACTTCTTTTGGTGTACATGAGTGTTTTCTGTCCTCTTCTGCTTCACAGGGCGTTGCTGGAGTCGACGGGCCTCCAGGTCCCAAAGGAAACATGGTACGTATGGATGGACCACCCCTCAATAAACTGTAACGGTGAAATATAGAGAGGAGTGTTAGGAGGATGTCTGCGCCCTTCAAGGCTGTTTCTATGGCCTTTTACTGTGGAGGTTAAACTGTTCAAACCCCTTTAAGATGCACAGCTGTGAGGCCAGGGGTCATCACTTTGCCTCAGAGAAGCAATGAGAGGGAAAGTAGCCGCTAAACCAAGCACTAAATTTTGCGACCTTTCTCTGCAAAGCAACTGCTGTGTTACTGTATATTATTGCTGTCGGGCGGAAACCTCTTAAGTCCATTTTTGGTCTTTTTTGTTTTGTTTTTTTATCAAAAAACAATTCTATAGGTCAGTCTTCACATTTGCCAGAAATATTTAACCAATGAAAAATGTTGAAAACGGCTTATTTGAACAGAAGAACATCTCTTAACTCCATTCATTTATTTAGAATAGACCAAGTTTTTCCAGTTCCTGAAAAATAACCACTTCTGACATAAGAGGTTTCCGCCCGACAGAGACGATATCATGTCTTGTTATGTGTAATTCACAGTAGAAGTACATCCTTTTCACAACAAGAAGCTAAAGCCAAATACTGAGCTGTAAAGTGATGATGCCTCGTGGTAGAAGACGTCTTAAATATTACCTTAACGTCAGGTTGGGAAGTGCGGTGTTATGCTGCCCCCTCTGGATGAAACTATCAAGCCCTTTTCACCCCTCAGCATCACTGATGTAGTGGTTGGGTGTGGTCAAAGCCGAGCTCTGTTACATCTTTAAAACCACCCACATCATCAGGGCTGCACATGTGCATCTCTCACTACTGCACAGTGAGACATTAAACCACTGGAGGTCAGCAAAAGCAGGGTTATGGGGTTAGGGTTACACATGATTTGATCTCATTTAGCTGTAAAGAGGCGATACACCTTAACCCTTGAAGACCCAAATATTCAACACTGACCTAAAGCATCTACTGATCTAAAAGGTTTAATACTTGTTGATCCACTAATCCTATCAATGCATGTAAATAACTGGTGTAAAATACAGTTTGCCATCTTTTCATGGTCGTCAGATATGACCCATTTGGACGTTTACACCAATTATTTACATGTGCTGATAGGATTAGTGGATCAGCAGGTATTAAACAGTTTAGATCAGTAGAGGCTTCTGGTTGTTGGTGGATGTTTGGGTCTTTATGGGATAAACATCTACATGATCAGCAATTAAATATAGGAAAATATCTGATTTTCACTCAAAAATACAAAATATAGGGGGGTAATATAATAATAAATGGTGATTAATCACCTTGGAAATCATTTGGAAGCTGTAACAAATATACCTTTGGGTCTTTATGGGGTAAATATAACTATTCATTTCTAAAAACTGTGACTTTTCTATTAATATCATCTAAAATGAGCCTAAAATTGTCACTCTAACAAGCTGGAAATGTCTGAAAAGTGCTATCGTGTTTTATCACAGACAGTGTTCAACCCTTCAAGCTGTGTGCACTGATTTATAATTTAAGTGCAAGTAGACGTTGTGTTGACAGCCTCCTTGTTCCTCTTTTTTATTTTTCCCAGGGACCACAAGGAGAACCAGGCCCACCCGGTCAGCAGGGAATCCCTGGAACACAGGTGAACGAATCAATCAAACCCATCACTCCACCACTCATGCAGAAAACAAAGACAAACTGCAGTGTAGACGCACACACACACATACAACACACACACACACACACGCCGTGATGTGTAGATGTAATGTAATTGCCCCCGGCACACTTGATTTAGCATTGGATGCTATTTGTAGCACAAACACCACATATAACAAACAGCACAGACGAGCAGATTTACTCTGGATTGACTTTTTGACAGTTTACGACCCCAGGGTTGCGTTTGATTAATACCAGCTCTACTCCGACAGCGTTAATGTTATTTATCAGTCTAAGTGGTACAGACAGTGTTGTTTTTCACTTATGTTTGAGGTACAACATAGACTGTCACACTATCACACCTCCAACATTTTTATTAATAGGCTCCTCCTCTCTTCTGCCCATCTTTCCGCAAATTCCTCCCACCTTTTCCCATGAGACGTAAAAAAAACACACACACACACATACATGCATACATACAGACGTTTTTCTTCAAATATTTTTCAGGGGTTTATCTTGGGAAGGGGTTGATCCGTTTGAAAGCATCTTATTCATGTCGGAATTCCTGCAGAGCTGCCACACCTGTCGGAGCAAGCTTCAGCGCCTCAAATTACCCCGCGACACACACACACACGTATAAAGACACACTGGCACACATCGGATCGCTTCCAAATGTGTATTCAGACCCATAAGTAACCTACATGCTAATATGCCGACTGCCCCCCCCCATTACTCACACAGACACAAACACACAAGCTTAACATTCCTTCACTTGCTCAGTTATTTACAGCTCCAACAAACTCCTCACTTCATCCTGCTTGTGTGTTTGTGCTTGTTGTTGCCATGGCAGCAAACTCTCATGTGTGTTCTTGCATCTTATAGGGTCTTCCTGGTCCTCAAGGCCCCATCGGACCACCTGGAGAAAAGGTATGCTGACTTATTATTATATAGTTTTTTATAATAGTGTTGTTTTCATCATGTAATGGACTCTGTTGTAGTGTTTCAGGTACTCTAGGTGTGTGACCTTTGACCTTTTCTTTTTTTTTCGCAGGGACCATCGGGCCGATCAGGGTTACCCGGTTTACCTGGAGCTGATGGTCCTCCTGTGAGTGATCTTAAAACCTCTTAGACGAGTTGTTTGTTTCCTGATTATAGAGGTGTTGAGTATCAGCAAACAGTACATTCATATTAATTTAACATCTTATCAATAGATTTTGGATAATTTCATAGTGACAACCAATCGATTAATCACTAGATAGAAATGTTACGTGTAAAACTGTCCGGATTTTTAGCCAAAAATCCAGTAAAAGGTGCATAAAATGTTAACTTAAGCTTAAAAGCTGAATTTAAATGTGTCAGAAAACAACTCATTTCCTACGTAAAAAAAAGAGAAAGACTGATACTTCTGTAAAATCACAGGTTTTCTTTTTTTTTTTTTAAACAAGGTTTCACTTTATTTTTTTCTCTATTTTTTTTATTGAGCAATGATTTTACATACAGAATCAGTTAATTACATTCAAGACTCATTTTTCACAGGTTTTTTAAGTATTTCCAAATCTATTTATCACTACTTTAGTATTTATGTGTTTATGAACAGGTTTATTTGAATTAGTGTTGTGAATCTATAATAGACTGACATGTCATTATGAATTAGCTGATTTTTTTACATTATATTAAAAGTATGACAGACAGACAGGTACATTTAATTAAAATTATTTTCAGTTGTGATAACAAGTGAAAATAAATCTTGAATATGTGGGGCAAAATGATTTTGAGTTCTGAATCCTGAAAATGCGCAAATAAGAGCTGCAGCCGTAATACGCAACGTTACATTAAATATACTAAAATAATTCTGACTGCTTGGCAATAAGCCTGTACAGTACTGTGCAAAAGTCTTATTCCTTTATTATTTCCTTTATCTTTGCTGTTTTTGCAGGGTTGAAATGATCATATATGTTTATGTCTAATTCTGTTTCTTCAGATACAACAAGAAAATACAGAAAATATGTCCACTGCCTTAAAAGACACACAAAAAAATTGAACTAAATGTGTTGTAAAGGTTAAAGTCACTATTTAGTGTGACCTCTGACCCCATGACAAGAAGCAGCACAAACAATTAGAATGAAACCTGGATTAAAACATCAGAAAATTAATGCAATAAATCTCATACTGCCTGAACAAAAGGGTTAAAGACATGTTACACTAGATATGACCACTTTGGGTTATAGAAGCTGGTTTTTCCCTTAAACTTTTCATTTTTCCTGCTATACATACTTCACATATATCAGACTGGATCTAAATACACAGACAAATGCATATGTGTGGACATCTGACCTTAATAAACCAACAAACCTAATGCTGGACATTTGCTCTGGACCGTATAGTTCATCCTTAATTCCCCTTAGACTACAAAGACTTAAATCACTTAAGGCACAAATACAATGATGCACCGTTGACTTCTGTCATTCCAGACCTGTAGTGAAGGGGTGTGTGTAGTTCAAGAGTCAGGCAGCCCCCCCCCCCCCCGAGTTCCCTTTAGGCTCCGGAGCTCAGTGATTTACAGCCTTTTACCTCGACCTCACACCTCAGATTGGAAGTGCCAGGTGTTCGCAGCCAAAGGTTTCCATAAGTGTGTTGAAGGTTGTGTATTGACCTGTTCGATGCCTGTCGACCTGCCCCTGTCGCTCTGACAGGCCCACTTTTGCACCGGACCAGTCCCTACTCATCTGCCATTGGCCATTTAAAAAAAAAAAAAAACATTCATTATTTATTTGATGCTAAGAAACCGACTTATGCGTATTAGTGCAAATTGTTGGGAGTATTTAATTAAGATTTTTATTGAAAGTCACTGGGTTGTTTTCTTTTAGTTGTTTTTATACAGCTTATAGCTTATATCTTTTTATTCTTGATTGTATCTTTTATGCGTGTGCTCTGAGAGACCTCTGCACAACAGTTCCTATGTACACGAACAAGTGTACAATGGCAAATTTACCTTATCTAATTTAATCTTAGTTATTTTTTATCTTATCTTAGCTTGTCTTGTCTTAACTTATCATACCTTAATTTGTCTTAACTTGTCTTAACTTGTGTTAACTTGTCTTATCTTAACTTATCGTATCTAATTTGTCTTATCTTATCTTGTCTTAACTTATCTTATCTTCTCTCATCTCATCTTATCCTATGACGAATCAAAACAAGTGTTCAGAAACATTTTTTTTACACTAGTTATCCTCCAGGGCTCCAAACCATCCATTGTTAAAGACAACACAATGCTGGTTTTGTTTCACCTCATAAAGTATTTTCTTGTTGCAGGGACATCCCGGAAAGGAGGGTCCACCTGGAGAGAAAGGAGGCCAAGTAAGTACATTATACTTCATATTGTATTGTATGTGCGTCTCCTACATAATTTTTAATAATGATGCTTACATTTTTGCATTTGTGCAAATAAAGTGAAGACATGATGTGACCGAACCATAGTAATCATGCAATATTTGGTTCTCACCAGGGTCCATCAGGTCCACAGGGTCCCATTGGGTATCCAGGCCCTCGTGGTGTCAAGGTAGGTGTTATATTTCATCTAAATCAGCCTCATCTTCCTCATCAAGTCTCTTTTTCCTTGTATCGTGGGACTTATTCACTGGGGTTTTCGTTCCAATAGGGTGCTGACGGTGTCCGTGGTCTGAAGGGTTCAAAGGGAGAGAAGGTAAGAACTTTGAATTTCTCAGATCAACATCTGTTCACTTAACAGCCTGAAGCGGTGGGAATCATGACGGAATGGGTTCATCGAAATCTAAAACAAAAGAAATAATTTTTTTTTTAACCAATTATGTACACGTATGGAAAGGATTATTGGATCAGAGGTCATTAAACAGTTCAGATCAGTAGATGCTTTTGGTCACCAGTGGACTTTTGGGTCTTTGAGGGTTAACTCGTAGACCAGTGATGTCAAAGTCACTTTAGTTCAGGGGTCACATGTTTAAAATTTGACCACAAGTGGACTGTATTGGTAAAATAATAATATAATAACTTAGACAAAATGACAACTCAAAATTTTTCTTTTTGTTTTCACACATTTACAAACTATCCTTAAACAAAAAATAAATGAATGAATGAATGATTTTATTATTTTATTATATTATTTTATTATGGGAATAACATGAACAACCTGAAATTTCCCAAGAAAAATAATTGCAAATTGGATCATATTCTGCCTCAGCTCATTACTTACTCGTGTACATTACACCTTACAGACCACAGTGCATCTACAAATACACAAAACATTTAGGCTACGTTCAGACTGCAGGCGAATGTGGCCCCAGTCCGATGTTTTTGCCCATATGTGACCCGTATCTGATCTGTTAAAGACAGTTTGAACAGCACTAATCCGACCCAGACCACTTTCATATGTGGTCCTAAATCCGATGCGTATCTGCAACACGACTTCAGTCTGAACGGCCAGGTCGCATTTATCCCACCTTTACGTCATTGAAATGCGACAAACGTCCCAGGAGGAGGAGGAGCGGCGGGAAAAACAGATTTCCTTCCGTAAACACAGTGTGTGCCTGCGTCAGGACCTCTTTTGCACATGCGGGTCACTTCAGGGTCGCATTTAGTTCATACTCGAAACTGATAGAAGTCGCATTTAATGTGTAATATGAACGAGCACGCAAAAAAATCGGGTTTCACCAAAAAAATCCTTATTGTGCGTTAAGACCTGCTGTCTGAACGTAGTCTTAGATACAGTCGTCCAGAATTGAAAACTGTAGAATGTAGTTTTGTGATCATGACTGTCAACGTCTTCTGTCTAATCTTTGCTAATTCATCCTGGGGTCCAGACTGAACCCTTCGGAGGGCCAGTTTTGGCCCGCGGGCCGTATGTTTGACCCCCGACTCTTAGACCGTTAAATAATAAATACCACCGCTAAGTTCACGTGTCAAAAGTCCAAAGTTTGCGTCTCAACTTCACTTTGTCGCGGAGGTGAGGAGAGCACAAACACAAACTTTTGAAGCCTTGAAGACGGCGGATATATATTCCCATCACAAATCCTCTGTCTGTAACCGTGGCTGTCTACCTGCCACCCCTGCTTTGTTTTTGCCTCTTTGGTGCCGGAGTGGACGGCTCCACGCCACCCGAAAGCGCCACGCGGAGGTCAGTCGATAGCCGGCTTCAGTGGAGACGCAGCCTTTTCTTGAGTGACCCTCAATCAGCTGTCAAATGTAAAGCAGACGCGCTCGAGGCTTTTCGCTTTCAGAGAACACTACAATCCACCTGGAGTACTTTTGAAGTGTTAGACTGTGTGTCTGTGTGTGTGTGTGTGTGTGTGTGTGTGTGTGTGAGACGACGTAGAATCTCAACTAAGCCCCCTTTTAATATGCATGACGTTGATTTAAGATCGATACAGTTATGCTTCTCTATGAAATCCATTATCTGACTGAGGGATGTTGTTCTCGGCACAATGACAGGTATTCACTTCGGTTTTTTATTGAATAATTTATAGCGAAGGATTCAAAAGCCAAAACCTTGAGGAGAAAGGGTTTGTTATGAATAAAGGATGCCGCTCGCTTTACCTCCAGCGTGTGTGCGTGTGTGTGTGTGTGTGTGTGTGTGTGTGT
>JAPQRQ010000014.1:435039-451950 GCA_037367365.1 Apogon talboti | reverse complement strand
CACGGTAACTACAGAGCCTCTGAACGTTCAAATGGGTCATATCTGATGACCATGAAAAGATGACAAACTGTATTTTAACTCAAATATTTACATGTATTGATAGGATTAGTGGATCAGAAGTTCTTACAGGTTTTAGATCAGTGGATGCTTTCGGTCGCTGACGGCTGTTTAGACCTCTGAGGCTCAACCCCCGTCTGTTTCCTGCTGTGAATTCACACAGGACGGGCAAAGTCTGTTTTTTACTGGAATTCACTGACATTATCCCTCTGATCTGATGTCAAGGCTACCTCTTAGATACGCCTGAGTCTGTTGAACGATAGAAAACAGCTCCTTACTGTTGTCATCCGTGTCATCATCCTGTGAGATTTCACTTCTGGAGGTTTTAAGTGTGAATATCCGTGGTATATTGCAACATGAGCCTCTTGAATGTGCACCTAAAACACTTTGTAACAGAAAGAGGAAGGCAAAATGTTTGGTGCAGGACTAATGTTATCACAGTCTCTGTTTGCTGAAACAGGGGAGGTTGGGTCTATAGGCAACACTAGTCCCATGTGAATAAGGCTTTGTGTAAAACAATGTCTGTAATCCAATGCAGTCGATAAATGAAGGCTTGTTTGGTCAAGGAGCTGCAGTGGGTGTTGAATTTGAGGTAAAATTGACCTAAAACTGCACGAGAAGCTTCATACAGCCCATATTTACACTCCTTATATATTTGAGAAACTTAAAAAAATAAAAAGCTTTTATCCATTAAATAAAGGGATGAAAATAGTAATGAAGGAATGTCCAGTGCCAAAGCAGCCATTGGTGAACACCTGAGTACAAAGTCTTATAAAAATCTACAGGATTTTGAGGTTTTTTAGATTTAGATAGTTTACTAAAAGCCATTTATTTTGTGTTTTTACTTGTGTTTCATATTTTGTTTCTACTAAGAATAAGAATAAAAATAAGAATAAAAATAAAAATAAGATTAAGAATAAAATAAGTATAACAATAAAAATAAGAATAATAATAACAATAATAATAAAGAAACCATAGGATGAATCTTACCTCACTTGCTCTTTAACCCTTTATAGGTCACTCATTGAAATACTCTGAAATTCAAAATTTCAACCTTAGTGTGTTATTGGACATCATCATTTACCTCCTCGTCGGTTGCCACGACAACAGTCTCCCTCCTCTTGCCGTAAAACACCAGAGCAGCACTCGCTAAAAAGTAAACACATGCAATTAAACAACTGTTATAAGGTGATAAACTGTCAAAAATCATTCATATTCACTGTATAGTGTACTTAATGTTTGCCGCAATTACCAAAAATAGTCACTTGCCCGATAGAGGGTTAAAGTAGGAGAACTGGACCACAGATTATAACCTATTCAGTTTCTCTAAATATTTCCTTCCTGCAAATATCACCTCAGACTCCATTCCATCAGAACATCCACAGTAGTTATTTTAATGTGAATGGAGACAGGTTGATCAAAGCTCTTAGTGCATCTTCCCACTCTGTCTCTCCCTATAATGATACCGTGATATTTAACGGGTCCATGACCTGCCGGAACAGACCGCCTCAGATTGTTTTTCCAAGTCATTCTGATTTTTTTTTATATGTTTCTTTCATGATGCTCAGCTTTCCAGCGGTTAACTCTTTAAAACCTGACGTGTCATCGCTGACACACCCTGCACATGTGCAGTTTGGATGGCTGTAACTCTTTCACTGTTTGTGCAATTGGAAAATTCCAACGGTTTCTGAGACCAGAGACATTGCACTTTATGTGTTTTATTGAGTCATCACGGTAATTTTACTCACGCCAGTACTAGAAGCAGGAGAAGAAGCTGTTTTAGCAGAATTATAACATGCAGTAAATTGTAAATGACTGCTAGATTTTGAAAGATCTGGGGGAAAAAAAGTACTCTGCAAAAATGGGCAAACGGACTCACTCACAGCATAGTTTCTAACCTTTTTGTAGTCAGAATAATAGAAAAAGCCCAGGTGGACCATTTTAGGCTCAGGGTTTAAATGAAACACTCCTTTTCGGTGATCTGTTTGGTTTTCTCCGCGGGTTCATTGTTTCTGAATGCGTCTGTTTTGTTTGTCAACTGCAGGGACCTCAAGGACCTCAGGGACCCGTGGGTTTCCCTGGACCAAAGGGCCCCCCTGTAAGTACCCTTTCTCATTTCTCCTTTTGTGCTCTATATACACTTGGCAACTTAAAGCCAACCAGTCTGGAGTATTTCAAGACAAAATGGTTTTTGGAGGTGCAGCGTCGACACTTTCTTTCATCTTCCTACTGTCTCAGGAGCAAATTAGGCTAGTTTGCAAACGTTATAAGTCACAATTGATTCAATTTGAGAAGTTCATAGGGTGCAGTAATACATAGCAATATCCCTAATTCTGTGCAGGGGTCATTAGTCTAACTGTTATTGAAGCAGAACCCATTTTCTCACTCCTGAGTCTCGGTGGGAGACAAGTGGTAATTTCCACCTATTGATTCAGGTTAGATTCATCGCTGGCTCTTAGCCCTCACTCAGTGATGTTGTTTCTTCAAACGAAAAAATAGAACCTGTTATTTTTTCATTAATGTTCCACTTGTCTAACCACTGACTTTGTCGGCCTGAAAATTATGCTTGTAATATGTATTGGGCCCTAGAAAATACAACTGTGTTTTCTTATCAGTGGAAAATATCCCTATCATGGTAATTTTCCTCAGATATGAGCGCTGTAATGAATGCACCGGACCATGTAGTGAGTGCATTTCTTAATTTTCCCCATCAGGGACCACCCGGAAAGGATGGACTGCCTGGACATCCCGGCCAGCGTGGAGAGACGGTGAGTCTTTTATAATACACTCATTTTATTTTGGTCATTTGTATTAGTCAACTTAGTCCCAGCTTTACACTTTCTGCAAATGTGAAAACAGAAAAGAAAATGAGTGTAGTTTAACACAGGTGAATGTATTTCTATGCTTCTTTGCAGAGGTTTTTCCACATAATGTCAAGGTCAAATTTATTTCAATAGCACATTTACGACAACACAAAGTACCCACAGTGCTGTGCAAAGATATAGGTAAAAATAAAAGATATAGTAAAACTAATAAAAAATATATGGATATAGAAGATAAGATATACTAAAACTGATAAAACAGATACACAGTAATAGGATAAATAGTATCTAAAATACCAGAAGATAAAACAAATAAAAGTCGCATACTTATATGAAAAGCCAGTGCAAATAGGTGCTTCTTTAATATAAATAATGACAAACTAAATCAGGTCTAGGTCAGTATACAGTACTGTGCAAAAGTCCTGGGTCATAATTATGTTTGTTGGTTTAGTGAAGGTCTAATGTCCACACATATGCATTTGTATTTAGATCCAATCTGATATATATATGAAGTATACACAGCAGGAAAAACTAAAGTTTCAGGTTTAAACCAGCTTCTATAAACCAAAGTGGTCATATTTAGTGGGACCTCCCTTTGCATTAACATGTCTTTAACCCTTTTGTTCATACAATATCAGATTTATGGCATTAATATTCTGATGTTTTAGACCAGGTTTCATTCAACACGTCAGATGTTTCAATAAATAGTGACTTTAACCTTTAGAACCCATCTAGTTCAGTTTTGTGTGTGTTTTAAGGCTGTGTATACATTTTGAGAAATAAATATGGACGATCATTTCAACCCTGAAAAACAGCAAAGATAAAAATAGAGTAAGACTTTTGTACAGTACTGTATTTCTACATATCTTTCAGAGTTTTTTAAAAAGTTCTCCTGATGACCTAAATCAGGTCTAATTCAGTTCTCTATTAATGCTGCAAGAGACAAAATTACAGGAAAATCCAACAGAAATGTGCAATACACACTTTCTGTTTGGAGCTTTCTCCTCTCAGTCCAAAACACAAGACAAAATATGAACATAAACAACCTGTTTTGTGCCACTGTGGAGAAATTAAAGACAGTTTTCCAAGATTATGTATCAAGAGCATTTCACCAATTACAACCAAACACCTATTATACTAATTATACAGGCAGACTTGAAAACAGAGTCCAGAGGAGGCGGTGGAAGTCCTGTTTCCTCTCATACCGCTTCAGTTAAATGACACCAAACCACTGCAGCTTTAAATGCATTTTTAATCATCCTCAGTGCTCCATCTTATCCTTTATCCGACAAAATTTCTTTCACTCGTTAATGGCCGGTTGTCTCACTGCCATTTAGGTAACAATGGCCAACTAAACCTTTTGTCTCAAATTGCCTCTTGATTGCATAGCCGATCTGATCCTCTAACTCAGAAGGCTATGCTTCAGCTGAATCCCCCTCCGACTCCCCCTGCTCTGGGTTCTTATCTGTATCGCTGTTGCGTACAAGGGATTACAATCGGTGATAAAATATCTTAGCGGGACGCCAAGGGGACAGACATGAAGCGTAAAGCATAACACCAAAGACAAAGCCCTGTTGTCTGATTCTATCTGCTCGTCTCATCTACACACTCTGCATTCGCCGGAGAAAATCTAGATGGCCCGGACCTCTATCTGATGGAGGTGGACACCAGGGAGCAGGGCAACCATCCTTTGTCATCGTTGTCGTTGTTGTTAATGATGGAGATTCAGTGTTTCTAAGAACTTAAACGAAACATGAAGCATTACTTGATCTAAGGAAAAAAGTATACTGCTGAAACTAAACTGTTAGAAACAGGGTATGTGCATTTTTTTTAGGAAATAGCTATACATTGCATCAACTTCTACAGGACACTCATTGAAATGCACTGAAATTCAAAGTTTCAACCTCAGTGTGTTATTGGAGGATATGACAAGACCTAATTACTTTTGTGAAATGTTGTCCAAAATTTTTATCGGCATGTACAAAAACAAGGTTAATTAAGTTACCATATTTGGTTCCTTGCCCATACATGGCAAAAAAATAAACTAAAAATTCAAGAAGTAGGCTTATGTATAAAAAATACAAGAAAACACATGAAAGGTGAAAGGAACATGTATTTTAGAACATTAGAGCATCACTTTTAGAACATTACAACATCAGTGCTGATCCAGACACCTGTCAACGTCCACATGAACCCTTTGAACATCATTACTTATGTTATTAAAAAAAATGATGTTATGTTATTAAAATCTCTCAAGGATGGAGTGTGATGAGTGGATGACTCAGCAAAGATGAAGCAGAGGTCGGTGCAAAAGTGGAATTCAAAGGGAAAAGTCACTCAGTTCTCATATTAGCTCTCCTTGATAAGAAAGGGGTCCAGTAAATCTGCAGATGCATTGGTGCATAGGTGCAACATCCTGCGTGAAACAAGATTTATCTGACAATAGAAAAACAAAGAAAAGTTTGGCGTGATGGCATCTGAGTTGTAAGCCTTGGTCTCGTCTTTGATTCTTTTGTACTTGGTATGCATCAGTGCACCTTGCTTTGACGAGGCCCAGAGGACAATAAATTCTACTAAAAGCTTGACAGATCATCGCCTCTATCATTAAAGCTTCCTTTTCCACCTGCCTCTTTCCTATAGATAACGTAACACACCACACACGAGTGCCTCCCTGCCTTCGCTGCCGCTGTTCGAGCTGCAGCAATAGAGTCTTCATTAAGATGTTTATGGCTGTAGATTTATGCGCTGATGAACAGGCTCCACAAGCATCCAATATGAGAATTGATCACAGCAATAAACATGGTCATAGGCACCCAGCCACAGCAGCACAAGTTGCATTTGAGGAAGTGCAAATAAAGATTTGAGTCAGTGTCTGCGAGTCGGGGCTGATGCCGTAACACCATGCCCTCAGGGTTTCCATTGAATTATACATCACTATAAATCACAACACATAGTGGTCAATATGTCCAGAGTCTTAAGTCAGCCAGAACGGCTTTTTAAGAGGCCGGATTTGAGAAGTCTGTAAGCAAATGAATGCAGATGCAAATGCATGACAAATGTTATTAAAATCAGTCAAGGAAAAATCAAAGAATGGGATAATCTCAAAAATATGTAAAGAATACAGTAGTCGCTTTTCCATTGACCCTCAAATTGCATCAATATAAAAATTGGCCTAATGGAAAAACGACAATTTCACCAGAACTCTCCTTTTGTTGATGAAAAGTTTTTGCAAGAGGTGGTTTTTTGGGTGTAGCGAAATTGGTATATCGAGCAAAACTGCAATGGAAAGACCTTGTTGTGCAAAGAAAAAACTATGTTGATGGATGTTACAACAAGCGAAGAAGACTTTTAAAACAAACAGCACGGTATGTGTGGACACGAGGAAACCGAATCATTGTTGAATTTAGCACAGGATAGAGGAGGAACGAGCATTCTACATTTAAAACAACTGATATTTATGTTCGTCGCCATGTTTATGGAATGACTTCTTGCGATAAAAAATAAACAAATCATTGCATTTGTGATTTGATAGAAAAACTGACATTACGCCCTTCTGTTTTTTGCGACATTGAGTAAATATCGGTCAATTTTTGCATATATGTCCAATGGAAAAGCAACTAATGAGAAACTAATGCTGATAATATGGAGGTTAAAGATAAATGCAAACTGGAAGCAAAGATAATAATAAAAGATGATGACTGGGAGGAAACACAAATTAACTAACAGCCTGACATGGAGAGAGTTTGACTGGAAGACGAAGACAGCTTTTCTATTACCTAAAATTGTGGGATGGCTGGTGATTTCACCTATATAAAGAGCTCAGATTTCTGGAAAAGGGTACAGAAGGAAGTAAAGAAAATTCTGGGCATTAAAATACTCCGTGAACCGACCGTGTACATACTGGGAATACTACCAGAGGACCTAACAGACACAGATAATGGTTATTTGCTAAGAGTTGCTCTTCACAGCTACAACAGCGATGACAACACAATGGTTGAAGTCACAGCCCCCCAGCATAATATGACGGTGGGACATAGTAAAGAGGGTGGATACTATGGAAAAAAATCACAGCGAAACTACAACTGAAAGAGAACAATTTGAGATAACAGAAGTGATAGTAGAGCCCCCCCCCCTTACCTGTGAAAAATAAAAACTAAAAAAAATCAGTGCAGGACGGAGTGTGATGAGTGGATGATTCAGCAAAGATGAAGCAGAAGTTCGTGCAAAAATGGAATTCTAAGTGAAAAATCACTCAGTGCATTTAGCAATTAGCAATTCTCATATTAGCTCCCCTTAACCTTTCACTCTCCTTCTTTTCCAAGTTCAATAAGAGGGTAGACGTACAATGGATTGTTCTTTTCCAGGAAGACACTATCTGAGTTTTGCTGCAGTTTAGGCGTCTTCTTTCTTTCTTCACATCCATAGGGAATTTTTCATGAAAGTGAACTGGGGGCAGGTAGTTCACTAGAACTACCTGCCCAATAATCCCCCTGAGAATACCACCTGACATCTCACAGGAGGAGATAATGATTAGGATTCACACTCGAATTGTTCTTTTCTTTAGACGCTAAAATATGGATGGTGTGTTGAAAAAAGAAATGGGCTCTTTAGACCTGCTTTCAGGTTCAGACGCCCATGTTATTGTCATGAATCTCTCTTTATTTGGTCAGACACAGTTTTACTTCTGGTGTTACTTCATGAATTAATATGAGTATATGCTGCATATTGTGTGCAAATGTTGATATAAATGTAAGATTTTGTTTTTTTATTCCAGGGTTTCCAAGGTAAAACTGGCCCACCTGGTCCAGGAGGTGTTGTCGGGCCTCAGGTAAGATGGAATATAGTATTAAAGCATAAAATAATGTGATAAATACTTATCTGTTTGGATAAAGGTAATCCATTTGTATTTATAACAGCATACACATAAGCGACCTTTCACTTTCCAGTGTTAAAAAGTCCTGTTATACTCTTATAAATGTCTGGTTTAATGGTTTTTAACATCTGTAGTGTATCGAGTTACAACATTTTGGGACATTTTTATATGAATATTGGATTCTCAGAGACTAAATCTGGAGAAATTACATCAGTAAAAATTCATTTTTAATCACTTCCTCATCTGAGTTGCATTAAATCATCATTATGCTGAGCTGAAAATAACATCCGGCCACATTTTAGGGACCCACTGGAGAGACCGGTCCCGTCGGTGAGCGAGGCCATCCCGGACCCCCTGGACCACCAGGAGAGCAGGGTCTTCCAGGTGCCGGTGGCAAAGAGGGAGCAAAGGTGAGAATGACGTTAGAAACTACTATCAAAAGTTAATCTGATAGATTTCTTTATCGAATATTTCTGATGAATCGTGTCCAGGTGCTGCAAAATGGGTAAACTACTGGCCCAATGACAAATCATCGCCCTGACTTTGTTGTAGTCACCGGTAATCTCAGCGGTGAAAACACCAAATTCCCTTACTTTTTTTTTTGTAATGAAATAATACTGTGCATTAAAAATTTATCAGAGTAGAAGAATGCAATTAAGTTAGAAAATATAGTTAAGAAAAAGTGAAAGTAAACAGAATAAAAAATACTCCGTAAAGTACCAATTCTCCCAAAACATAGATGAGTACAGTAGTGAAGTGTTATTACTTCGTTGCCATACAACACTGATTTCTACACTTCTTGCCTTTTGCTATTGGTTCACTCACTACTAAAAATGCACAGTTATTTCTCTACAGTAGTACGATAAATCGCTCCCTTTCTCCACTATGGATACAAGCAGATACACCAAGTTATTTGCTCCAAAGATTAGAACAGAGATTTGTATTTGGAGAAAAAAGGAAAGGTGGTTAAGTGGGAAAGCACAGAAGTCTGATGCACCTTGGATTTATATGGTCACAATCATAGTAAGTGATTTAACCCTTTATAGGACACTCATAAAATAAGAAATACTCTGAAATTCTAAATATAAACCTTAGTGTTATTGGAGGACATAAGACTTTATTACTTCTGTGAAATATTTTCAATTTTTTTTTATTATTATCATGTAGAAAATGAAGGGAAATAAAATGACCATATTTGGTTCCTTACCCATGGGGGGGGGGGGGAATCACTGTTCTCACTGTAACTGCTGCTATCACAGTCTTGTAATGTATGCAGAAATGACCAAAAATAGTCACTTGCCCGATCAAGGGTTAATATAGCTGATTGAGTTTGCTGCATTCAGAAGGAGTTATATTTGTGGAGGGTTCCCCAGGCTGAGTGCACTACTGGATTGCTTAAATAAAACTGTTAGAATGCTAGAACACCTTTAAAGCAATAAATTCACCCAGAAATACACCCCTGCAAATGCCACACCACAGAGGCTCACCATTTCTCTCTGTGTTCTACAAGACTGTGGCCAGTGAGCGCTGATACAGTGGGTGGGATTTGGGGAGCGCCTGGCTAAATTCCCTCCACGGTCCTCCCCAGCCTGCAATTGAGTGCCCATTAGGAACAGACAGCAGCCATTTTATAGAAGTATGGGCAGCTCCGAACCAACCCCCCCTGACTCTCAGGACCACTCAGCATCCCCTGCTCCCCATCCCTCCCCTCAACCCCTCAACCCCTCCTCCTCCCTTCCACATGTCTTGTGCTTTCATTTTCTCCCATCTTCCCCGAGCAGACAGTTTAATCAAGTCCGTCAGCTAACTGCAAACCTTTCACCACCCACAGCCCCACTGTCCTCCCCACTCTGCATCAGTATGCCAGGGACACTTTGTGGAGGTCTTGGCAGTAGAGCCCAAATCCTCTTACGCCTCTCAAGCCCACTCCTCTGCACCTCCCCGCTTGCAGATAAAGTCAGCCTGCCAATATAAAAGAACAGAACAAAGACCCAACTAACTTTATTCTAAACCAAAACAACCTCATTTTAAAAATTTGGCACTGAAATACTAGAAGCAAATGATCCTGCCCTGCAAATACTGGCTCTGTTTCTGTCTTTTAGCAAAAAGAAAAACTTCAGTCAAGTGTCCGGATTATTAAAGGCGAAGCTCGGTTTTGATGAGGCCTAATGTATTGACAGGGTTGTGACAGTGCTAATGAATCCATAGAAAACATACACGCCTCAGACTAATTGCAGCTAATGGCTCATTGAAATGAATGTCAGCCACAAAACAAGCACATTTCTTTTCCTGATGAGATGTACAATGCAATTAGTACATACAATATGTGCATGTCATATGGTTTACAATGGTTACTCATTTTTTTTTCCACACTGAGTGGAGTCACAGCATGTGGAGTTAATATGTAATTAATCCAGCAATGTTGGGGAAAAATGTCAGCATGTGTTGTTCTAACTGGAAACTCAGAAAGCACATTTGGAAAAAAAAATAGTTCCACACTTTTGCCTCAGCTAGATGTTGTTAAAAATACTAAATTAAAGCAGCCATGTTTCCATGTCCCATTAAAGATATAAGATTTATTGTAATTTATGTTCACAAATACAATATAATATTCAGAATGATGTTTTCATTAGTGTGTAATCACCTGAAAATAAGAGCTGTTGAGTTTTCTTGAGCTTGGAGGGGTTTTATAACTGCCTCCTTTCTGGTGTTTTTATGTTTTTAGCAGTTTTTATAGTTGACAAATGTGAGGCACAGAGAATCAATTTGGTTGCAATTTTCAACCTCACCACTAGATGGCTCTAAATCGTACACAATGCACCTTTACATTAAAACAATTAATTTGTGACTGTCAACTTATTTAAGATTCAATCTATTTTTGCCTTACTTTAATCTGTCTAAACTTTAATTTAGGTAATATAACCTGTTATGTTATCGCTCATTATTATATTTTCATATATTTAGATGGGAACCATTTATTGTATGTGGTCTGCTTCATTGTACTGGTGGTGATTGTTTACATAGGGAGAGGGATAAGCCTTGAAAAAGAATAAGAAAAATAGTGTTTGGTGGTTCTACTTTCTGCAATAGAGAAAACAAAAAGAGTTATACATCACCATGTTAAGATAGTTTAGTTTAACATTAGGGAAAATTCCAAAAAAACAAACATGTTAGAATCCCATTCATAAAATCTTAAGTGCTGTGCTATAATTTACAGACATAATTAGGTTGTCTTTAAATGCATCTCTTCTTGCATAATGCTTTTCCTTGAAGACAGTTCCAACCTAAATCCTCTTTACCAATCAGCAATGTGGCACACATACTTTAGTATACACAGTAATTTAGAAGCCAGTATTATATTTCCCCAGTGCAGATATATTGGGTACGACTTGTGTACAATAATTTTCCTCAAAATATGATAGCTGTAAACTTCTTAAGTGACATTTCAACAGATTTTATTGTTTTTTGGAAAAACCAGAATTGTATTTGAGTTATGACATTGCTTTACAAAAATTCTAAACTCTCCAAGGATAGTGTAGTCCTCAAACAGCAAAAAGGAAGAAATGCTCTGTATTATTTGGCAGCAATATTTGTCTTTCATTGTGGATCCATTGAAAACATGCCTAGTGAAATATCTGAAGGGTCCACTATGTAAGATTTAGGAGGATTGAAGAGTCAAATACAATGTTCTAATTTCTATAGTAAATAAAAATGGGGTCTTCTGTTTTTCTTTGGTCCTAGTAAGTCCTTTTCAACATTAATTTCTCTTTTGCTTGAAATGTTGACACCACTCAAAGAAACCATGAAAACTATTGTAACAGAATAATATTAAAATGCCAAAATACGGAATGCATTTTTCAGTCTTTCAAAGTCTCTTCTGCTAATTCCAGGAAATAGGTAGGTTCCAACATGCTAGAACAGCAGTAGATGCATCTAATACATGTCCAATAAAATATCTTAAATACACTGAAATATCTAAATAACCACATAAACAAGTATTAAACACAGCACAATCAATAAACTTCACTTACAATTTTACACCTCTAGAATGAACCATGTACAGAATTAACATCTTGAACCTGTTGTGTATCTATTTGGGTTTTAACCCATAAATTGAGTAACAAATAAAATAAAACAATCTGTCTCTTTGACAGATGCAGATTTAAGGTTAAGTAATTTTTGTATCCCCATTGGGAAATTCAATGTATTTTTATGCATCCAAGGCACCTATCATTAGCATTAGCATTTAGCACTAGCACTTAGTAGTAGTTAACTGCCATTGCAGACGTTTGGGAACCAAATGCATACATTCATATCTCGGTCGAAGACACTGACAGGAGAACGAACAGCTGTTTTTGTCACTAAATGTCACAAATTGAATATTTAAAGAACCGTAATTATAATGATGTTGTATTGTTGCATTGTATTATGACCCTTGCTAACAACTGTGCGTATGACTGTGTTTAGGGAGACCCTGGACCTCCTGGGTCCCCCGGTAAAGACGGTCCTCCTGGTCTCCGAGGCTTCCCTGGAGAGAGAGGTCTACCTGGCGCCACGGTGAGGACTCAACACCACTTGCATCTATTAATCATCGCCTCTCTTTACATGTGTTTGCTAGTGGAAAGTGACAGAACATCGCTACATAACAAATGAACCAGCGTCTATCTGAAGCTATTCACTTCATTAGAGACACCAGCCCTGGAATTCACTCCTCGCAATCAATCCGGCGAAGGGGAAATCCAAGGCGACATCTTACAAATGAACAGGCGTGCCGGTGCATCGCTCCGCTGCCACTGACACCACTGTTTTAACTGCCGCAATGCATCATGGTCCTAATATAGAAGAAGGGGATTGTTGGTTAGAGATCCATTTGTGAAATCTTTTCAAGGTTTAACTCAAGGACTTGTTGTTGTTGTTGTTTTTAATATTTCAATGCCAGCATTTTTTGGGGTCCGGAGAAGTTATTTGTTTTCCCCCGTATGCATTATTTACTTAGTAAATTATTAATGGTAAATATAAACTGCAATTGCGGGCAATGGATATACTGTAGGGAGAGGAAGTGTTTGCATCTCCAAGGTCAGTCCGACTCTCCAGACCAGCAGCACGCCCTGATTGTTTTCTGCCATTGTGATTTACTTCACCACAGCCACAGCCAGCAGAGACTCATTACCCATACTGCCATGCTCTGTTCTGTAGCCAAGTAGGAAGCTTCACACAGGCTCATTTTAGGCATTGAAAAACACACAAAAAAACACATGCACTCCACATACCATCCATTTTTCCGCTCGTGGAAAATGAAACTCCAGCAGTTATGTGAATGTTTGTAGATATCTGCTAAGTCCTCTGTTATCAATCATGGACTTTTTCTTACATACACCATTTTCAGGGTCACGCTGAAGTTTTACCAGGAAGAAAACTATAATATTATTTGACAAACAGTGATCTTTTTCAATACAGAACTCTGAGTTTGAAGTCACTACAGTATATTTCAAGTAGCTGACATGACAAACAAGTACAAAGGTAGCTGTACAAGGTTATCGGCTATGTGAAGGAAGTTCTAACGCCCATTTTCTGTCTTTTCCTCAGGGCCCAGCAGGTCTTAAAGGAGGAGAGGGGCCCCAAGGTCCACCTGGCCCTGTCGTAAGTACCACATTTGGATGACTCATGCTGTCTTTTCCTTTTGTCTACAGAAACTATTTTCCACTTTAACTACGTAGTACTCTCAGAAGTGACGTGTTTATTTTTACTTGTAGATTTCCAGTTGCACATTCATGCGTTTATACACACTCATACGCTACGTTGATGTTAATTATTCAGCGGTACCTTGCTCAAGGACACATGAAGTCTAGTTACAAAGCAAGAAAAAAGAGAGCATAATTTCTCTCAAGACACAGTGGGAATTACAATCTGACTTTGAACAGTGGAACTGAAGTCACATTCTAACTAGACAAGAGAGAGAATCAAGTCAACTTTGCAAACATGTAATAAGTAAAGAATCATTAGACCATCATTGGGTTATTTATACATTTTCCAATGATAGCATCACCGGGTTAATCTTACCCCACTGCACATTTTTCATCGAAGCAATCAAGGCTGGGATGCCTCTGTATCACAACGGTTTGCTTCATTGCACATAAGCGACAAAACAACACTGCCAAGAGGAAACATCCATATGGCGACTCACTGCGTCTACCCATCTAGCCAGATATTGCAGCTGCAGCATTAACACCCTCTGATGTGTTTGCAGGCTAGGGGACCTTCGTTAAAGGTCTAGCATATGTCAGATGCATTTTCTAAAATTGAGCACCTATGTGTTTTTAGACAACAAATAAAACCGCACAATGCTATTTGTTTGTTTCACACACACCATATTAATTAATCACTACATTGGAAGCTTTCCAGTGCACTGGGGTGATTCACTGCAGCTACAGTGTCATGTTTAAAGGGTTTAGCCTGAGTCACTGTGTTTGAGTGCCCATAAAAGTACAGCATTTCCAGCAGGACTGAGTAGCTTAGACTAGAGAACCACCAAGACGTCAGCCCCCCCAAAAGCAGATAATACCGGCTGCTTTCAAGTAGCGGCACTGCTTTATGGGAACTTAAAAGCCACCTGTTACTGTGTGTTGCCCTTGCTGTTTTCTCTTTCTTCCTTTCAAAAAGAGTTACTGTATGTATGTGTGTTGATCCATTAGCAGTACAACTCAGTTTAGGTCTTGCTTTGTAGATCTCTTAATGACATCTACAAAGCAACGGCAGTGGCAATGTTGGGCGCACACTAGTACACAAGGTTATGTGGGCAGACGAACAAGCACTGTGTGTGTGTGTGTGTGTGTGTGTGTTTCCTTTTAATCTAGCTTCTGATTTTTGTCCTGTATCCATTATTTCCTTGCTTTTTTACATCTACTTCCACATTGACAGGGTTCTCCAGGTGAAAGAGGTGCTGCTGGTCCAGCTGGTCCAATTGGCCTCTCTGGTAGACCTGGTCCTCAAGGTCCCCCAGGTCCTGCCGGAGAGAAGGGAGCACCCGTGAGTGTTTTTCTTCTCCTTTACTACAATTTGCTACCGTCTTTGTGTTCTGCTGTTGTAATATAATGAAAACAAATGGACCCGTTTCTTCAGGGTGAGAAAGGGCCTCAAGGTCCAGCTGGTCGTGATGGTGTCCAGGGTCCCGTAGGTCTTCCCGGGCCTGCCGGACCCCAGGGTCCACCTGGAGAAGACGGTGATAAGGTAGGTTAAACACACACAGTGGCACTCAGCTCATTAGATTGGCCCATTTACAACTCCATCTTCTTTCCTAAACTGGGATACATGTGGGACTGAATCAGTTTGCCAATCAATCTTCATCCCGCTGCTTATACTCACACCATCTGTAACGGAAATATGTCTCCTTTTTTGTCTTCACTGGTGCCAATCCATCTTCATAACCAACTGCACCAATAATCACAATTAGAGCAGATCTGAAAGTTAAATATTGTTGCTTATTTTGACTCCTGTTGTCATTATTAAACCCATTAATGCTACTATTATGCATCTTAATGAACTGCTAAATGTACCTTATGCCAGTTCTGAGGATTTCTGGGTGGATTTGGGCCGGTTTTTCTTAACTGTGGTCTGTTCTGTGTGTCTGGCTCCCAGGGAGAGGTTGGAGAGCCTGGTCAGAAAGGAAGCAAAGCCGACAAAGGAGAGCAGGTGCACACATCAAACATTTACAGCCCATATTCACATTAATTCACATTTTTACATTGACAGTACGTGACCGTTTTCTGGTGTTTTGGCAGTAACTTTCTTCTTGTGTGTGTTCAGGGTCCTCCTGGCCCAGCTGGTCTCCAAGGTCCTATTGGTGCTCCTGGTCCTGCTGTAAGTGCCTGTTGTGTCTGGCATTTTTTACATTAACACAATCACAAACCCAGCAGGAAAAAGGGTTTCTTCTGCAGATGATGCAATGCTATAACCTACAAATTATCCCATAACCTAATTTTTTTATTTGCCTGAGGATTTTTGCAGTAGAATAGAAGCAGTTGTCAGTATTTCTTTGTGTTATATCAGACTTATTTAAATAGACGTTGCAAAAACCATGACTTGCAACAAAACCTGTAATTTTATGCAGAGGCAGAAAAAGGATATGCATTGAGTTAAGATGTAGACTATGAGTGGTTCAGTGTAAATGAACAATCTGATGTGTGCTGGTTCTCAGGGGGCTGATGGAGAGCCTGGTCCCAGGGGTCAGCAGGGTATGTTCGGACAGAAGGGAGATGAAGGTTCCAGAGGTTTCCCTGGACCCCCTGGTCCCATCGGTCTGCAGGTTAGTACCCCTACAAAAACAAACACATATAGTTAATGGATTGATTGATTGATTGATTGATTGAAAGAAAATACAAGATTAAAAAAATAAACAAAACCAACACGATGAATGTGCAGCATTTACAAGTGAAGAGAGAGAGAAAAAAAATAGTAATAATTGTACTTACATATATCTGTGTGCATACATCTGTTTAGACATTTACATACACCTACATACATAGATCTATGCTCACATATACAATGAAATCTACTTGTACTTCTTACTCCTTTTTTGGTGATTAATATACAAAATATACCAGATGTATATATGTACGATTATCTATACATAGTTGAAAGTGTTAATTTGATAAATTACATGTATGTCACCCAAAAAGGAGTTAGAGGTGTAACTTATTTACTCCCACCCACATTCCATATGATATATTCCTTAGTCATAAATTCAGCTGCTTCCTATCAATAAGTAAATACTCAATAATTAATTAAATAATACAACTTGCAGCTTAAATATGCATATATATCTACACCAATACTTGTTTTTTGATAAGTGTTATAGATTGGTGTTATACATTATATATACTGATATTCTAATGCTGTGCTGCTACACAGTGAGATTTCTTCTTGAAAATGTTATGATTACATTGACCTTCAGTTAGTGAATAGTGTGGAAAATTCTGACCTTACTCCAGCAATTACTTTTTTTTTTTTAAATTATTAATAGGAATATGAGCCGGGACTGTCTGAGTGCCAAAATACGGAGTGAAAGCTAAATAAGATGACTTTGTTTGTAATGATACATGTTTCTGATTCTAATAGTAACACCAAACAGAAATAATCAAGCAGATATTGTGATATTAGAGT
>JAPQRQ010000014.1:377228-401695 GCA_037367365.1 Apogon talboti | reverse complement strand
GTACACTCACTGTTCATGCAGAGGTGGACCTTACAGACCCTGGAGACCACATTGGACCTGAGATTGTTGACTCACTGGAACTGTCACTGTCTTTTAATGCATGCGGAAATGACCAAAAATAATCAGTTGCCTGATAAAGGGTTAACAGTTAAAGGCGTTGAAATAATTTTAGTTCAGGTTCCACACTGAGACCATTTCAATCTCAAGTGGATCTCAAGTAAATAATAACATAACAATACATAAATGAAAACAATTCCAAATTTTTCCCTGTTTTAGTGTAAAAAAGTAAAATTACATGATGAAAATGTTTACAATTCCAAACTAACTTTTCACAAAAATGTAAATAATCTAAATAACCATGAACAACCTAATAATAAGTGGAATTTCAACAACATTCTGCCTGTTACTAAATGTTTTGTGCCTTTTTAGATCCACTGTGATCTGTAAGTTGTAATGTACACATGAAAATGAGAAGCTGTGGCATAATATTAGTAAAACTGCACTTTTACTTTTTACTATAAAACAAAAAAAAAAATTGGAGTTTTTATTTATCTGTTGTTATGTTATTATTTTACTGGTCTGACCCACTGGAGGTCAAATTTAGCTGCATGTGACCCCTGAACCCAACACCCCTGTTATACAGTATATGTACCTGTTCAGGAAGTCTTAACAATGAACAAACTGCTACTGAAATTGTGAAGCACTGACCCGAGGCTGCTCCCCATAAAGAAACGCCAAACTGCCTAATGGTTTAGATGCAGTCATGTTTTAACCCTTAAAGACCCAAACACCCACTAGCGACCAAAACCATCTACTGATCTAAACTGTTTAATACCTGTTGATCCACTAATCCTATCAATACATGGAAATAATTAGTGTAAAATACAGTTTGTCGTCTTTTCATGGTCGTTCAGAGGCTTCGTAGTTACCATGGAAACGCCGCCATCTTCTACAACATTGATTCACCAGTAAAAGCCACGGAGTTTGATAAATAACAGCACATCGTAGGCACTTGTTTTATGTTCATTTAATGATATATTTTACTGAAAAACTCACTTTTTCTCTCTTTTGATAAAAGGACCTTTCAGTTTAATCTGAGCTCTCATGAACATCTACATGACCAGTGAATTAAATATAGGAAAATACCTGATTTTCATTTTAAAAAGGCAAATTGTAGAGAATAATATCGTAATAAATGGAGATAAATCACTCTGCAAAGGTTAAAATGTAGAGAGAAAATTAATTCGGAAGTTGCCACAGAAAAAGTTCTATGTCTTTAAGGTATAATTTGATTTTATGACAGTGGTTTTAAATGGTTGTATGGTTGTTTCTGATATAATAACCCTCAAGTTTAATTTAGGCTTTTATTAACATCTACATGATCAGTTAACTAAATATTGGAAAATACCTTATTTTCACAGGAAAAATGCTAAATACAGAGGATTATTTCAGAATAAATGGTGACAAATCACTTAAGAAATGTTAGATATAGAGGGGGGAAAAAATGATTTGGGAACTACCACAAAAGTAGCACTGGGTCTTTATGGGTTTAGACAGACTTAGTTTAGGGAAAAAAAAAACCAAACAAACCGCTAGCTCATTTCTCAGTTATTTGTGGTCGCATTATAATTCTATCACAGCTCCATGAGGAACGGTGCATCAGTAAAGCATTTCACAGGCAGGAATTAAAGCATTCCAGCAGTCCTCGCGATGCCCTTCAACCGTAAAACAGTGTCTGTAAACATCAGGTACGATTTTCTGTGCTCAGAAATGAAACAAACACGTCCTGCTCCGTCTGACTAATGTCATGCTGCTGTAGTTCTGCAGACGAAAGCCTTTAAAGACACATTGTGACAGAGTTTCGTAAAGCTTTGTGGGATTAAAAGTGCTGCGTGTCACCTCGTAGTGACCTAAGAGGACATGTTCTGATAAGGTTTACAACAGAAGTTTATATTCCACGGAGGGTCTGCACGTCTCTGGTTGCTCTAGATTGATGGAAAATGTTAAATATATAGAAAAATGTTCAGAGTGCAAGTTCTCAGTGTGCAGTGTGAAGTACATCTGCTCTATTCTCTTTAATTTGCACTTTAATTATTGCAGTCAAGGTGTTTACAGTTGTTATTCTAAAGACCCAGTGTTACTTTTGTGTTACCAAATACATTTTTCTTTAGATTTCACCTTTATTAAATGATTTATCATCATTTATTATAATATTATCTTCTGTATTTTGTGTTTTTTCAGTGAAAATCACATATTTTACTGTATTTAATTTACTGATCATGTTCATAGATTAAAGTCGAGGGTTATTATATAAGAAACAGAAAAAACTGAAGAAAAAGTGATATTTTCAACAAAAAATATCATTAACTGAACACAAACCCAATGTGTACATCCACTGTTATTGATCCAACTCCATGGGTTTTACTGGTGAATCAATGTTAGAGAAGATGAAAAGGTGACAAACTGTATTAACACTAATTATTGACATGTATTGATAGGATTAGTGGATCAGATGTTATTAAATATTTTAGATGGGTAGATGGTTTTAGTCGCCAGTTGCTGTTTGGGTCTGTATGGGTTAAAACAGGGGACTCAAACATAGAATGAATTAGTGAAATGCCAGAATTACACAGAAGACAGAACAATACAACACCAAGACGAAGAAAGAAACAGCAGATGGCAGCAATGTGCGATTTATGTGCCAATAAATAATACATTTATGGAGCTTTGTGCTTCAAACTTTCCCTTAGAGTTAAAATATCTATTCTACCTGATGTATTATTGTCAAAATTAGCCAGTTTACCCAAACTATGCATGTCAAAAAGGACAAAACTGGACATAAAATGTAGAGTTTTCCAAGAAAAATTTACTTTTTCCTATTTATTCACAGAAGTCAATGGGAAACCAGAGCTTGGTGTGTATGCAGCAGGTTTAGGTGTACAATGAATACAATAGTTGGCACAATTATAAAACTAACCATGGCGAAAAGTACAACAGCTCACAAGGACAACTAAAAACAGAGACCATAAATGAGTCCGCCTGTGTTTACCTGCAGATGTTCAAGTCAGCCACTTTACCGCAGGTGAACTAGCATTACTGAAAGCTGCAGAAGGCACGCGCCCTGACAAGAGAGAGGCTAATGCCAACATTAACAGGTTATTATGATATGATTTGACTGGTCTGGCCTGTTCTGAGATCAGATTGTGTTCTAAGTGGCCAATGAACTAAACTGCGTTTGACACAACATTATAAACATTTTATATTTACTACTAGACGTGGGCTACACATCAAATTAATTGGATTAATCATGGTTTGGCTCATAAATCGTGAAAAATGCCTAAATGGAACAATTGATATTATTCCCCTGGAGAAATGTTTTTCTCAACCAAAACGTAAAATTCAACCTGCTGTGTCTTGTAGTTTCTTAATGGTTATAGTGTTTCTCTAGTCATGTTATTATACACTATATGGACAAAAGTATTGGGACACATGTCTACAGCTGTAAGATGTCCTGTTCATGCTGATTTGAGATAAAAACATCAATATTTCCTTAAAGTTTAATGGGAGATTTTTCTTCCTAAGTGTGATGTGAAGAATGTAGATGGTTAGTTGTAGAAGAAAATTATTTACAGTCAGAACATGAAAAACATTTTACAAATTTAGAGGTAGAACATTTATGATCATAGTCATGGATAAAAAAAAAATTTATAATCAATGTTAAGAGAAATTAAGTAAAATCCATCTCTGAGGCATTTTGGAAACAAAGATATCAATTTAACCCAAACTAACCAATGCAATGATATTTATCCCAATATAAAACTATGTTGTGACATTTGTCATTATTGTTTTGTATCCCAGAAACACCTGAATTCAACGTGTCCACATACTTTTGTCCACATAGTGTACTTTTAGTAAGGAAAGGGTGTCTCTGAGTAATGTTTTGTCTTCAGGTCATGTAGGGAAAAAAACTACTGAATGAATCTTAAATCAACCACAACTTTGAAAAATAAATCCAAATAAATTGAGCTTGCCCAGCTGTATTTACTACTTTAAGCTGCAGGAGCTGAAACCAGGGGAGAAAAGACCTGAGACTAAGGGCACTTTCATTCCCACCTCGTTTGGTCTGAACCCTCAGGCTTTCCATTCCAGGTTTGATTCTAACATATTTGCAGCCATGAAGCCTCCCTCAGATCAACATGTGAACCAAACAGCCAATGGTCCGACCAGGGAGGTGGACTTGGCCCGGATCACACTGAACTCTACTTCGGTTCATGTGTAATATGAAAATACTTTCTGAACGACTCAGTCACAGGAAACTCCATATTTTTGGCAGTGACACATTGATTCTTTGCATATATGTGACTGAATTCTTTTGTTTGATTTATTCCTTTGAACGTCATTTCTGCAGCGTATCTCAGAAACACATGGAAATAAATCTAAAAAACAAAATAAAGCAGCAAATCATGCAAAAACACAATTTGTGCCACTGTCAAAACATTCAGCCACGACTGAAAAACTAACATTAACACGGCATATGTAGATGATGACAGCCGGATGTATTATTCAACAAAACTGCAATATGAAAGCAAAACCAAGCAGACCAAATGCAAACACTTGGACATGCACTGTGTGGACAAAAGTATGTGGACACGTTGAATTCAGGTGTTTCTTTTCTAACAGGGGTCTGGGATACAAAACAATAATGACAAATGTCAGAATATAGTTTTATATTGGGATAAATGTCATTGCATTGGTTAGTTTGGGTTAAATTGTTATCTTTGCTTCTAAAATGCCTCAGAGATGGTTTTACTTAAACTCTCTTACTCTTATTTTTGGTCGTTTTTATCCGTGACTATGGTTTTAAATATTCAAACTCTAAATTTCTAAAATATTTTTCATGTTCTGACTAAATAATAATTTTCTACCACAACTAATCATCTACTTTCTTCACGTCTCACTAAGGAAGAAAAATCTAACATGAAACTTTAAGGAAATACTGATGTTTTTATCTCAAATCAGCATCAACAGGACATCTTACAGCTGTAGACATGATGTGTCCTGATATTTTTGTCCATATAGTTTATAAACATCAGATAACAATTAAAAAAGATAACAATTTACACTAAACCAACCAATGCAATGATATTTATCCCAATATAAAACTATATTATGACATTTGTCATTATTGTTTTGTATCCCAGAAACACCTGACTTCAACATGTCCACATACTTTTGTCCATATAGTGTAGATCAGAGCCTTCAGGAGTGAAAACATGTACATATGAATACAGACGACCTCATGGAAAGGTTCAGCCATGTTTCTGAGCCTCTGATGAACCCAGGAGTCGAGCAGTGGAAAACAACAGCAGCTCAGTCTGACAAATCACACTGGACTGTGTTATTTGCAGGAGCAGGATGCATTTACAGATAGTTTACATGTAGGTGTTGAGCAGAGATGAATAATTATCTTCCCCCCCGGAGCCTACAGGTGCATGCTGGGAGAGTGTGGAGGGGGCTTAAAGAGGCAGCAGTAGCGATGCAATGCGGTGGTATTAGTCTGCTGGGAGAGCTGGGGTATTTGAGCCGCTCTCAGTCAAGTCTGTGTTCAGTAGATGTGGACGGAGGCGAGTAACAGGGTGGTACGCAGCAGCTCAGTTTGAGTTAATTATATAGAATTTAACAATAATCCACTTCAACTTAATAAACTAAAGACAATATGTAATACATTTCTTCACATTGCGTGATCAATTATTACATTTTGTGGTGGTTATTATATAAAACTCAGGACTTGTATTTTAAGCAGTTCTTCTTGTATTTACTAATAAAATAAAGTTTTTTAGGCAAACACAAGGTCTATTCTATCAGCACTTTGTGAAATTTTAACTATTGAGCGAACGGTTCGATTTTTATGACTATTTAAAATAACTCATCCATACAGAACGCTCACCACAGACACATCAGGGGTTAAAGGGTTAACTGAACTGACTCTATTTAAGTGTGATTAGATTTAACGTCTGCTTTTTTTTTTTTTGTTTCCACCTTAACAATAGCTTTCCTACGTCGACGCAGACGGAAACTCGATAAACATGGTACAGATGACCTTCCTCAGACTACTGACAGCCTCCGCCAGGCAAAACTTCACCTACAGCTGCCACCAGTCTGTGGCGTGGCATGACGCCAACAGCGACAGCTACGACAAGGCGCTGCGCTTCCTGGGCGCCAACGACGAGGAGCTGTCCTATGACAATAACCCTTACATCCAGGCCCTCTCAGATGGATGTGCGGTAAGCTCCGACTACACCGGCCGCGCTTAACGCCAGCAAAGGAGTTTTTATTCTTCCATTTGATTAAAGGCCATGCATGAAAAGGCAGTGATCAAACAGGATGTGTGGCACATTTAGTTCTTTAGTGTTTTAACTAAAAGGTAAAGAACTGTCAAGCTCTGAATTGATGTAATTAGCTCGTCACCTCTTTGATGTCGACTCAATAGAGCTATTGTTCCTGCAATTAAATCAGCTTGGATTGGAAAGAAGGAAATGTGAAAAGTTATGGAAGTTAATGACAGATGATGAAGTGACCAGAAATGGGGAGGGAGGGAGAGAGGTAGAGAGAAAGAGAGAGAGAGAGAGAGAGAGGTAGAGAGAAAGAGAGAGAGAGAGAGGTAGAGAGGTAGAGAGAGAGAGAGAGGTAGAGAGAGAGAGAGAGAGAGAGAGAGAGAGAGAGAGAGATAGAGAGATAGAGAGATAGATAGATAGATAGATAGATAGATAGATAGATAGATAGATAGATAGATAGATAGAATGTAACACCTTCAGGATTCTGAGTCAAAAATCTGGTAAAAGATGCATTAAATGTTAAGAAATATAAAGAAATAAACTGAATTTAAATGAATCTCATAAAATATAATATTTAATACATGAAAAATGTCATAAACGTAGCCACATCTGAGCACGTTCAGTCAAATCACAGGTTTTAAAAATTTTTTCCAAAGCTGTTCATCATTAGATTATCAGTATTTATGCACTTATGAGCTGGTTTATTGGAAATACTGATGTGAAGTGTCAATAGACTGATAGGTCATTGTGAATTAGCTGATTTTTACATTATGTTCAGAGTATGACACTATAGATAGATGCATATGTATTTATAGGTGCAGGGTTGAAATGAGCATATATATTTATCTCCGTCCCTTAAAGTTCGTAAAGTCAGCTTTCTGACGGCTGCACGTGTGTTGGGCTGAATGTTGTGTGATCATTTCGGCAAAGTTAGCGATAACTAGTTCCTAATTTCAGTATAAATTGTTGGGTTGGAACGGGTGGAACTGAGTCGACTAACGTTACTTTCTTTGCAGCTTGGACATTTACAGAAACATTTAAACGCAACACAGCCAACAAGTTTATGGTAACATTACTTAACCCCTACCATATCAAATGTGGTACCTTTTAAAGACTTTTTAAAGGTATTAAATGCAGATTTGTGAGCTGAAGACCCTGCTGATGGTAGTATCTGAGCGTGTGGGTGCAGGGGGTGGGAGGGGCCTGTGTTACGCATCATTCACTCGTCTAACCAATTCCTCTGCCTTTCTGTTTGTGTCTTTCTCGCTGCAGACGAGGAGCGGATATGGAAAGACTGTGATGGAGATTAATACTCCCAAAATTGATCAGGTTCCAATCATCGATGTCATGTTGACTGACTTTGGGGACCCCAACCAGAAGTTTGGGTTCGAAGTTGGGCCCGTCTGCTTCCTTGGCTAAATAAAAACAAACAAACAAAAAAGAAAAAAAAAAAAAAAAGGACTCGATGGGGCCAGCAAAGAAAGTCAAGTTGAGACGTTTTGGGTACCACCAAACCCCATTTCTAGCCCCCCACCCTTTTCCTATGCCACATGCAAGTTTTGAATAAGAGATGGTGTAGCAAAACATGTCTTTCCACGTATGTACATGTAACCCAGGAAAATACTTGTTGCCCTTGTAGGGCTCGAACCACATGACTTAACCACGTTACGGAGCAAAGGTGAAGGACATTGGAACGCGTGGCAGAGGAGGGTGAATCGGAGGTAACAGAGGCGGGGGGTCGGGCAACAATGGGGGACACAGACCTCCTCTTTGGATCCTCCAGGTGCTGTATGAAAACGACTACAATGGTGCTTGTTCAAAACACACACAAAAAAAAAAGTATATAGAGGTGCTAAGAAAGAAGGTGTATTTTGATAATTTTAAAAAACTGTAATTATTATTTTGTACAATACTGTTATTTCTGAATCCACTTTCAAAACTTGCATGTGTATCAGACTCTGCTTCTGGCTCTTCTAATTCCAATGTCGGTTCAAAGAAATGCAGTGTAAGTTAAAAAGATATCATGAAAAATCAAATAAATTTATTACTCTGTTGTGCTCAGACAAATGTGTACCTGTCATGAAGCCAATAAAGTGAGCATCCAAACCATTCTCTATGGCTAAATTAGACTGTACGCCCTTTGTATATATTGACAGTCCCCGAGCTTGAGGTTATTTGCTGTTTTGCCCTTGTGACCGTCGGTGAAACAACTGGAAGTATCGCATCAGCACGTACACGGCAACATCTCCCACTAATGTTGTGATCCTGTGCTTAGTAGGAAGCAATCATGGCATTCGTTTTTTTCTCTTATTTAATTCTATTTGTATTTTTTTTTTCTGTTTTTGTTCTCTGACAGGCTTTTTTATTTTGGTTGTATACCTCAAACTTTCTTGATAACCTTTAAGATGCAAGGATAATATGCCCTGTATATACCTTGGTTAAACAATTAAGTTTATATATTTTGGGTGGGGATTTTTTTTTTTTTTTTTTGAAACGACAGAATTACGTAACTGTTAGACATCCACTGTTCAGATCCTTCTGTGAATGCAATGAGAAGCCCTTTAGGTGACCCATTTTTGTAACTAAAATGAGAAAATGTTTTAATGTGCTTTTTATAGTTCATTTAAATATTAAAACTGGATTGTAAACAACGGTGAACTGAATGTGTCAATGGTTTGTGCATGATGACTTTGGAGTAGATCCACCTACTGTACATGTCAACTGCTTTTAAATCAACGATATGTTACTGCGACTTTAAGACTTTGGGCTGGTGCAATTCCGTCTATCTTGAAACCAATAAAGTACCATCTTACACCAATTTTCTTTCACTCTGATTACATGAATGGAAAAAGAAACTCTCTGCCTCTTTACATGTTCCTTTCTGTTGTTTGCTGGTTGATTCCGTGTGTTTCGGTCTATTGTTTTAGCGCCCCCCCCCCCTCCCAAACCCACTTAACTCCACTGGATGATGGTAAGTTTTTTTTGTGTTTTTTTTCTTTCCTTCTTCTTTCAAGGCCTTTTATACACAAATGATGTACGGACTCAAACCGAGTGGGGACGAATTTTAGAGCAATAATCTCACCGCTTGTGCAGCCCACCTACATGTTACTACAAATGTGACTGATTGCCGCTGACAAAAACCCTTTATGGCGAGTCTAAATTGTGTTTTTGCAGGTAGAGAGGTCCGTGGGATTTCTGCTCGCAGTCTCGGAGCTGCTTGAAAGTGGGTTTGATTTGTGTTGTATCTACGGAGCAGAGCATGTGTGTGAGGAAACAGTGGAATAGGAGCTGTATTTCAAACAGGAGGCAGATGTGTGTTCGGTTACGGCTCGTCGGTATCAGGATACAGGGTGTCCACGAAGACCATCTACAGTTTAAAACATTTATTACGACAGCAACTGATGAGATCTGTTCATCAGATTTCTTCTATGTACTCGGTGGAAATCAACGTTTTTAATCACACTGTGGGATCTTCTGCAAATTAATCATTGGTCCAATTATCTTTGAGAGATCAATTGCTGCAAATGTTGACTGAATATGTGGTCGCCACAACTGGATGACCTTCAACCAACCATCATTTCCCAGGTAGATGGTGCACCACCACATTGGGGACTGCATGTTAGGGGGTTCCTAAATCAAACATTTCCAGACCAGTGGATTGGAAGAGATTCCCTGGACACCTCGTTCACCAGATACCACTGCCCTGGATTTATGTCTATGGGGTTATGTTAGAGATATCCAACAAAGATATGGGACATCAACAACCTGAGGTAAAAGATCACTGATGCCTTTGACACCACTGATGAGTTTATGTTACAGCCAACATGGAAACAAACCCAGTACCGTCTGGAGCTGCTTCATTCAACTAATGGTGCCCATACACAGGTAAAATAAATGAGGCAAGAAAACAAACTTCAATAGTTACTTTCCATTTTGTAATAATTTCCACAGATTTGTCTATTCATTTGCTTTAGTAATAAATGTGTTAAATTGTAAAGCGACTCTACGGACACCCTGTATCTCCTGGTTGGACTGAACAGCTGTCACCATGGTGCAGTATACAGGAACAAAATGGACTTAAATAAGAGCGTCAGTCATTTAAGCGATGGGGTTATGTTAAAGATATCGAACAAAGATACAGGACATCAACGACCTGAAGTAAAAGACCACTGATGCCGGTGACACCACTGATGAGTCTATGCTACAGCCAACATGGAGGTGCTTCATTCAGCTAACGGTGCCCATACAGAGGTGGATCAAATAGTTACTTTACATTTCGTAATAATTTCTACAGATTTGTCTACTCATTTGCTTTTGTAATATTTTTTTGTTAGATTTTAAACCGACTATATGGACACCCTGTATTTATTTTCACATTGTCATTGGGCTCATCTCGCACGTTTCGGTGCAGGTCGTTGCAACCGGACCGCCGGCATCTCGCAACACCTCGCCTCTCCTTGAAATTCCAAGACAGAACAAACAGGCTTAATTAGTATTCACTCCTCCTGCGCCTCCTTCCTTAGCGCTGGCCTGTGCCACTTCAAAAGGACTGACCACTGCTAAACCTTTTATTTTCTCCTCAAAGCGCGCGTGAGAAATCCACATAATAACAACTGACAACTTTACACTGAGCAGCGAAGAAATGGACTTTGTATTTTCGTTTTATCTTCCTTTCTCTCTGTCTTTCGAGTAGGGGTCTTTGTAGAGAGGCGACCAAAGAGAATACTCATGCGGAGCCTCGCACACGAAGAAAACAATCAAGAAATGCTCCCCGCGGTTTGGGGGGAGAATTCCGCTCCACACTCATTGTGCTTTTAAGTCGCTGGTGGATCCTTTGACAAATACTGTGTTGGTCTCAAAAGATTACGTGCATACTCAATCGGCCTTTTCACATATTCAAGACACAGTTTATTTAAATGAAGCAATCAAACTTCCTTGAGTTGTTGTGAAGGATCCTAAGAATAATCGCAGCCATTATCATATAAATATAATTGTCAGTTTTGCTCTCTGTCATGCTGTCTGTCAGTGACGGAATACAAGTGATGTGCAGTAAAGGAAAGTAAAGGGAAAGACTCTTACAAACAATTAGAAAAAAAAAACAAGAAGGAGCCGATAGAGTGTTACCCTCAGTAAATAAGCTTTTAGTTTAACAGGGAATCCTCTGAAAAAGACATCAAACTGTCTCCGCATGCGTCGTCTGACAGATGGTCTCTAAGAAGTGCACAGCCGACCACCACAACACCAGTCTCAGCAGAGCAGGTCTTTCATGTTAACTGTAAACAGCGCCCGTTTCGTGGCATGTACTGTACATAATTGCCAAGACATCACCTCCTGGAACAATTTTGCTTTCAGCCATGCTCCACGTTGCCCCCGACACAGACCAAAAAAAAAAAAAAAAAACCCATTTGCAGCTGTCCAATTGAACCAGAATGAATCAGGATGGGAAAAGATTGCGAAGTCGCCCCGGGGATCAAACGGGGACCTCACTGTCGCAGTCCGAGTTCAGCCCAGATACTCATCTGAGACAAGAGGGCACAGTCCTCCATTTGGACTCACCCAGGAACAATCAAACTCACTTTAGGCTGTGGACATTCGTGAGCAGTGTTTCCACATCTATTCTTTTGACAAAAGCATCTAGTCATCTTCAATCCTTGTCGTAATTATATACAAAAAGAATTAAATATGTGTATATACAACCAATGATAGGCTGTCTATAGAACAGTGATTCTCAACTGGTGGGTCGCGACCAAAAAGTGGATCGCGAACCCGTTTTCAATGGGTCGCAGTCTTTGGACAATAAATAATGTTAAGAAACTAATCCTGTGCTTTATTTTTAACAGAGCCCATTCACACTGCCCACCAGTAGGGGGCGGTAATGCTAATTAACACCAGACATTTCACAGCATAAAAAAAAAACCTCACAAGTTTCTGTTCATATGGTGGTGAAACTCAGGTATGACAACAACTACATCAGATATGGTTTTATTTAAACTGAGGACAAAAACCACAGTGTGTTTAATTCTTAAGTGACTGAATACACTTAATTTTCAACTGAGTGCACATTTTTGGTTTTTTAGTTCAAATGTACCTGACTTAGCGTTAACGGGTACATTTCCATATTTATCGTCGCCACCTGCTGGTCAGTTTGGTTCGTCATTAAACTGGTCTTCTGTGTTTTCATACTGTGATATTCTGGGTTAATTTTATGCATAAACTTTAAAAGTGCAGGTTCAAAGTTTTTTTTGGGTGTTCAAGTGCATACATTTGTTCTCACATTTATGGCTTTTAGTTACAGACTGGTTTCAAAACACACCATTCTTGTTATTAAATACATTAAAGAAGTTTAACTGTCATCACTTTGGGTCACATTAAGGGGTGATGACCAGTTGAGAACCACGGGTCTATAGTGTCGTTTCAGGGTTGGTGACACCAACAACAGCTGCCATGTCTGGTTCTGTTCACCAGCAGCAGATGGCAGCACCGAGCCAAGTTTCGTGACCAGAAAACTATTCACATCATTGATAAAATATATTCAGTTTTAACAATGCTTCTGTGTTGTTTTTTTTTTTTTTTTTTTTTTAACTCTATCATGACAGGGAACTTCGACCAAATGACGAACACTGACCCCGAGTCTGGCATTAGCCCTCCTCTACAGAAAGTGTCTTAAAGTTCAACATATTCCTTTATTGAACAGACGGAACAAAGATCCCTGGAGATATGCATTTTTAATTCAGTGTTTGGGCCACAAACTTTATGCAGTTTACTTTTGAGGAAGAGTTGGTAGTGAAAGTAATTCAGAGCTGTTACTTGGGTGAGTTCAGGTGCTGTTGGTGGTAGAAACAGCTGAATAATTCATATAATGGAGCAAACATTCTTTTGTACTGAAAAAACTTCCCAGACTACAGTGCGTCACCCTTTGTTTTCATGTAAAGTCATTTCTGTTTTCTAATGTCACCTTTTCATACGGTAATTCTGCACATTTGCAATTAGTGATAATGACAACAAAAAAGCCTAAATGCCAGCAGCAAATACACCCCGTCCATTGGGCGTAATGTTAGCGCCTTATTGAGTCCATTGAAAATGTAATTAAATGTTCTGTATTCCTCAATTATCAGAATTTTGCTTCTGAGCCGAACAGGAGGAGTTCGCCATAATTGTCCGCACATAAACGCAATTTAGTTAAAAGGTCTTGGGTTGAATGTATTTCAAAACAGGCCGAGTTGAGAGTCCGGCGGCAGCTCAGCGTGGTTCAGACGAGGTAAAGCTGCCGCGAGGAGCTTTTACCGCTCAATGGAAAGATATTTCTTCAGAAGCGGTGCTAAAACATCAGTGCGAAGTCGACCACAAGGAATGGCTTTAAAAGGTGTTTTTTTTTGTTTTTTTTTTTTAAAAACACAGTGGGGTTTGAAGTCGTTCTTAAACACCGGAGCTTTTAACTGGTCTAATGGAGCCTGACAGTTTTGTTAAATGTTGATTATGTCATATCTGTACCTGCTCTAACCTCAGAGGATCCAAGTTTGGATGAATTTTTAATTACTTGTAGGTTTTTGCCATTAGTAATACCTGATGAACATGAGGTATGGGTGTGTGTGTGTGTGTGTGTGTGTGTGTGTGTGTTTTGAGGAAGTGTGTTTTATTATATAACAGCAGTGTGTAACAACTATTTATTTCAATTCTCAAGGAAGCTAGTGTTGATTTTTTTTTCTTGCACTGTGCTCAAAGACAAGAATGTATTGAAATGATGCATGACAAGTTGTGTTCACACACACACACACACAAGAACACACACATCTCACATTGCACACAAGAAATCTTAGAACACACTTGCTCTCTGCATCATAGTGTTTTTTGTTTTTTTTAACTCCTAAAACTATTTTTTGGTGCCTTTCTAATTCATTCTTCTCTACATTTAACCTTTATTAATAATTTATTGCCATTTATTATAACATGACCCTCTGAATTTAGCATTTTTAGTGAAAATCAGCTATTTTCCTGACAAAAAAATGAAAAAAATATATCATTAACTGACATAAAAACAAGCGTCTACATCCACTGTCATTTGTCAAACCACATGGGTTTAACTGGTAAATCAATTTTGAAAATGAAACATCTACCAAACATCATCAACAAATTTGTAGCGACTTAATATGAAATTAATTAGGAATTTGTTTTAATGAATTAATTTGTTAAAAATGCCATTTTTTTCGAGATTTATTACCACTTATAATGTTATCCTTTGTATTTTGGATCTTTCAGGTATTTTCTTATATTTAATTCAAATAAAAGCTCAGAATAAGTTTAAAGGTTATTATTTAAAACAGAAAAAGCGACATTTTCAGAAAAATATATAATTAACTGAACATGAAAACGACCATCTGCGTCCTCCATTTATCTGCTATGTCTTTTTAACTGGTGTTGTAGAAGATGACGGCGTTTCCACGGTAACTACGGAGCCTCTGAACGTCCAAATGGCTCATATCTGATGACCATGAACTGCATTTTACATTGACATACAGTATATTGATAGGATTAGTGGATCAACAGGGATTAAACAGTTTAGATCAGTAGATGCTTGTGGTTTCCAGTGGATGTTTGGGCCTTTATGGGTTAATTCAAGAAAAATAAAGTATAAGGTGTACCATCCTCCTCTGCAGATCCAACAATAACCTGCTTACAGATACTATTTGCCTCTGTATGTATCACACTGCAAATCATCCAGACGTACTGTACCTCAAAGATTGATTCGCCTTCACATTTGCTGCAGAACATATACAGTACGGAGCATCTCTCCATGACAGATGGGTTATCACTTCAATTTTACTACTCCTCTATGACTCACCAACCCAAAGCACTACATTAAACATGCAGGCAAAGCGCTCGGTCAGCACGGATAGGGACTGAGTGGCGTTCATTTTACAACACGATCCCGGCTCTCAGCGGTCCTTAGAAAGTAACCTGGGGTGTGTAGAGTACACCGACGGGCTGGGAAACTCCAGGGAATGACTCGGCCTCTCCATTCCAACCTCTCAGTCGCCATTAAATCCATACTTTGTGCGTGGATGTAAAATGCCTTAAGCTATTTCCATGTTTCAGCTAATTAGCCAACCCAGCGGGCTGCTGTTACTGTACTCTCTGCAGAGGAGGCGAAGGAGCCAGGAAGATAAAATTACTTTCATAACAACTGACATTTACATGTGTATGTGTCACTACCACGTTACTGCTTTGGGATCTGTACACAGTGTCAGTTAGACGAGTCTTTCAGCCTGACTGACTTACAGCGCTGTGCAAATGTCTTGGGCTACCGTTAGCATTGTTGATTTTGCAGGGTCAAAATGAGCATACGTATTTAATTCTCATTCTGGTTTCTTCAGATACAACAAGAAAGTATAGGGAATATGTGCACAGCCTTCAAAGACACAGAAAACTGAACTAAATAGGTTGTAAAGGTTAAAGTCACCTCTGACCCCACTGATGATTAACCTGCTCCTGATGTGGCAGGTAACAAACTTTAGTCCTGTTCAGCCTGCTCCATCTCCATTAAGTCTCATCCACCTCTGGGTTTTACACAAGGACATTAATTCAACACATAATGAGACAAAACATCACTTGGTTATCCAACTACATAGGTGATAAAGCACTTAATTATAGGAGGTTATCAGTTCGAGTCCTACAAAGAGTAATGCCCAACAACAACAACATTAAAGCTGGGGTAGGACAGCTTCTTCCTACTCTATTTCAGACATAAAATGAAGTTAAGTAAGTTGTACAATGTGTGACTTTTTGGTCTTTTGGTTAACTTTACCTTTCACCATTATATTTTAAACCTACTTATGTTCGAAATTAAATATATCATTATCATTATCAATGCAGGTCAAACAATAAATTCCAAAACTTATGACTCGCGGCCGAGTGTGAAGCAGATGGGATGAAGATCAGCACCTCCAAGTCTGAGGCCACGGGCCTCAGCCGAAAAAGGGTGGAGTGCCCACTCCAGGTCGGAGGGGGTCCTATCTCAGGCGGAGGACTTTAAGTATCTCGGGATCTTGTTCACGACTGAGGGTAGGATGCAGCGGGAGATTGACAGGTGGATTGGGGCGGCGCTAAACCAGTCCGTTGTGGTGAAGAGGGAGCTAAGCTGAAAGGCGAAGCTTTCGATTTACCAGTCGATCTACATTCTGACCCTCACCTATGGTCGTGAGCTCTGGGTAATGACCGAAAGAATGAGGTCGCAAGTACAAGTGGCCGAAATTAGTTTCCTTCGCAGGGTGGCCGGGCTCAGCCTTAGAAACAGGGGGAGGAGCTCAGACATCCGGGAGGGACTCAGTAGAGCCACTGCTCCTCCACGTCGAGAGGAGTTGGAGGTGGTTCAGGCATCTTGTGAGGATGCTTCTCGGACACCTCCCAGGGGAGGTGTTTTGGGCGTGTCCATCCGGGAGGAGACCTCAGGGCCAACCCAGGACACGCTGGAGGGATTATCTCTGTCAACTGGCCTGGGAACACCTCAGGATTCCCCCAGAAGAGTAAAGAGCGGGAAGAGTGGCTGGGAAGAGGGCTGTCGGGCTCCTCTGAGGCCCCTGCAACCTGGACCCAGATAAGCGCAAGACAACGAGTACAAGTAGATGTTCATTCAAGCTCAGAGTAAATACAAAGAATATATCAGAAAGACAGAAAAATGGAAAAAAAAGTGACTCTTTCAGCTAAGATATCAAAAACTAAGCATCTCCATCCACTGTCATTGATCCAACTCCATGGGTTTTACTGGTGAATCAATGTTGTAGAAGAGGACGGTGTTTCCACGGTAACTATGGAGCCTCTGAATGTCCAAATGGATCATATCTGATGACCATGAACTGCATTTTACACTAAGTATTTACATGTACTGATAGGTTCAGTGGATCAGAAGTTAAATATTGTATGTCAGTAGATGGTTTTGGTCGCCGGTGGATGTTTGGGTTTTTATGGGTTAATGTCAGACACTAGGAACATTACCGCCTTCAGATCGTGTGTAGCTCATCCTGATGTTGTAAAGTTCGACGCTACATGAGTGTAGGGCTTTACAAAAGTGTGTGTTCGCCTCTAGAATTGAAGATGAACGGTACTGACAGTTAGTTTTCAGTCTGATCCGTTTTGTTTGGACAGTATTCTCCTTTTTAAAGGGACTGAGGAGCAGTTGTAGGAACCAACCACAGCCATTTCAAGGTTAAATGTGTTTTCTTTAGTGGTGTTTTGTGGTATAGCTGCACATTGCACCACTCTACCCTCGCCTTACCCCAGTTTGTTTGGTCCTGGTCTGTCTCTTTAGATTAAGGCGATAATAACTGACCCATATTCAACATGAACCCTGGATATCAACTCACACTGAAATACCGCAAAGAAGAACTTTCTGCTACAAAATATTGTGAATTTCTCTAATTAGATCTTACAAAGTGGAGCTTCAAGAGGACTTATCATGCATATTTTCTGCCCCATGTTTTTAATCAGGGACTCTGCTAGAAGAGCTTTGCATAATATATAGTTAAGAAGATCCTTGTTTATCTCTGGACTCTTAATTTAACCCCAGTTCAGCCTCTGTGCTGTGGCCAGATCAAAAGAACTGGATGACTTGTGAATAATTATTAGTGTCAATAAAGCAATGCAGTAACGGTTACTAGAATAAAATACCAGGGCTCCAAAATGAATCCAATCCAGAAGTATCTTAGAGTGTAATACCACTGATGGCCACTAGATGCTGCCCCCAAAAAGCTCTGGTTCTCATAGACTTGCATTTTTTATGCATTATTATTACATTATTATAATGATTTTTTTTTAAATTCGGGACCTCTAATATGTGTTCTGATCTATATTTACATTTTCTCTAATGGAATAGGACACCACACCTTAATGCCATGAGAACTGTCCTCACAAATAAACGACTCACAAATGCACCTGAGAGTCTAGTGCTTCACATGTAAGAAATCAAAGTGTTTATGTACCTGTTTTTGACGGCGTGGAGAGAACAGGTGAGGAAGGCTCCAGTGGAACTGATCCAAGGTCTGGCCGAACCTCCGTGACGTGAAGCCGAAGTGGAAACCGCTACACCACGGCGCCGCCCAATCCAACATGATCAACTGTAAGGAAAGAGAAAGGCCTTCTTGATCCGCTGTCCCAGTCAAAGTTCAACAGAGGTATCAGGCGAACATCCACAAAGACAACAGACTAGTATTAGTGATTGGGTGGACAAAGTGCCACCTCTGTGGCAGCGCCGAGCCGGTACCTTGTGGATACGGTCTTGATCTATGTTTGCCTTTCAAAATCCTCAAGTGGACTTCAAGGCCACAGTTATAAAGAGGAGATAAAGAAGCGGCGCCAGTGATCAGAGAGGCCAACCAAGTGATTGTGAACGAGCCCTAAGGCACATGCCAAGGCTCCCCTCGTTAGAAAACCTGAGAGACTGTCAACAGCCACTCCGCCGGGACACATAACAAAGCTCACCCTATGCAACGCTTCAAAGACACGCTCTCATTTAAATAAGTTGAGATGAGCTCCGTCCTGCCTCTTCCCATCCCGTGCATAAGGTATCATGGCCGTGCGTGGCGCTGAATCCCGAACAGGTCAACGGGCTCCCAGACCTCCCTCCCAATAAATCCTAGTGCGTCTCCCCAGAGGTAGTGAGCCAGTTCGCTCTTAAATAGCAGGTAAGGGACAAGCGTGAAGATTGTGTTTACCAGCCAAGGACAAGGAAGGCAAATCTCACCGGGCGGAGAAGACAGGGCTGAACAGACCATGGCGGAACCTGTTAAAACATTTAACAGGTAGACTTTTCAGGAGCCGTTTCTTTACTTGAAAGGGTAAGTGTAGATGTCAGGGAAATGGAGTTTGAGGAGGATGGTGCAACAGAAGCACAGGAGAGGTCTCCAGATGCATATTTAATTGGTAACATTGGGATAAGGATCGTCTTTGTTGCTTTTATCGTTTCTCTTTTGTGATATTAAGATAAGACGCAACATTTCTGCGGTGAAAATTAATTCTGGATCAGTTGGGAACTTCATTCTTACATTCCAACTTAACCCTTTACTGCCTAAATTTATTCACAATTATAGAAAAAAATATATTTGTGCTCTTCCTGTAACTCGAATTCTAAATAAGTGGACATTGTTAACTTGAATATACTACCTACAATAACTAGGATGTATATTAGTGCCATTAGGCATAATTGGCATAAGATACAGTAGACAGATCACTTTATTGTCATTGTAGGACACATGTAAAATACCAGTGCCCTGGAACATGACTTGTACACAGTATCAAAATAAATACAGTTGTCAAATATTCAATCTCAATATGTAAAAAGTGCTATGTGATATAAAAACTGCTGTGTTATATAAAGGTTTTGTGTGTATACTATTAAAAAAAAATCAGTTTAAAAGTCTGTAAAAAACAGTTGTAGCGGCAGATTTTTACAGTTTTTCATTCCCCTGTGGCTGTTTGGCTTCCTTTATTGTGAGTTAAAGAGTCTAATGGGTTGAAACTGGCATAATAGTAATTAAATATATTTAACAGTACATAGATAATTTTATTGATGCTGCCATCAATCAGTTTATTCTAGTCAACAATCCAAACAAAATAAAAATGATACAAAAAAAATAAGAAAATATGCATTTTTTGTCTTTTTTTCTTAATATCTTTCCTTTTTGTCTCATTAATAATGTTAATTGCCCGTTATGGAATAAAGATGGCAATAAAGTTATGAAAAACTAAAAATTTAAATGATACGAAAATCTGTAGAATATCATGAAATTAATAACGTGCTGAAATTGATCCGTTTTGTACTGAATACTAAATAAATAACAAATCTTGTTTAAGCTTTGGTAACATTTTAAGAACATTTCTATTTTATATTATTTAACATGAGTTTGAGTAATTAAGTAATTAATTTTTCATTTATTAATTAATGACCAATTCATTTATTTTTCTTATCAATGAAAGAGAGCACTCTTCATTGATTTTCACCACAAAATTTACGTATAAAAATGTGTTATTTTTAATATATTAAACAAATTTTGCCAAATTTTTTCCATCAAAAATGCTGAAGCGAGAGTTGGGAGTACTTGGCTAAAAAAAGTATATTTCAGCAGGTACTCCACTGTAAAAAGTTATAACCCCATAATAATTCCCACCTTCAGGAACTCTTATGTATTTGTGACGTAATAATGCAGTACTTACATGTTTTATTTTCCAGCAGTTTTCATTTTAGCCTAAAGGAGTCTTTTATGTCATGCACTGACTCATAAGTGGAAGAGTTTACACAGATTACACACACACACCCACACATAAACACACACACACACACTCTGACTGAAAGGAAGCTAAAATCAGTATCGATCACACAGTTAACGACAGGTGACAGCCGCACCAGGCCACGTCGCATCCACTGGTTCAGTTTTAAAGGCTGCTTTACTGTTGTCACAGTTATGAGGGAAATTTCTACCCCCCCCGAGGCACGTTTGGAAGAATGGTCTACACAAGGTCACACCTATCGACCCACATCTGATGGATTTGATATTTAACTCACATCTCCTCCACAGCTCTATTCACATCACGGCCGTCTGAAGTCCTGCTGCACTCCGAGTGGAAAAATATTCCTGAAAGAGTGGCATTTCCATTTAAATAAACTATGCAACACCAGAGGGCTGGTGTCATTTGGCAGCACTTCACTGCATTTTTCAGCCACGTCTTCTGTATTACATTTTTTTCTTTTTTTAATGTCATAATCAACTGCTGTTAATTAATCTCATTTATAAGTGGATGAAATGTCGACCCCAACCCAAACACAGTCTACCTGTAGAATATGTTCATAGTATTTTATTGTATAGTATGTTAATATCACCTCAGTCTGTATTTTATGTTCATTATCCACCCGTATAATATGTCCATAATCTGTATATTATGTCTGTTCCACTCAAATACATCCATTTATTATGTCTATTAACATATTCATTGTACTTTAATACTGTATATGGTAATTTGTTTATTAATACACTATATGGCCAAAAGTATGTGGACACGTTGAATTCAGGTGTTTCTTTTCTAACAGGGGTCTGGGATACAAAACAATAATGACAAATGTCAGAATATAGTTTTAGATTGGGATAAATATTGTTGCATTGGTTAGTTTTTGGTTTTAAATTGTTTGCTTATTTGCTTCCAAAATGCCTCAGAGATGGTTTTACTCTCATATCATTTTTTTTTAAATCATGACTATGATTTTAAATGTTCAACCTCTGAATTTCTAAAATATTTTCATGTTCTGACTGTAAATAATAATTGTCTAACACAACAAATCATCTGTTTTCTTTCTAAGGAAATATTGATGTTTATAAACTATACGGACAAAAATATTGGGACACATGTTTACAGCTGTAAGATGGCCTCTTTATGATGATTTGAGATAAAAATATCAATGATAATAATCAATATGATATTTATCCCAATATAAAACTATATTATGACATTTGTTATTATTGTTTTGTATTCCAGACCCCTGTTAGAAAAGAAACACCTGAATTCAACATGTCCACATACTTTTGTCCACATAGTGTATGACTTTATGCAATGAGGCTAACGATATATTAGCACCTAAGCTAAAGTCAGACTACATGGCGCAGAGATTCTTGACACAAAACAGTAAAATACTGATATTTAAGATCATCTATTTCATGTTCATAGATGGGATTTGGCTCAGGTAAGTATTTAATTATTGATAGCGGCTCTAATGGTTTGATTCTAGCACCAACTGTTAAAATATGGATATGGATGTTCAGTGTTTCAGATAAACGTGTGCACAAAGCAACAAAAGCAGAGATGTAACAATGTAGGAATTATTATTTCATATTTTCATGTGTTGGATTGATGGAGTTTCTTGAAAAAGAAAAGAAAATGACTTTTTCTAATGCAGTGCAGCCCAGTCTCAGAAATCCTGTTCATCTAGAATTAACCCTCAAAGAACCATTTTTACAGAGACTTCCAAATGAATTTCTCTCTGCATTTAAGTGATTTATCATCATTTATTTTAATATTATCCTCTGTATTTTTGGATTTTTCAGGTATTGTCTTATATTTCATTTACTGAACATGTAGAGGTTCATTAAAGCTCAGAGTAAGTTCAAAGGTTACTATATCAGAACAGAAAAAAACTGAGAAAAAAGTGACTTATTCAGCTAAATATATCATTAAATGACTGTGAAAACAAGAGTCCATCTGCTGTCATTTATCAGTCTACATGGGTTTTACTGGGATTGCCCTGGTATTGTGTATTTGTAGATACACTGTGGTATATTGTTAAAATTACACTTAATTTTCTTAAGAAATTTCAGGTTGATCATAATTTGTGCGTGTTTCAAGGGTAGTTTGTAGACAAACATTTTCCTTAATGTACAGTATGAGTCTAACAATATGTGGAATAATATATACATGTATTTATATTTTCCTTCCTCCTGTAGAATCCATTCAGATGGAAGAGAATGACTGATGGATTCCTGTGTGAGTTGGTGAAAAAGTCAAGAAACATTTCCTGAGAGTTTCTTTTTTTTTTCTGATTTGTAATCCAGCTGTTATCCTCATCACCCTTAGTACCTCATAAATAATTTACCCGAGACACAGAGCAGTACTTTTGTGCCCTCGTATATCACCTGAAACTGTAAATCTACAACACATTTTGGCTTGAAGCTGAGGACTGAAAAAAAACAAACAATAATGGTAGGTATATACAGTATGAGGGTAAAAACTCATATTCTAATATCGATAACAGACATGGTTATATATACAGTATATATGATATAAAGGGCAAAAGTCTCAGGTCACCTTTAGATTTGGTTTTTCCAGGGTTTTAATAAGTTTGCATGTTTATTTCTGTCTCCTTGTTAAAAAAAAAAACTGCAGAAAATATGTGCACTACATTGAAACACACAATGTCTCCTACAGGTGATGTCAGTATTTAGTGTGACTTTTGTTTGGATTTAGTTCATCTTAAATTCTCCTGAATCATCTTGTGGTTGATTATGTCGAATTTCCTTCAATTTTCCTCAGGGCTTTATTTTACCCCTCACTTAATGTATGTGTAGAACATACATACCAAACAGCTTATTTTCTGTCATTTTTTATCTTATTGTTGTTTGCATATATTACAGTTGTACATATCCTGATACAGAGACTGAGAAATGCATAAATATGATCATAATGGTGTTGGTAAATTACAAACCTAATGGTATTATCAGTGTTTTAACCCATGAAGACCCAGTGTTACCTTTGTGCCAGTTCCCAAATGAATTTTTCTCTCTATTTAACCTTTCTTATGTGATTTATCACCATTTATTATGATATTATCCTCTGTATTTTGCATTTTTTTTTTAGTCAAAATCAGTTATTTTCCATTATTTAATTCCCTGATCATGTAGATGTTCATAAAAGCTCAGATTAAAGTTGAGGGTCACTGATCCAACTCCATGGGTTTTACTGGTGAATCAATGCTGTAGAAGATGACTGTGTTTCCATGGTAACTACGGAGCCTCTGAACGTCCAAATGGGTCAAATCTGATTACCATGTAAAGATGATAAAATGTATTTTACACCAATTATTTACATGTACTGATAGGATTAGTAGATCAACAGGTATTAAACAGTTTACATCAGTGGATGGTTTTGGTTGGTTTGGGTCTTTATGGGTTAATACAGACAGTTGTGTGTATGCTATACACACTCATGGCTAAAATTCTGACAGTGACACAAAATTCGTTTTCACAAACTTTTTCCAATAGTTATTTTAGACTATTTTTTTTTCCACATGCTTGTGCTGTAGAATTTTAAATATTATATTAAGACGTTTACCGGCAATTAAATCAAATTAATCCAAGGAAAGGGGAAGAAAAACCAGAGTTGTTTTTCCTTTAGGTACATTTTTATGCCTAAGTTACATCCGCGCAATTTGAGGGTCAATGGAAAAGCGACTAAAGACGTCCACGGGAGGTGTTCAAAATGAGGAATAATGCTTTAAGTTTACACAGTACATGTTGAAACAGTGGAAATGTGGTGGGAAAACGATGAGTCAGTGTCCTGTATTAAGTCACAGTCAAGGGCGGGACATCAGGGAGGAAGAGG
>JAPQRQ010000014.1:311868-335306 GCA_037367365.1 Apogon talboti | reverse complement strand
AGAAGAGAAGAGAAGAGAAGAGAAGAGAAGAGAAGAGAAGAGAAGAGAAGAGAAGAGAAGAGAAGAGAAGAGAAAATTAGGTTTTTTATAGACTTCTATACTGCATATATATTGGTTGACATATGCGTATTTGTGTTTGGACTTGCAGACTATCGGCCCAAAGGAGGGTTGGCAGGTGTACAGCTCAGCCCAAGATGCTGATGGACGCTGTATCTGTACAGTGGTGGCACCAGAACAGAGCCTGTGCTCCAGAGATGCCAAAAGTAGGCAGCTGCGCCAGCTCCTAGAGAAGGTAAGCACATGTTCTGGGGAGGGGGAAAAAAAAAAAAAAAAAAAAACCTACCGCAAACCTCATCCCACTGCAGCAAAAATACTAACTCTTGTGTAAAAGATCTGAATGAAAAGTGTCGGGGCTCTATTGTTCATTTAAGTAGTGTAATCCTCCATCTACTGTAATAACAGAGGTATAACACAGGTATGATGCTGTAGTTGTTCCTCTTCAACAATAGCCTGCTACTCGTGCAGCCACGTACAGTACAGTACAGTCTCACTGGGGGAAATACACCAAAGTGCCTTTCAATTGGATGCAGTCGAAGGAAGGAAAGATATATACTGCTACTTTTCCAGTGCTTTGAGTTAACTGTGATGGACTCTGGTTGAACCTAACTTATACTGTATATGTATACACTATGTAGACAAAAGTATGTGGACACGTTGAATCCAGTGTTTCTTTTCTAACAGGGGGTCTGGGATACGAAACAATAATGACTAATGCCATAATATAGTTTTATATTGGGATAAATATCATTGCATTGGTTAGTTTGGTTTAAATTGTTATCTTTGTTTCCAAAACTGCCTCAGAGATGGTTATTTTTACTTAATTTCTCTCGATGCTGATTTCTTTTTTTTTTTTACTTTTTTATCCATGACGATAATATTCAACGTTCTACCTCTAAATTTCTAAAATATTTTTCATGCTCTGACTGTAAATAACAATTTTCTACTACAAATAACCACCTACTTTCTTCACATCTCACTTTAGAAAAATCTCATTAAATTTTAAGGAAATATTAATGTTTACAAACTATATGAACAAAAATATTGGGACACATGTCTATAGCTGTAAAATGTCCTGTTCATGCTGATTTGAGATATAAAACAATGCAACTAATGCAATACAATGATATGTATCACAACATAAAACTATATTATGGCATTTGTCATTATTGTTTTGTATCCCAGACCCCTGTTGGAAAAGAAACACCCGAATTCAATGTGTCCACATACTTTCGTCCATATGTCCAAATGGCATTGTTTCTATAAATATGATCACAGAGGACTTTATGGAAAACGGTGCCTGTATAATTCTTTTTAGGTGTTTTTTTTTTATATACAGATTTATCATGGTTTGTTTTGTTCCAGGTACAAAACATGTCTCAGTCCATTGAGGTACTGAACCTGCGCACTCAGAGGGATTTCCAATATGTCATGAAGATGGAGAACCAGATGAAGGGCCTGAGGACCAAGTTCAGACAGATTGAGGATGACAGAAAATCCATCATGGCCCGAAACTTCCAGGTACTGCGCACACGGGTTTAATCATAGTCCAGTTACACCATGCTCAATGGAGCGTTTCTGTTTACTTTTTTTTATTAATTTATGAGCGACCTTTTACACATTGATTTCAAGAGCCAATTACAAAACTCATTTACGGCATCAACGTGATTCAGAGCCTTTTTTTTCTGACATTTAGGCCGTTGTAACAGAAAAAAAATATTTAGTCTTATGTGTGCTACTTCTATACATTTGAGTTCATTTCATTTAGTTTGCACTGGATCTCTTTAATGCACAAAGCACTCACATCACTAACACATGAGGGTGTTAGTGGCTACGGTTGTGTCTTACGTAAATTGCACTGGACAGCTGGGATGGGACGAGGAGTATGTCCTCTCTGGAGCGTTTCTATTCACTGAATGAGTTAAATGTATGGAACAACTGCTAGCATGGCAGGAACTTCAGAAATGAAGCCGTGGGTTGGAGGAAAATCCACATACGTGAATATCACAGCAGCATTTTGCAGCAGATATACAGTACACTCCTGGTTTAGGGTTAGGTTAGTTGGTTTAATAAAATTCCACGTATGTACAGTATGTCTCAGTCTATGTATTAATATCCAATCTGGATATATGAGAAGTATGTACAACATTAAAAAGAAAAAAATCTAACCAAAGTAGTCATATTTAGTGTGACCTCCCTTTACACTTAAAATGTATTTAACCCTATTGTTCACACAATATCATATTTATTGCAATAATTTTCTGATATTTTACACCAGGATTCATTCAACACATGTCAGATGTTTCTAATCGTTTGTGCTGCTTCTTGTCATGGGGTCAGAGGTCACACTAAATAGTGACTTTAACCTTTGAAACCCATTTAGTTCAGTTTTTTAAGGCTGTGCACATATTTCCTGTATTTTCTTCTTGTGTCTGAAGAAATAGAATGAGAAATAAATATGTATGATCATTTCAACTCTGAAAGACCACAAACCTTGAGGCGGACAGATATTTTCACAGTACCGTACAAATGAAATACATGGCTTTATATTGAGTGATGTCACTTCTTACCATGTACTAATTCTTCAATTTATATTCTTTTGATGATAAATATTTCAAATCGATCGAGCTCCAACCTCTCAAACCCACGTCTGTCCCTGACCATAACACATGTACTTTTTTTTTCCCTCCACATCTCTGTGTTTTCCATCTCTCTGCTGTGGCTGTCAACTGTTCATCTATAGGAGCTTAAGGACAAGATGGATGAGCTGAAGCCCTTGATCCCGGTGCTAGAGCAGTACAAGATGGATGCTGCGCTCATTTCCCAGTTCAAGGAGGAGATCAGGAACCTGTCGACGGTTCTGACAGGCATCCAGGAGGAGCTCGGGGCCTACGACTACGACGAGCTTTATCAACGCGTCCTGCGACTGGACAGCAGGCTCCGCAGCTGCATGGGCAAACTGAGTGAGTGCAGATCGTTGCAGGCAATTAGTCGCAAGGTTAAGCCACGATTAATCTCCCTGTTGTATTAGAACCTGTGCTGGGAAAAGACAATGCGTGTGCGAGCGTGCAGCGTTTTTCACTGTGTCACCAGAGACGGCGCTGGCACCGACATTTGCATATTGTCATAAACTGTCACAGTCATATCACAGTCTTTTTGCTCTCACAGAGTACCATAGTTGTGCTGCTGCAGAAGAACCACAGAGGGAATGTAAATAATGTAGAAAGTACAATATGCACTGAATCCTAGATATACTTTTACTGATTTGAAATACACGACAAGCGTGGGCTGGGTTTTATTCAAAAGCCCTTGAACGCAACAGGTTACACTCAGGAAAAACTGCTTAAATATTATTCTATCCCACAGCAAAATACACCCATCAGCCATGACATTCTGAAAACTGACATGAGAAGCGTTAATAATATTGATTATTGGATTCCAGTGGTACCTTTAACTGCGTTGGATATATTAGGCAGGTAAACATTTGGCTGTTGAAGCCGATGCGTTGGAAGCAGCAAAAGGAGCAACGTAAGGAACTGAGTGGCTTTGACCTGGTCCATATTGTAACAGTGATGACAGGGTCAGAGCATCTCCACAACTGTAGGTCCTGGTCTACAGTGGTTAGCACCTACCAATAAGACCAACGCTGAACATCATAATGACCCCCCCGCTCCTATACCCCTGATACTCCTGTTGTGTATTACCCAATATCTTTGGATGTTCTGATGCTGTTGGAAATAACATTACGGATTGCCCAATGTCCTTGGATGTGCTAATGCTGTTGGAGACGTGACACTGCTTGGCTCGGCGGGTCATCACGACCTGGAATCATCCAGCACTGATTAACGACTCCCAGATGTTCTTGTTGACATCCATGGTTTGGCCAAAGTGGTTTGGAATTCAAATCAGAGGGTAGGTAAGGACAAGATGGCCTACAGTTTAGCGCCTTGTTTGGGTATGATGATCAGATGGTCTGTAACTTAGCTCCTTATTTGGTCAAAGATTTCCGATCCATTCTGTTTAAAAAGGGAAGTGGAATAAAGACGGGCAGACATCCCTGATGTGCATTCCAGTCCACAACACTACCTGCTCCCTCACCAGTATCACTATCCACTCACCTCACCCGTCCTATCTGCCCCCTGACCAACTACAGACCCCAAAAGAAAGGAAAAATGTAGGTCAACATTGGCATCCAACATCTACATTGGCCCCGATTTGACCTAGAGAATGAAGGTCAAGGTCGACGTCCAAAGAACTCGTCCAAGACCTTCCCAAGTTGAACCTAAAAACCAAACCTCAAAGAGATCGGAATAACCCTTAGAAGGACATCCCAATCCCAGGCCAACTGAGCATCTGTGGGAAGGGTTGGACAAATAAATCTGATCCATGGAGGTCCACTTCTGTACTTCCAGAACTTCATGGATCTGCTGCTAACGTCTTTGTCCAGATACCACAGCACACCTTCAGAGGTCTGGTGGAGTCTAGGCCTCGGGTCAGAGCTGTTTTTGTGGACAAAGGGGGACTCACACAACATTAGACAGGCGCTGCTCCCATAGATGTTGGATTGATTGAGCTCCGGTTACTCTTTAGATACTTTCGGTAGGTACTATCAACATTACACTGGGAATGAACGACAAGATTTGGAGATGCTCTGACCCACTGACTCAGACATGGCAATCTGTCCTTTGTCAAAGTTACAGATTCCTACTCTTGCCATTGTTGCTGTTTCTAACACATCAACTTCAAGGTCTACTTGTTCACATGGTATCTAATGTATCCACCCACTGACAGGTCCCATAGGAAGGAGACAATCAACATCAACCCATAAAAACCCAAACATCCACAGGCAACCACAAGCATCTACTGATGTAAACTGTTTGATACCTGTTGATCCACTAATCCTATCAATATGTAGAATATGTTGCCTTTTCATGGTCATCAGATATGACCCATTTGGACATTCAGAGGCTCTGTAGTTACCGTGGAAACACCGTCATCTTCCAGTAAAACCTATGTAGTTGATAAATGACAATGGATGGGGACACTTGGTTTATGTTCAGTTAGTGATATATTTTACTCGAAAAGCCACTTTGTCTTCAGTTTCCGCTGTATCTGAAATAATAACCTTTGAATTTACTCTGAACATCTACATGATTAGTAAATGAAATATAGGAAAATACCTAATTTTCACTTAAAAATGCAAAATACAGAGGATAGTATGATAATAAATGGTGATAAATCACTTAAGAAAGGCTAAATATAGAGACAAAAATAATAATTTGGGAACTGCCACAAAAGTAGCACTGGGTCTTTATGGGTTAATACCACTTAACCTGACAGTTGCTGATCAGTGTATATTCCCTTTAAAATCTATTTCACAATTGTGTTTTTTCACTTAAACCTCACATTGGTCGAGAAGACAATTAGTTTCTGTTATAGCCGATGGTTCGGTGTACATATTTGTACTAACTTTGGCTCCTTCTTAATGTACTTGCCACTGTGAGAAACATACTGTACTAAATTGATTCATAATGGGGAGGAAGGAGGTTGTTTGTGAACTCCGAAACCACTGCAGCCAATAATTCTACTGGGACATTATCAGGCCATGCATTAATCCTCTACCTTTATTACTTGTGTTTCCCACAAAACAGCGGCTGAGGGAAACCACACAGGGAGAAAATGCTACAGAAGACATATATTAATATACAGACTCTTTTATCATTGAGTTTATTTTTATGTAATTCAGTACTAATTTGCTGTAACTGTTCTGTTTGTTGCAGTTTAAAGGAGAATAATCTAACACAACAATACAACTATGATACAAAGGGTCTTTAGAGACAAAGAGCTTTTACATTTGTAAGAGTTGGAGGGCATTAAAAGAAATAAGATGGGTTAGTCATGAGAAAGCCAAGCTGCCCTTAGCTACAAACAGCAGTTGCACCATTATGCTTCAAGTTAAATAAAACAGCTTGCTGCCAGTGCTATCTTAGTATGCACAGAGGGCACACTCTCTGGTGGCACAGGCATGAAATTGGCTTGAGAAATCTAGTTAGAGACAAAAACCACCACAGCACATCTTATCGCTGCATTTCTTTATTAACAGCGTGTGGGAAATTAATGAAAATCACTGGACCCGTTACAATAAAGACATCTGGAACCCGGTTTGGCGCATGGATGACTGATCCTCTAGCATCAACCAGAAACAACAGGGTGAGTTTGGGAAAGCGGGAGAAGGTTCTGCCGAAGCTGCGGCGTCTGTGATATGTTTTTAGAGCATGCACAATAATCACAACCACTTCAGACGAGCATCAGTGTTGTCGTGGAGTGGGCTTTGATTTCAGCAATGTGGAGAAGTGTTTTGAGTCACTCTGCTGAAACATCCACTTGATTTACCCCGCCGTGTTATGTCACTTATTGGCTCCATAATTAAATGTTTTTAACCAAATGGAAGGTGACGCCAGTGACGAAAAGCAAACGTTTATTGTACACTTCAAACATAAGTACTTAGTAGGTTTTTTTTTTTTTTTGGTTTGGTTTTTTTTTTAGCATCACTTCTATCATCACACTTAACCCTTTATAGCACACTCATAGAAATACACTGAAATTCTAAATTTCAATCTTAACATGTTATTGGAGAACATAACAAGACTATTACTTTTTTTATGTTTAAAATCAAAGTTAATGAATTTACGATATTTGGTTCCTTACCCATAAGTGACAAAAAAAAAGTAAAATAGAAATCCTGGAAATAAATATAAAAATTCAAGAAAAACACATGTAAGGTGAAAGGAACATGTATTACACACTAGAACATCACTTGTAGAACATTATACCAACATAAGATAAAGGGTTAAGCGTATTGTAATTCAAGTAGTCTGGGAGGACACAAGATTTATGCATCCACTCTTTCTCTGTACTTCAGCCAACATTGTAATGCAACTTTTGTCTCGTCACTGGGGTTTTCAGACATGTAGAAAGTTAAATATAGTCAGTTTTTGGACAGTGACTACTTTGGATCTGAAATGAAGTTTAACCAAAATATTGTATTGACCACTTAGGGATTACAACCATTTTCCAGAAGCTCAAAAGTAATTGGACAACTGACTGACTACGCACTTCACAGCTGTAATTACTGACCTCTCACATTTTTACAGCAGGAAACAGCATCGGTACATCTACCTTTATATTTAGCCTTAGAGAGCTGCATTAGATTTTTTTCCCCTGATTTCAGCTCCTGCAGCTTTAATTAAAACCTTTAATGCTAATCAAGGTAATCAGATCAATTACATAACCCAGTGGTATCATGTGTTTTAAAATTCCCTAAGAATAACATGGTTAACACCAATGACACTAATGACAAATATATCTGTGAAGTACTGCGCGAATATACAAGTGGTTTTCAAGTCAAGTCTAGAGGCAGAAAAATGGATGTTTTCAAAGAATGACTGAATAGAACCGATATGTTGACTTATCTATGTTTGATCATTTAAAGCTTGATTCTGGTTCTCACTACACCTTTTCTTCATCCTCTATGATGTAGGTTTGGTATATGGACAGTTACACCAACAGCAAGATAGTGCGCGAGTACAAGTCAATGGAAGACTTTGTGTCCGGAGTGGTTTCTCGAACCTACAGCCTGCCCTTCAAATGGGAGGGAACCAATCACATCGTCTACAACGGATCGCTTTACTACAACAAGTACCAGAGCAACATTATCGTCAAGTACAGCTTCGACAGCGGCAGCGTGCTGGCCCAGCGAGCCCTGGAGTTCGCCGGCTTCCACAACATGTACCCGTACACGTGGGGCGGGTACTCCGACATCGACGTCATGGCCGATGAACTGGGGATGTGGGTCGTGTACGCCACCAACCAGAACGCCGGGAATGTGGTCATCTCCCAGATCGACCCCGACACCCTCCAGGTCCTGAAGACTTGGAACACGGAATACTCCAAAAGGAACGCGGGCGAGTCGTTCATGATCTGTGGAACACTCTATATCACTAACTCTCACCTGTCGGGAGCCAAGGTTTACTACGCATACTCGACCAAGACTTCGACTTACGAGTACATAGACATTCCTTTCCACAACCAGTACTTTCATATCTCTATGCTTGACTACAACGCCAGGGAGAGAGCGCTGTACGCCTGGAATAACGGACACCAGGTAATATTCAATGTCACCCTCTTCCACGTCATTAAAACAGACGATGACTCTTAGACACTACTCCCAAACCCACAACTAAAGCACCATCTATTGTGATACAAGGACCTCCTAAATTGTCTGAATTTGTCTAAAATGGACTGGTATCTCCTCTTGCTATTACTTGAACTTTTCTAATTTGTGGTTCTGAATTCGTGGCTGAAATGAGCATGGACACCAGTGACTTGATACCTTATTAAAAAAAGAACATGCTACACATTTTCTAAACTTTTCCATTGCTGCTGATCATACTGGTACGCCTTATTTGCTGTATTGAGTCTGCGAGCCCAAGACTCTCGATAGCTTTTGCATGAATGTCTACATTTTGTCTGCGGTGGAATTTTTCTCTAATTATTGCTGTGTTTTTCTTTTTCGCTTATGGTGTTTGCATTTTTGTCTATTTAGAAGTCTATTTAAAGTATTTAAAACCTCAAAGAGCCCTATTTGACACGATGTAAATCTAGGTGACGATAAAGAAACATAACCATTCTTTTAAAGATGAGCTTGTAAAATATTGCTATTACGTATGTCACTGTGGAAGGAAAACATTTGTATTTTTTATAAAGCGAAACCATTGAAGATTATCTGTGCATTTTCATTAAACTTAAATTATTGTACAATTCATTAAAAGTGGTTTTGGCTGGTAAAAAAAAAACCGATCATCTGCAATAATCTGATGAAGACACAGACTTTCATGATTTTATTTCAACCATGAACCTTCCAGTTCCAGAAGATTCCCATAGTGGAAATGTACACATGTATCTTTAGATGTTAATGATGGTGGTAACATTATGACCGGTGACAGGCAAAGTGGAATTAATTTGGATTACCTCGTTCCAATGGGACCTGTCAGTGGGTGTGTGGATACACTAGCGAGCAAGTGAACATGTAGACCTCAAAGTTGATGTGTTACAAACAGGAAAATGGGTTAGAGTTGGGATCTGAGCTACTTAGACAAGGCCAAATTGTGATGTCCAAATCACTGGGTCAGAGCATTTCCAGATTTTGTTGTTCATTCCCAGTGTAAAGTGGTCTGTTCCTACGAAAGGTAACCAAAGAACAACAACCAGATCTCAACCAATCCACCATCTATGGGAGCAGAACATTATCACCACCTGTCTAATGTTGTGAGTTCCCCTTTTCCCACAAAAACAGCTCTGACCCGAGGCCTAGATTACTCCACCTGACCTCTGAAGGTATCTGGACCAAGACGTTAGCAGCGGATCCATGAAGTCCTGGAAGTTGTGAAATGGGAGGGACTGGACTCGTTTATCTGGTATCGGCCTGAGATTGGGACGTCCTTCCTTAGTCCAGTTTTGGTTGAGAGTTGTGGAGATGCTCAGACCCAGTCATCCCCATTACAACATGGTCCTTGCTAAAGTCGCTCCTTACGTTGTTCATTTTTCTGCTTCAGTGTTTACTTGCTCCCTAATATATCCACCCCAGTGAAAAGTCCCACTGGAATGAAATCAGTAGTCAGAATATTATGGCTGATCAGTGAACATTTTTTTTCTGTGAGCAGTTGTAGAAAGACTTTGAAGACTCAGGATGTGCATAGGTGGGTCAGCTAGGGGAAAAGGGTGGATGTGAAGAGGTTGGAGTATCGTCACCTTCCTAATATACAACTTTTTTTTTGCCTAAATCATCAAATACTCAATTTCTGGTTGCATTTTTTGTGTTTCCTGAAAAATCTGGAAAAAAATTACTTCGGCAGTTACTTTAGGAAGGACATGAAGGCCTCATGAAAAGCTGAGGTGTAGGTTTAACACTGCACTGCCATCTATAGGTAACCACAAAAAGAAACCCCATAACCATAGAACAACGTTAGGGACAATAGCAGCTATTAAAGTGTTTTATCACATCGCACAACATCGACACAGGCAGCAAATGAGGAGATGAAAACTACAAAATTCCTTCATGACAGATATGAAAATATGTTCCTGTCTGGTCCTAATATTGTTTCTGCTGCTGAGTTGGCATTTCATATTAATTGAAGCACAACTTAGCTCAGTTTATTTATCCTCTCCTCCTTTGGTGCTAACTCTGCTTCACCTATACTTTTATCACCTGACTACGGATGTATGCAGAACTGTGATGCATTCTGGGTGATCTACAACCCTGGAGTGACCACCGTTGCTACCTCAGACTTCCGAGGGTCGATCTCACCAAGGTCGCTTCAGTTTTGCGGGGAATAAGGACGATGCTTAAATCCCAGTTCAAGCGTCGTCATGACCGTATATTTCTGACAGGACAGAACCATTTCAGATGTAAAGGTGATATGAGCTCAGCTGTCTCACCTCATCTCACACCGGCTGAAGGCATCACCAGGAGTTCAGTTTGTCAAATTGCCGGAGGCTAGTTTTAGAACGTTGCACAGTACGGTGTGATTTTTCTCATTATTTATGGACTGTTATCACCCGTTATCATGAAGCAGCGTTATCATCAACTGTTCTTCCAGTAAACCGTGCCATGATGCGTTTTCTCTCCATATTAAGGCTTTTACACTGAGTGTACGACAAGGAAATGACACCAAAGTGCAAAATACTGACCTGCAAATATTTTACATCAAAACTACACACACACTCACAGTGATGCAACAGTTCAATAAAAGATTCAATAAACAGTACGTGTGCCGGGCTTTGGACAGGGATGGTAATGGATTCAACATCACCTAGAGCGTAATCTAGGGCCTGTATCTTCAACGCAGCATTGTCTGATCGTCTGGGTCCAGTGTCCAGGTAAAAATGACACAAACTGCGTAAAATTTATGTTACAGAAACTCCTCACTATCCTCATAGAAGCTGTTTGCCAATGCTGCTCCACACGTTGTTCTTCAATTCATTATCTTTACTATTGGTGTGTTTCATAGTAATGTGGTCATTTCACCCAGTTGAATTACTGATGCCTTTATTCATAGTGCAAAGGCTCTGAAAAATGTACTTGTTCCAAAAAGAAGAAAAAAAAAAAAGTATAAAAACACATGGTTTTTCACTGCATTATATTCACATTCTACGGGGGATTCATGCCACAAACAGTAAATAAATAAATAAATAAATAAATAAATGAATATGTGACTTAAGCACACACAAAAAACACTTCCATTATGTAAAGACCTTCAGGCAACAATAAGTATGCAAATTATATTATATCAACCAGCCTGTCAACAACTATTATTTTAATGTAATTATTCTCACCTAATCATCTAACCCCATCTCAACAGGCTTCAAAACATAAAAGAGCACCAACACTACAAGAAGGAACATAGATGTGACAAAGAGTTCAATTATCTTTAACACATGGAGTACAGTGTGGTTAGACGTCAACAGGTTCAGGTACATGTCGGGGGGGTCGGAGCCTCAGTGGGGGTTCATGTGGGTGAAGTGAAGCAAAATTAACATTAGAAATGCTTCAAATCACATAAAACTTTTTTTTTAAATGATCATACACTAATAAAAACAATACAATTTAACCCCATTGATGTGACCACTTTTGGAATTAAAGCAAAAGGTTGGCGTTAACCCTTTGTAGGACACTCATAGAAATACTCTGAAATTTCAACTTTAGTGTGTAATTAGAGGACCTAAGAAGACTATTACTTTTGGGAATTTTTTTTTTAATTGGTTATTTTTATGTAGAAAATCAAGGTAAATGAAGTTACCATATTTGGTTCCTTACCCATAAGTGGCAAAATAAAAATCCAAGAAGTACATATAAAAAAAACAATTTAAGAAAAATACATGTAAGATTAAGGGAACATGTATTTTGGAACATTACAACATCACTTTTAGAACATTAGCACATCATCAGTGCTGATCCAGACACCTGTCAACATCCACATTATCCCTTTGAACATCATTACTTACATTAGTACCATTACGTCATGGTACCCCTAACTTGCAGACCCTGTAGACCACATTTGACCTGAGATTGTTCCCTCATTGTCCTCACTGTAACTGTTGCTGCCACTGTCTTGTAATGCAAGTTGAAATTTCCAAAAACAGTCACGTGCCCAGTAGAGAGTTAATAAGGTTGTCCTCAGTTATGGCATTGAATTCCATTGTATTCCAGTGTGCCGAGGGTGCCAGTAGGTAAAACAGACATCGATGTCAACATTCACTGAGCGAAAAAACAGAGACAATCTAATTTGCTGTAAAGTAAATAAATGAATAAAAATAAGCCCTTGCTTTTTTGTTGCATGATGCGCATATTAACTGTATAAAAATTTCCCCCAGTGTGTGAGATTCTTTAGAGATTAATCCAACTCCTTAACAGAACTACTCCAGAAATACACACGATAAATCTGACTCACATTTTTGTCTTTTTTATGTTTTTTGCCATTTGGCCGATACTAGAAATGCAGCTGTACTAAATAACTCCCTATCGTGGTCATCATTCATATTTTAAGATGCTGAAAAATATCCAGTAATTAAAACAAAACATGAAAGCCGGGCTGTTAGAGCAGAGGTACAGAGTGTTGTTGCTACATCCTTGGTCTGAACTGACAGGGTTTCAGACTGTTGTAGACCTGAGCTTCGCAATTAGTTGCTTGGATCTGAACTGGGCTTAAGATGTCAGCCGAGGGGGAAGTCAACAAGAGCAACTGCAGACACTAGAAGCTTAGTTTTCTCAGAGCCAGACGGGGGACAGAGTGTTCACCACGACAGCCATGATGCCTCTATAACAAAGGTAAGACTTTTAATGCACTCACACACCCATAACGACGCCGACTTGTGCATCAGCCTTTCAATTTGGACCATACTGAATTGCCAGTAAACTGCTGGGATGAGTCAAAGCATTCACTATAATTACCTTCCCTTCACTACAATGTGTCTCTACCTCAAATAAGGAGAGGCTTGTTTGTTTGCCAGTGAGGTTTGGATGTGTCAGTGTGGTCTGTCGTTTTTTTTTTTTTGTTTTTTTTTTTAATAGGTAAACATGCAGCCACGTATTCGTGCACACCATCTGAAAAGCGCCCGAGGAAAAATACATTTGCATGCACAGTCATAAACAAACAGACGTGCTCAGAGGTGGATTGCAATCCATTAATTTCATCAATCTCCATCAGCCATCACAGAAGACTGCAACATCATTTACTGACCTCTAATTGACCTCCGCTGACATTTAATATAAATGAACCATCAAGCTTGATTTTTACCTCTTAAAAAAAAAAATAAGAAATTGAGTAGATACAGGGTTCCTTAAAAAGTCTTAAAAGTCTTGAATTTACAACAATGCATTTAACACCTTAAAAAACTCTTTAAATTTGATAGGGTAGGTCTTAAGTTATGTTGCCATAAACTTATTGGCTGTATTGTGTTTAACCCATACAGACCCAAACATCCACCGTCGACCTAAACCATCTACTGATCTAAACTGTTCATCCACTAATCCTATCAATGCATGTAAATAATTGGTGTAAAATACAGTCTGTCATCTTTTCATGGTCATCAGATATGACCCGTTTGGACGTTCAAGCCATTAAACTATCAGAATTTCTTCAAAGCTGTTTAATTAAGGTAAAAATCTTGCATATTTCCCCTTTAAGGGATGGCTCGCAAGTGAAAAGTAAGCATGAGGAAGTAATGCCTGGTTGAAGAAAAGATCATTTTCCACCTGGATGACATGAGTGGAGGGGAACGGCTGTGAAATGGGCATTAAATTCTGTTCCAAGTAGTCTTAAAAAGTCTTTAACTTGCAGGAACCCTGTAGATAACATTTATCCATATTTTGCACAATAAACTACAACTTTGTAATAGCTTCCCGGCTGAAGAGTGACGTCTTTTAGCTGCTGAAACTGAAATGAAAGACAGTAGAGCATCATCAACCGTCAGCAGTTGGGTTTTACAGGAATATTCCAGGTACACAGCAAATATGTGATTGGACTTTTAGCAGATCTCATGACTGTCTTTTATAGAATTCCCATCGAAAAATAAAGCCAACATATATACGTCCTAAAGCTCCACCGCCACAGACTGGTAACAACAACAAAAAAAAAAAAAAAAAAGGAAAAACTTCCCGTCAGCGGTTCTTTATTAAATCAAAAATGGTTCATGCAGAGGGAAAGATTAGCATTGATCTTCCCACTCCTCCTCGCTGTACACAGCATATGGCAGCTCGGACGGCTGAGACGGGAGCGTTCGATCAGTCTGCATGTTTGACCACACACATCTTTATCTACTCTCAGCGGCCGTCGCTGGATACACAACACAGACCGGACGCACTCCAGTGGTTCCTGCAGCAGAACAGGCTCACATTGGATTCAGCCTATCGGACTCACCTGTGGTGTGTGTTTTTTTCTCTGTATTCTCTTATTTCTTTTTTTTCCCTCTACTGTTTCAGTTTGATTTCTTTAGGGTCTTTATACGTGTAATAATGTAATAATTTTCCGCCCCATTATGTGATAACGCCACATTTTGTCAGTAATACTTAATTAGTGCAGCTTTTGTCTCTAGCTTGCAAACACACTCTCCATTATAATGAATACAGTTACATTTGATTTAGGTTTGACCAATGAAACATCAGACTAGTTTTTTTAATAAATTCTTAATGTTGTTCTGCTGGTATCATGGTTTTTCCAATTAAGGCATGTAGCCCCACATTATGTAATAATGGTAGAATATGACCTTTAGAGGGAGTAGAGAGTCACTCTGCTCTGCCATGGGGCCTTTGGTTACCTTCTGATGCTTTAGTCAAACGGGATGAGAACTATTACCACCAAGAAAAAACTTTTTGAGAGTGAATGAATAATGAATGGATCCACTGGACGCGCTTTGAGTATGCATTAAGAGAAAAGCACTATATAAATCTAATCCATTATTATTATTACTTTAAGAGTCAAAGAAGTGATGAATCTAGAAGCTGTCGTTTTCTCTGCTGGACATGGCTCTACATGAAAATAAAGAGGTTTGATCCTGAAATGGCAGCGTTTCTTCTACATGGGTGAGTTTGATTATGAGGCTTATGAAGGTGTGAAGTTATTATGGGATGTTATCTTCGCTTAGTTGCTGTTTGTTGATCCACGGTTCAGACTAAACTGTGACAGTCCTCCAGTGCAGCTATTTACAACACAAACCGAACAGAAAACAGGTAATTGGTGGTTTTGCTTTGGCTGATTTCTGTCTTAAGACAAAGCTAAGCTAACAGAGCTATAATGTAAACTATCAGTTGATGCAGCACGGGATGATTATAACTGCTATTTTGAGTGAATATCAAAATGAGTTTAGTTTGAAGAAGAAAACTTGATACCACAATACAGATGTGTGTAAATAATGAGCTTTATACTTTATTCAGTGCGTGATACAGTCTGGATGAATAGCGTTAATTCGTTGGTGGTTTTGGTAGTTCTAAGAGTGTTCTGGTGCATCAGTTTGGAATATTAGCATTACACAGAACCACTTTAATAAGAGAAATGTCGAATTCAGAATGGCCTTTTCACATGATACCTGTCTAATTCACACTATGCCATATTAATAGTGTATATGCAAACACTGTCAGTGAACGCTGCATGTACGGTCTGTCCTTAGTTTGAGCTGTCATTTTCTTTTGGGTTATTTCACAGATACTGTTGTAAATTTTCATTTCCCAGAGGAGAGTGACTCTGAAATACAATGATCAGGGGAACACTTGACTCAGTCGACCTCGGCCACCGATTTTCAAAGGGCCAAACAAAATGCTGTGTGTGACTAAAATTCCCATTATAGTTTGAGAGAGTAGGAGTACACTTCACTTTTTATTACTGCATAAATTTAGTTTATGCAGATCACACATAAGAGCATAGAGCTACATCAGTCTCCATGTCTCATTCCAGCATATATGGTTATAACTCATGCATTTCTACTCCTCAGTAGAATACCTTTTTTGCAAATACAAGGCTTGGGTTTTTATACATTCATAGTACATTTCTTTGCTCAGAGCGTGCATCCAGTGAAGACTTTGTGGAATCCTATTCGAACACGGTTGTGTACCCAACAGTGCACCGTGGTGTATTTTCCAGGATCAATTGGGATTTTTCTGTGGTTCCTCTTCATTGAGCTGGAGTTGATCCTTACAGGGCCGACTGCACACGGTTTCAGCAAAATTAATAAAAGTCCCAAAGAAAAGTCATTTTCTTCACATGCTAAAATGACCAGCTGGTAAATATCAATAATCCTGCTGAGCTTCTAATTGAACTCAGTCACCTTATAGCCTAGATTTGGCTGAAAACCTACCTGCTTTGAAATATCTACCAATAAATAACACCTTTAACATTACAACCACCGGGGTACTATACCTAAAACTGGAAAATTTAGAATTTCTAGTGCACAAAAAACAAGTTATATGAAGTTTAGATGTTCCAGCAACATAGCAATAGCAACAGCAACGCGATGTATCCACAGAGTGTATCACTCACTGAATAAAGTATAAAGCTCATTGTATCCACAATTCTGTATTATGGTATCATCAAGTTTTCTTCTGTAAACTAAAACTCATAGCTGCTTATTTTGACAGTCAGTGAAAATAACGCTGCTTTAATCTTCACTTGCTGCAACAGCTGATAGTTTACATTATAGCTCTATTAGCTTAGCTCTGTTTTTAGGCTGACAACAGCCACAGTAAAACCACTAATCACCTCTGTTTTCTGTATGGTTTGTGTTGTCAATAACTGAACTACAGATCTGTTTGGAATCAAACAAACAAGGTCAGAACTGTCACAGTATACACTAAACTGTGGATCAACAAACAACAACTTACCAAAGATAATAACATCCCATAATAACTTTATACCTTCGTAAGCCTCAATCAAGAAGAAATACTGTCATTTTTGCATCAAACTCCATTCTTTTAATTGTCCATGGATAAAAAATGCAGCTTCTATTTTTATCACTTCTTTTTTGACGGCAAAAGTTGTTTCTTAATGGTTCTCATCCTATGTGGTCACTTTCTGATGCTTTGGCCAAAGGCCCTGTGGTCTTAGTTTTCCTCAGTCTCACTACTCCCTCTAGTGGTCACATAAATCCCCCAACCTGTCGCTGGAAACACATTCAGTTCATATCTCCACGATCCAATATATTGACATCTTTTGTGAAATTTCAGAACTCTTTATTCTAAACACTCATCATAATTTTAGGTACTTTTTCATATCTGAAAGAAGAAATAATACATAGACTCTTTAAAGGAACATCAGACTTGAACAATATTAACTGCTTTGCACAGTCATAAGTACAATCAATATGAAACAAACAGGTGACTGAGCCTTTTCTGTATTGATCCTGCTAGAGGAGTTTTTCCTTTATGGATTCTATTATTTGTAATGTGATATTATTTCAGTATTAAATTTACTCAATTATTTTATTGTAGTTTTTGTATAAAGGGCTTTTAACATGTTTTGTTCAGCACAGTAAAAATAAAAGGTATAATAATCAGTAAAATCAGTCTAAAAGGAAATCAGTCATTAATTAACGGCTTCATTTACAGATCACACCAACAAATGTGTTACAGGTTATTTTCTATTTAATAATACTTGGGAAAAGTCTAAAGCTGCAATAAAACATGGTAACGCTTCATTGTAAAACAGCAGGGAATACATCTGACCTGATGGCTTGAGGGGAATTGAGACATGTTTTTGTTTTTTTTTTTGCCGTATTTTTCTGCCATCTTTCCAGATTGGATTAGTCAGGGCCCTGTGATGTATGCCAATTTCCCCTGAAACTGGGATGTAAAAGTGAGTCTGTACTGCAGTTTACTGAGACTGTAATTTCCTTGAAGTCGAGGAAAGAAGACAGGAAACACCTGCCAGAATGAGTTTGCATTTAAGTTACAAAACTGGGCTTCAATCCGGGCTGACGCGTCAACAGAACAGACTCAACTTTCTTTGATGAATTCTAATTGTATTGCGAGATCCCACCCGTCATCTCCTCAAAGCTCTAATCTAATATAGTTTTATGAGAGACATCCACTTCGGCAAACTGAGAATTTAAGGTGTCACGGAACACTGGAAATCAAATGTTAATTTTAGTCTCTGCATTTTTCTCTTGGAGTCTTTTTTTTTTTCCTTTTTGTCACCAGTGTTGGGAGTAACGTGTTACAAAAGTAATGCATTACAGTAACGGATTACTTTTTGCTGTAACGCAGTAGTGTAAGGCATTACTAACAGGGTTCCTACAGATTTCTACAAGTTAAATTTAAGACCTTTTTAAGACGACTTAGAACAGAATTTAATGCCTATTTCACGGACATACTGGCAAAAATTCATGACTCCTAGGATTTAGGAAAATGTATTTATTTACACTAATGCCTTTATTCCCACCATTTCTCACTGGGAGCTGCAAAGTTACCAATAACTGGTTCCTAATTTCAATATAAATTGTAGGGTTGGAATGGATTGGACTGAGTCGACTAAAATTACTTTCTGTGCAGTTCGGACACATTTAACAGACACATTTAAACACAGTACAGTCGACAAGTTTATGGCAACATAACTTAAGACCTACCATATCAAATTTAATACCTTTTAAAGACTTTAAGGTATTAAATACAGATTTGTAAATTCAAGACTTTTTAAGACCCTGTACTAAATCGATTTTCAGTCATATTTTACTCGGTACATGTTCACACTTTTCACCTATAATTCAACTGCCCAAATGAAAAAAAACACACAAAAAAGACTGTAAGACCTTAAGGAATCAAAAATACATCAGTAAAGTTCTATTTCCTGTTGGTGTTCAGCCAATGGGTGAAGACGGCAGAAGACAGTCCATTGTCCACATGGACGTATGCTCATTACTAACCCTAACCCTGCTTTACAGAAGACAGCATGATCCCTGTGATCAGCAATGACAAGGTAAGCTAATGTTTCTAGGACTAGTTACAATTCTGTATTGATTATGGATTTATCTACGGTGTCCTTGGCCCCGCCCCCTGTATGAACATGGAAAATGTTGAAAAAATTGCAAGTGTTCCTGCTGGGATTGGAACATCGTAGACCGTAGCGTTGCTTACTGAGCTATCCGTCCACATGGACTTCACATGCATGCGTCCCAAGGCTCTCCTGTCACTGGTATTGTGGGGTATTATTTGACTTTGGGGGGGGTTGGGTTCTACTGCGCACGCACCATTTATGAGGAGCGTCTTTATGTAACTTAAAAGTAATACAGGAGTCATGTAACGCACTACAATTCTGAGACAGTAATATTATAAGGCAAGGAATTACTTTTAAATATCAGTAACAAGTAATCTGTTAACAGATTACAGTTTGGATGTAACATGCACAACACCGCTTGACACCAAAAAAGAAAAAAAAAAGGCTACAGACTCTATAAGGAGACCATGACCTCACTGAAAAGATAATTGTCACATCACTGACATAGACGTTGCGTCTTTTAACGTGACATGCCTTGAAATACCCGGTGACGGAGCTTCAACATTCCCATCACTACAGAGGATTGAGAGACTGAACGCACCGACAGGACAAACTATTAGAGTGCATTGTTTAAGGTTCCTTTGGCTTGTAACAGATCGATTCCGTACCCGTCTCCATAGAATGCTGCATTGTCTTTGCTTAATGACAGGCACGGCGGACAGCAGTCCATCAGTGTGTGCATGAAATCATCCCACCTTTCAGAATCTCCTTTTCAACTCCTCGTACAATAAGTCTCAGGTCTGCACCTCAGTCCAACCTTTACAACCCTATTAAAATATAACTACATTGGCTCTCTCCTTTTACCTTTTTTCTGCTGTTCGACATGTGCAGGGTGTGAATCCTGAGCTATAAATCTTAAGAACATCAGCTGAAGTTGCTTGTAAAATCACGAAATACCAGAGTCTGTTTCTGTAAAACTCACCGGCTGATCGTGGAGAATATAAATCACTTGAACTGTGGCTACAAGTCACCCTCCTAATGCGGACTTTTGTGGAATATTTCGCTGCTTATCCACCAGAAAGACACAAATATGCATCTAACATGACCTTAACGGTGACAAGAGCCTTTATCCAGAGTTCTATATTCATGTAAATATAATAATCTAATGAGCGGAGTCCTGCGGGAAATACCGCAATACGTCTCCGAGGACACATCAAGTACAGCGCCAAGGTTGCATAACATGATTCCGTTCACTCTTGTTTTATTATATTTCTCCAAAGAATAATTAAACAAGCTGCCTCTAAATCCACAATAGCCAAGTTTAGCTGAATGTCATTAATCTTTCGGGCACACTTGGCTCCAGACTCCCAGCACCACAGAGAAAAAAAAATAAAAATACACACACACACAAATAAAAGAGATGTTAACTTTTTTTTCTTTAAATCCTTGTTTTCTTTCCCGTTTTTTCCTTGCTAACGAAGAGTATCTTTTGAAAACAGCTCTAAAAAACAGAAACGAACGAAAACAGCATCTGCTGGGGAAAGTAATGCACAGCTCTATTAAGGGCCTTTGAAAAGCGGAAAAGGTGAGACGTGTTTTTACCTTTCATCATCTTCCTCCTTCTGCTCTGAGAAGAGAGGGAGAGGGGGAGAGAGGGGGGAGAGAGCGAGAGAGAGAGAGAGAGAGAGGGGGGAGAGAGCGAGAGAGAGAGAGAGAGAGAGAGAGGGGGGAGAGAGAGAGAGAGAGGGGGAGAGAGAGAGAGGGGGGGAGAGAGAGAAGGCATCCGGGTGTGATTCAAGCAAAACAAAACTAATCGCAACCAGTTCCATTTTCATTTCACGTCAAAAAAGTCCAAGCACTGCTCTGATTTCCATATAAACCACAGAGAGAAAAAAAAAAAATAAAAGTGTTATTTTCTTGTTGGCCTATCCAGCAACAATCTTATGTTCCCCTTGCACATCCTGGGCACGTTAATGGCTGTATTTATTACTGTAAACTAACACGTTTCCGCAATGAAAAAAATGGAAAACACTGCAGAGAAACTTCTATGATGTGAAATTACCTGAAGAAATAAGTTTGATCATACTGAGTCAGAGGTAGGTACTGGAAGCTGGAGCCGTCGCTGATGTGACAAGACAATTACTGTGTGTATTTACCAGCCCAAAGGCAGGTAAGAAAACAGAAAGAAAAAAAAAATCAAAAATCCATAAAAAAAACCTCTTGCAACTTGCAAACAACTTGCATAGACATGTCATATTACACAGCAGGTCTTCAAAAAGGAAAAAAAAAAAAAAGGGGGAAATTAGCACTTTCTTGTGCAAATGCAGCCGAGTAAAACCAACCGCTCCGAACACCAAATTCACTCTCATTTCAGCGTTATGTTGTCATTCCGCAGATGTCTACCCGGTGATGATTGCCTATGTATTTCATTAAAGTTAGAACTGCTTGGGAGACGTTCGTACTGACAGGCAAATCACCGCCTCTGAAAGCCTGTCCTTCAGAATAGAAGCAAGGAAGTGAGCATTCCCATCTACTGTGCCTCCTTATTAATGAGCACAACATTATCATCCATACAATTATCCAATCACGCAACGTCACACAATTGCTGCTTTTGCTCGGATTGGAAGGAGCGTTCAAATGTGTACGGTTGCATTTACTACCGCCATGTTTTACATACGGGACGCCGCTTTCAAGTTGTTTGTCAGTTTTATAAGAAAATGTGACGTTAATCACAGACCAGCGGGTTCCCCCAGAACAATCACCGCACAGTCAGTCACCGTTGCAAACACCGCGCTTTACCCGCACGCAAAAACAAATTAAACCTTGGCGGGAGACGGAAAATGGGAGCGTTTACTTCGAGTTCATGATGTAGAAATACAGGCTCGGCAATAATTATTGGACCACCTGTGATTTTCAGGATGAATTTGAGATAACAGCCCGTCAACGCGACCTTTTGATATTCTGCTCTGACATTAGAGCGGCAGTGCTCAGTAGTTCTTCGGCATCAACGGGCAAAAATCACATAATTACCCAAAGTGGAGGACGTGGAAACAAGAATCTTTTGTCAGGCTGAAGAAAATCCACTTTGTGATTGGAGGGTTTGGATAATCGTAGGTGTTTTCAGCTGAAATAACAAGATTATTATAGCCTTGGAAAAGTGAGTCCATGTTTCCATAGAGGTAACGTCATATACAGTCATGGAAAAAATGATTAGACCACCCATGTTTTCCTCAATTTCTTGTTCATTTTAATGCCTGGTACAACTAAAGGTACATTTGTTTGGACAAATGTTATGATAACAAAAAGAGCTTTTAAGAGTTTAATTTAAGAGCTGATATTTAGCTATTTTCCATGGTTTTCTTGATAATAACCAAAATCATTTAAGTTGTTACATCAGTGTATGTCATTGTACTGACAGAAACGGTGCTTTTAATCATTCCATGTTTTCTTTTCTGTCTGTTTTAGTCATGTGATACACACAGGAGTTAGTACTTGATTGCATAACCATTGTTTTTGATGACTGCAGCCATGCTCTCCAACAGGGTGGTCTAATCATTTTTTCCATCCCTGTATATCTATATTCAGGGTTTGGAGTAATAAGTTACAAAAGTAATGCACTACAGTAACAGATAAATTTTTGCTGTAACACAGTAGTGTAAGATATTACTAATAAATTTTCAATAATATTTTACTCGGTACATGTTCAATAGCGTTTGCTTAACACCACACATTTTGCCCATAATTTAATTGCTCAAATTAAAAAAAAAAAAAAAAAAAAAAAACAGCAAGACTGTTAAGGAATCAAAAATGCGTCAGTAAAGTTCTAGTTCTATTTCCTGTTGGTGTTCAGCCAATGGGTGAAGGTGGCAGAAGACAGTCCATTGGCCACATATGGACGTATGCTCATTACTTTGCAAAATGGACAAAAATGAACAAAATAATTATTAAAAAAAGAAAAAATAACCAACAATAACAACCATAATAAAGACACAATCAACAACGGTGAACAGAAATGAGCAGAATAATCATCAAGGACAATAATGAACCCAAAATTTGAAACTTCCATGCCTCGGGTCAGAGCCGTTTTTGTGAAAAAAATATAACCTACGCAGTATTAGACAGGTGGTGATTATGGTCTGCTCCCATAGATGCTGGATTAGTTGAATATGAATCACTGCAGTAATTATACAAAGGAAGGATCTGAACTAGTCTTTATTTTTGTTTGATAAATGCATATGTGCGCTATAATGTTAATACGAGGGTAATTCAAAAGTTCTAAGACAAATGCCATAAATTCAAACTGAGTCAAACTAGTTCAACAAAATTCTATCAAGAAGGAATTTT
>JAPQRQ010000014.1:257317-268904 GCA_037367365.1 Apogon talboti | reverse complement strand
ACAGAAGACAGTTAGCATGATCCCTGTGATCAGCAATGACAAGGTAAGCTAACGTTTCTAGGACTAGTTACAATTCTGTATCGATTATGGATTTATCTACCGATGTCCTCAGCCCCGCCCCCTGTATGAACATGGAAAATGTTGGGAAAAAATGCAAGCGTTCCTGTTGGGATTGGAACATTGTAGACCGTAGCATTACTTACTGAGCTATCTGAACACACAGAGTTCAGGGCACAAAGTTGTCCATCTCAAGGCTCTCCTATCTCTGGTATTTCGACGGTATTATTCGGTATTATTTGACTTTGGACGCACCATTTATGGCGAGAGTGTGTATTTAACTCAAAAGTAACACAGGAGTCATGTAACGCATTACAATTCTGAGATAGTAATATTGTAAGGTAAGGAATTCCTTTTAAATAACAGTAACATGTAATCTGTAATGGATTACAGATTGGAAGTAACTTGCACAACACTGATTGAAAGACACAACTGGTCTGAATGGGCTGAGTGTGTATGAGGGCCATTTTGCCTCCGTGTGTCATGTCCATCTGAAATAATTGGACAATACTGTTTTCTTTCTAAAACCACAACTCTAAATTGGATGTATTACCCTCCCCTATTGTTACCTCGCTGATAGCTGCAATCACGCTGAAGATGACACCATAATAGTGTATGTTGTGTTGTGATGGCGACCAGGTACGCTGAGGTAGTACTATACTTGCACTGCAAATGCAACATCCTGGTATCCAAGTCAAGAAAAAGGAAAGCTGGTGCCTTCAGTGGAAAAGTGCTATAGTTTGTGAAAATAAAACCTTTTAAGGCTTTCTTCGAAGAGCCAATTCAGTGAAGTGCTTTAGAAAACCTATGATTCACATGCTTCAAAACTTCACTGGTTTCCTCAGGAACTTTTTCTGAAAGGTTATTTGTATGTCTAAGATTGGAGCTAATTTATTGGACTTTCTACATCTGATAACTCATATTTTAACTAAAACCATAGCTGTTTGAAAGCCTGAAGGTTAGCAGTAAGTTCATGTGATAATGCTGGAAGGAGGAACATGAAGAAGTCATTTTTTTGCAGTTTCTCAAAGAACCTTAAATGACAACAAGTTCTTAAGCATCATAAGGATCTTCAGTGCACTTGAAGGGGACCTCTTTAACCCAGACACATATTAATGCCAGGTAGTTAGTTCTATTTACTGTCTGTTCATCCATCATTGAGCTACAGTAAGATCAGATGTTCCAACACAAGAAGGTTCTTCAAAGCTGCTGCATTTGGATCCCCAGCCAACATTAAACTGCAAAAAAAAATCTCTTATACATAAAATAAATTCTATTCACTACCAGAACTGACTTTTCAATACTACAAACATATGGTCCTCTAGAACACCATGCACCGGTGTGAATTAAACCACCAACAGTACATCGACTGAGCCCAATGGGCTCAAGCTCAAACATTTAGAGCAAGAAGATTAATCATAAAGAACGAGTGGTACAGTGATTGGACCAGTTTACTGCATGATGGCTACTTTTATATTTCAGTATCTAAGTAAATGTGGCTGATGATACTTAGAATGGAGAAAGTTTAGTCATATCTGAGCATTTTGACATTGATTTGGACTGGATAATTGCATTAATTTGCTGGACAAAGATGGAAAAACCCTAACAAATAGAATAGAATAGAATAGAATAGAATGAGTGTTATTGTCATTGCAAAATACCATTGTACAGTGCAATGAAATTTGGTTTTATGTTCTGTATGGTGCTAAAGTAAATACACGCATCATTATCTCTTTAACCCCTGAGACATTATTTCAATGATACGGGTGTTTTTTGAAACCTGCTTGCACTCCATAAGCACAGTTACACGGTCAAAACTCACAAAAAATTCAGTAAAAGAAATAAAGGAAAATCACCACAACACTGTAAACAACAGTAAAAACAAAAAGCAAGGAAAACAGTGTAAAAAATTACACACAGGCAGCGGGGGGGTGCACTGAGCACGCTCAGATGCCTATGGAAAGCCCAAGGTCTATTCTATCAGCACGTTTTAAATGTTTCCAACTGAGCAAACAGTTGAATTTTTAGGAATATTCTTTTAAAAAATCATATGTTCAAAACGATCACCACAGACACTTTAGGGATTAAAGGGTTAAAGAGTTAAGAATAAAAATATACATCAAGTAAAGAGTACAAAAGTGAGTCCAGTGTCAAGTATGGAGAATATACATGCAACAGTTATGACTATAGTGTTGAGTCTTTTTAAGTCAAGTGGGTGGTGTAATGTCCTGACTGTGGGTTCTGTTACTATTACAGAGCAGCAGAGTGCAATTACATGATAAAGTGATGTAAGTAATTATATATTCTGGTTCAGAGCAGCCGCAGCTCTGGGATAGAAACTGTTTCGAAACCCGGTTGTGTGGCTGTAGATGGTGTAACACTGAAGCTCCTACAGCAAAAGACATGTTTATCACAGTATCAGGCATGTCACGGCTCAGTAAAGACCGCCGCTACGAGGATCACATCGGGACCCGTCCGTTTGTGCGCCGTCTTATCGGTAATTTCCCCCCAGTGTTTTACCTGTTGTTGGTCTTGACAAAGCATCGCCACGTGTGGTCGTTTGAGGCCCATTTGTACAGTTCCAGATTACACCATCGAACACCACACACTGGGATGATAATAATAATAACAAACATCTTCCTCCTCGTCAAGTACTAATAAAAGAATAAAACTTAAACAACCAATAAATGAAGTCACTTAATTTTTTTTGTATCTTTTCTTTTCAGTAGCTGCCAAAATTTCTAAAAGGCTTTGTTTGTACTGAGTATAAATTAGACAAAATAATTATCAGTATCCATAAAGTCCAACTGAATAAAACCCACCGACTGAGAATTGTGAGGCACGTTGATTATATTTTTTACTAACTTTAATATTTTTTTAATTTGCTCAGCTCCTGGCTGTTTTTTTTTTCTTTTTCCCTCCACTTTTATCTCTTCTACACACACACACACACACACACACAATTATCGATGTTTATCTGTAATTTGTCTTTTTCTTCCAATGCTTTGTCCTTGTCTTGTCTCTTTCAGCGTCATTGTGTTTCTCCTCTAATAGAATTCTGAAGTTATCCATTAAGGTGCTCCTGTTTTTTCAGCCTTTATCTGATGTCTCCAGCTGCCTCACTCTTTCTACATTTGCTTCCGAAGGACTGGGCTTGTCATTTTCTCTCAGCCACCTGTTTCTTCTTGCTTGACGTAATGGTTTTCAGTTCTTTCTAGCTCTCCGCGTGGGTCTGAACGTCCGCCGTCGTTGCTGTTCCAGTTTCCTGCCCCTCTGAGTCTGACCTTTACCACACACCGCTGGTTATTGCCCGGAAGGTCATTCCTATTTCCTCATTTTTACCGAAGCTCGTTTCTTGCAGTTTAACGCCAACTCTCCTCCCAGGTGACTTTTAGTTAACGACACCTCATTGCACAGCCCTCCTTTGCAGATCAAAGTCTTGGTTTTAATTTTATCCCATTTCCTGCCAAGCGTGCTCAAGCATTTTGTTTGATGTTGCTGTTGCTACGTGACAATGAGTAAAATAAAAACTGAGATCATTTCTTCTCAACATTGGTGGGTTCTTTTTGGTTTTTTTCATGTAACACTGGTCTACCAGTAAAATGCTTCCAGAATAAAAGTAGTGAAATTTTACCACGTGTGAGTCACTGATAAAGAAAAATTAAGTCATAAATGCTGGTTGGCTGAAGTTTCCCAGATACAGTCTTGGGTCAAAATATGAAATTAGAGAATTAAAGGAGAGAAAATGGTTTTACTCCAAAGGAATATTTGTGTCAGTGCTACCAGATCTACTTCAGAACACTGTCTGCACATTACAATACATTCACTGCACAGGTTCTATGTAGTGGAAGATCCACATATACTCTGACCCCATGACAAGAAGCAGCACAAACAATTAGAAACATCTGAATGAAACCTGGTATAAAACATCAGAAAATTAATGCCATGAATCTCATACTGTCTGAACAAAAGGGTTAAAGACATGTTACACTAAATACGACCACTTTGGTTTATAGAAGCTGTTGGATGAAATTTTGTTAATTACTTTGTCCATTTTGTTAATTATCCTTTAATTTCTGTCTGATTTGTTGATTATTTTGTTCTTTTAGCTGATTACTTTGGTCATTTTTACTCTTTTTTTTCATTATTTTACTAATTTTGTGATTAATTTGTTCATTTTTGTTTATTTTGTTGATTACTTTGTTGATTTTTTCTGTTCATTTTTGCTTCATATTGATACTTATATCATTTTGCTTATTTTTGTTAAACTTGTTACTGTATAAAACATCAGAAAATTTATGCAATAAATCTTTGGTGGGGTTAAACTTACTACACACGTAGTTGAGTATGAAAGCATGGGAATTTATATTAATTCAGTTCTATCAACCCACACAATTATAATATATATGTACTGTTGTATGGTACGAATCTTATGTTGCACAATTTCCTGAAATGGGATTCTATAAGGGTTGAATTTTTGAAGAAGTGCAGATAGTGCTGCAGCTGCTGTGAGATACTGGAAAACAAAACACAGATAACAACGAATCCAGATTTGACCTCTTCTAGACCTATAAAAGACAGCACCACATGGGATATTAATAGGCCACGTTAGCAGCATTTTAGAGTTCAAGTCAAGTGTGCTACGAGTTTAAGTAAAGTCTGGGGAAAGAAAGAATCAATATCCTTATTTGCATTTCTATCCACAGGCAAAGGTAATGATTACAAGGTGTAAAGAGTGAAATAGGCTGCCAGCTTTGTCTTGACTCTTCCTCATGAACCTCATCAACAGACAAAGGCACAGACATGAACAAATACATTCTTTAACCCATAACAGGGTTTGTACACATTTTCAAGGTCGAATTCAAGCCCTTTTCAAGCACTTTTAAGGGTCATTTTCAAATTTTAGCCCCTTATCGCTGTAGTAAAATACATACCTACAGGAATTCGTATACTCCAGATAATTTTTTTTTCACTTTTTATCACAGTGATGTGCATTGTATTATGCTACAAACATCTAAAATGATGTTTCATAATACCGAAAAGTTTAGAAATTAAAGGAGAAAACAAAGTTTTATCTGAAAAAAGGAAGTCACTTAGTGTTCTTCAGACACACTCGCACTGAGACAAAGATTAAGATAAAAATGTACCTGGAGTCGACCTGAGAACACCTGGAAATTTTGTTTTTTGACCTAAAGTTTTATTTTTCTAAATGTATCACCTCTCTGTAAGTAGCTTTGGCTTGCCATCTAACCTGGCAGAGTTAATATGAAAAATAAATAAATAAATCACATCACAGAGTTAGAATTGCAAGCACTTTCAAGCACTGAAAATGAAATTCAAGCACTTTTCAGACCTTGAAAAACACATTGAAATTCTAGCATTTTCAAGGATTTCAAGCAGTACGAACCCTGCCATAAAGACCCAGGGCTAATTTTGTGTCAGTTCCCAAATGAATTTTTCTCTCCATTTAACCTTTCTTAAGTATTTTACCACCATTTGTTTTAATATTATCCTCTGTATTTTGTAATTTTTCAGTAAAAATCAGGTGTTTCATTCATTGATCATGTAGATGTTCATTAAAGCTCAGATTAAAGTTGATGGTTATTATATCAGAAACAGACAAAACTGAAGACAAAGTGACTTTTCACTAAAATCTCTCATTAACTGAACCTAAACCAAGCATCTCCATCCACTGTCACTGATCCAACTTCATGGTTTTTACTGCTGAGTCAATGTTGTGGAAGATGACAGTGTTTCCATGGTAACTACGGAGCCTCTGAACGTCCAAATGGGTCATATCTGATGACCATGAAAAGATGACAAAGTGCATTTTACACCAATTATTTCCATGTATTGGTAGGATTAGTGGATCAACAGGTATTAAACAGTTTAGATCAGTAGATGGTTTTGGTTAAAGTTGGATGTTTGGGTCTTTATGGGTTAAATCCTGAAACACCTGTGAGAAGGAATGTAAAAAAAAAATAACAGATTTATATTTGAAAGCTAACACAAATTAGTCTTTATTTATGGAAATAAGGTCCTAGTAAACGCCTGCTGCTGTGTTTAAAGTTAAAATGTAATTACTTCATTAGGAAAATAAGTATGGAGCAAGAGTGGGTAGCACAGCAAGGTGTGCACGAAAAAGACACAAAATCAGATGCGGAAGGATAAAGGAGAATTTATAGCTGGATTTAAAGTGTTTGGGGGTTAAGCTGGTGGATGGGGAAGAGGCTCCTCCACAGTCTGGGCTCAGCAATAAAACTTTTATAATGGCTGCCACCGCAAGTGACTGCTTTACCATCTGTCTGGACAACGAAGATGACATTACGTGAGTAAAACTAATGAAAACAATGATGTGTGAGGTTGCGGTGACACATCGTAATATGTTGACTGATTACTTGGGATCTCTTCCGCAGCAATGGTAATATCTTTTCCCTGTAGCACTGACAAGACAACAAAAAGCAGCAGTGACATCCCTCCTTATGAGAGCCTCATATCTGCAGTTAATGTGGCGAAACATTTACTTCATCTCTGCTGTGATGCAGACTTCAGCGTTGTTAGCAACAGACAATATCGCCGGAGCGTCTATTGTTTACTCACGGCAAATGCACAGATGAAAATGATGATTATGTGTGTACATCACAGTGTATATCAGTGTAACTTTAACCCATAAAGACCCAAACAGCCACTGGTGACTAAAAGCATCTATTGATTTACCTGCTGATCCCCTAAACCTATCAATACATGTAAATAATTGTTGTAAAATACAGTTATTCCGCTTTTCATGGTCATCACATATGACCCATTTGGATGTTCAGAGGCTCCATAGTTACCATGGAAACACCTTCATCTTCTACAGCATTGATTCACCAGTAAAACCCATGGAGTTGGATCAATGACAGTGGATGGACACACTGGGTTTATGTTCAGTGAATGAGAGATTTTACTACAAAAGTCACTTTTTCTTCAGTTTTTTCTGTTCTGCTATAATAACATTTGAATTTAATATGAGTTTTAATGAACATCGTCACGATCAATGAATTAAAATATAGGACAATACATTACTTACACTGAAAAAATGCAAAACAAGGAGGATAATGTTCCAATCAATGGTGGTAAATCACTTAAGAAAGGTTAAATATGGAGAAAAACTCATTTGGGAACTGACATAAAAGTAGCGCTGGGTCTTTATGGGTTAAAGTTCTGATGATGATGATGATAATGGAGTAATTTTAACAGAAAGTGAACTCCAATTTTGCCTTTGGATGAGAATTCAGCCCAATAATATTTATATCAGACCGTATTAACTTTTTCCTCATCACTCAATTTAATCCCGGGGTGTTACGATTTTCTATTTCGCCACCCTTTTTTTTTTTAATCCATTTTTGACTAATATAAAATTGATTTGTTCTAAATTACATGTTGTTGGATCAGTCATGTTCATTGGCAGCATGTTTTGCAGCCGGAGCGAAAAATCAATCAGTCCGACGTTGCGTTGTGTTCAGTGACTTACCTGGCGTTCTCGAGTCTGTAATATTCACTGCAAATGGATTTAGACCAAGGTCATTTCACAGAATTCTCATTATTTCTCTTTAACAACCCATTAATTTTCTCCAAATGAAAGTGACTTGTTTGTTTCTCAGTCAATTAATGCAGCTGAATCTTCCATTCTCTTCATTTCTTGTATATGTTCTTCACGGGTATTTGTGTGATATTACTAATTAGTCTGTGTGAAGTTTAATCATGCCTAAGAATTCTTCATATTTCATTATAGTGTGAAATCAAGGTTATTTTCACCTGCTCTTCCTGTTCATTTTCGTCCAGCTACACATCAAGACGAACTATAATAAAAAAACAAAAGGCAGACGTGTCTCCCTCGTGAGCAAGATACCGCATCCCGAACCAGAATCTGTGAAAAATGATCAAACAGAGAGACATGAAAGAAAGCAATTTAAGAATTTAAGAGCTCTCTGTTATTTCCAATCAGTGGTTCTGTAGAATACCTGGACCGGCCAATGCTGGGGTACTATCTCCCCCTACTGGACAAACATCATTTGTACCAGAGAACCCAATCGAATAATGTGCAGTGGAGCATAGACTGCAAGACTAATACATAGTTTGCATCCAGCAGACTGCAGAGTGGGAAGATAAATGGTGGATTTTTTTATTTATTTATTTTTTTTTACAACACAGCAAATGAAGAAGTAACCCAATGCACATAGCAGTTTAGATCCAGATCCAGCTATTATAGATCAGTTATACCACCTGCCAGCTTTATCTGTATTCCAGTCCATGCATCTACAACCTGTGAAGCCCTGGAGTTAGAGCCTCACAGAGGATCCAGGTGAAAGAATCGCTGCAGGGGCCTCCAACTGTCACCAAATAGCTACATTCACTTCACTGACAGGTTCCTGCTTTTGATGGTTAACCAGTAAAGACCCAAACAGCCACTGGAAACCAAATTCATCCACTGATGTAACTGTCTAATACCTGTTGATCTACTAATCCTATCAATGCATGTCAATAATTGGTGTAAAATACAGTTACTCATCTTTTCGTGGTCATCAGATATGACCCATTTGGACGTTCAGAGGCTCTGTAGTTACCGTGGAAACACCCTTGAAGAGGGAAATATCTGAAACATGCAGGACAGCGGCCCTCGAGGACCAGGATTGCCCACCCCTGTTCTACAACATTGATTCACCAGTAAAACCCATGGAGTTGGATCAGTGACAGTGGATGGACACACTGGGTTTAAGATAAGTTAATGATATATTTTGTTGAGAAAAGTAATTATTTCTTCAGTTTTTTCTGCTTTTGATATAATAACACTCAACTTTAATCTGAGGTTTCATGAACATCTGCATAATCATTACATTTATTGCAGAAAATACCTGAATTTTACTAAAAAAAACCCCACAAAATACAGAGGATAGTATTATAGCAAACAGTGATAAATAGTTAAAGAAAGGTTAAATATAGAGAAAAGGTCATTTAGGAACAGACACAACAGTATGATTTGGTCTTTATGGGTTAATATTTCCTCTGTTAAAGTCTGAACTTTAGGATAACGTGTGCACCGCGGCGAACCAAGGTGCGGCTGCATTTCTCGAGGGTTCCCACTTAAAGTGTTCCAAAAATGGCGTAAACACAGACTCCCGCGCGGTCCACTTCATGTCATTTCCTCCAGACTACACTCGAGGATGCACAAAGAGCGTACAGGACGGCGTAGACTCTGCAGGGAAAGTGTTCAGACACATCCTGCCAGTCATCGTCACACCCCCCTTCGCCCTGCAGTGTGCCGATTGCATTTAGCTGCAGCCTCCAGCCTCTTCCCATCACGGTGTCCACATCACAACGCCACACTGCGAGGTGCTTATTCTGAGGACGACGACAACAGCGACAAGTTGAAAAGCGACTAAAATTACAATGGGATGTCATTTGCAGGGTGATGGAAGCAGCCACATTAGTGCCTCATGTTTTAACTGTATTAAAATAAGTTGGTTTTAAAGGTAATTCTATAAACTCACTCTCTTTTCATCAGTTATTTGGATGAAGCTATAATTACAGTATGTCTTTGTTATCTCCACAACCACAAAAAAATTATGCCTGTAAATGAGTTAATTAAGCCTCAAACACCTAAATAGCCACAGGAAACCAAAAGCATCTACTGATCTAAAATGTTTAATAACTGTTGAACCAATACTTGAAAATAACTGGTGTAAAAACCAGTTATTCATCTTTTCATGGTCATCAGATATGACCCATTTGGACGTTCAGAGGCTCCGTAGTTACCGTGGAAACACTGTCATCTTCTACAGCACTGATTCACCAGTCAAACCCATGGAGTTGATAGTGGTTGTAGCCGTCTGTTTTTGACATATGCTGCTTTTATGAACATCTACACGATCAGTGAATTAAATACAGGAAAATACCTGATTTTCACAGAAAAAAAAGAAAACAAAATGCAGAGGATAATATTGTAATAAATGGTCATAAATTACTTAGGAATGCTACTTGTACAGAAATTAATTTGGAAGTTGCCGCAAAAATACTTCAATTTGCCCCAATAATAAAACTCTCTCCATATGATAACACACAAAGACATTATTACAAATCTCTGCAAAGACCATTGTTTGTGTCAGACCTTAACCTCTAACAACCCAAAACTGGTTTTGTGATGATTTCTAAAATTAATTCTTCTCTACATTTAACCTTTCTTAAGCGATGTACTAACTAACCAAGACAGTATAATAAATTCTGTTTTTGTTACCTCTGCCAAGGAAGTCAGGAGGATTATGCAAAAAGGACTACATTAGTTTTCATGGAACGATAGGGCAGTGACCAAGGACACACAGGAACTACCCATAATCAAATGGAACAACAAGAGGGGCTAATTGTGGATTTTTGGTCAGTTTTCCTGCAACTACAAGATAGGACTTGGTCTCTAAATCTGAACTGTCTCTATTGTGTTGTCACTTCTTTAACTTCAGTGATGGGCCGTGCATTTGGCACCTAGAGCTTCGGCTGTGTTCTACCTGACTTAATCAACCTTTTAATATCAATACTACACCATTAATACCATATAAAAAACATAATATAACAAGGCGTTGCATCACAGATATATCTCCCATAGAAAGAATGAATGTCATTAATAAAGCAAGAAACCAATGGACCCAACTCACAGACTGATCTCATGAAATAATTGCTATATGTATTTTCGACCTTTCACGTGTTGTTTGATGGCGGGTGAATTCACGCCAAGGTCTGATTCACATAACCCTAACCCTCAGTGCGTGGTATTTGATGTGACGTGAACATACTCATGGAAAGCTAATCATGCATACAGACAACACGGCAATTAAAAGTGGCGTGTATATTTACACGAGTCATTGATATCACGTTACAACAGCTGCACCACATACATCATCTCAAAAACAATCTGCAATATTTACTGAATTAAATGTCAAAAACGTACTAATGTTCATCAAATACATTACGCTCCACAAAACTACTGCTTATTTTTTTGACTGTCAACAACAGTCTATTTCTTCTCCACTGGCGGCCATGGTGGGTTGAAAACTTGCTACAAACTAGTCAAAAGTAGTAGCCATTAAATTTAAATCAGTACATTTTATCTTATTCAAGTCTCTACAGATGTGATTTGTAGCCGAGTTTGCTCTTTGACCGTCCAATCAAATTACTTTGAAATTGGCAACATTATTGTGCACCCTCTAGATCGCCCCCTTGTGGCCAAACATGAAATCTGATTGGTCAAATCAACAGGTTCATTCCATTTATCCAAGGCTCCAGAGGCTGCACTGTTGACTCTGAGCCTCAAGGCAGATTTGTTTTACCCGGCAACACATGATGGTGAAATATAATTGGACAAACACTGTAATGTACACGTACACGACTGGAAGCAGTGAAACCAAGAGAAAAGAAAAGAAACAATAAGATAAGATAAGATGTCCAACACAAATTAGAAAGAATAAATTGGGAATAAATGAATGCATTTTGATGGAGTAAA
>JAPQRQ010000014.1:231752-246482 GCA_037367365.1 Apogon talboti | reverse complement strand
AGGTGTCTGGATCAGCACTGATGTTGGTCTAATGTTCTAAAAGTGATGTTCTAATGTTCTAAAATACATGTTCCTTTAATGTTACATGTGTTTTTCTTGTATTTTTTATATATACAGTATGTCTTGGATTTTTTTTTTTTTGCACTTATGGGTAAGGAACCAAATATGGTAACTTCATTAACCTTAATTTTATACATAGCAAATATTTTGAAAAATTTCACAAAAGTAATAAAGTGTTGGTATGTCCTCCAATAACACACTAAAGGAGAAATTTTGAATTTCAGAGCATTTCTATGAGTGTCCCATAAAGGGTTAAGAGGCTCGCTGTACGTTACTATGAATTATTTAACGTCAACCTAGCACAGTACTGATTAAGGTCACATGCTTCTTTTTTCTGTTTCATACAGGTGGAGCCATATTCAACCATAGGAGAAATCAAGAGCCTTTTTCACAAATCATGTGAGTACTTTGCTACATATAAAAATTGTAAAGTGTATAAATTTTGCAAAAAACTTTATTATCAGTGTTATCCTCACTCCCTCATGGGTATTCCAGCTGGTTCCGTCTGTATGTAAGCTATATGGACAAAAGTATGTGGACACGTTGAATTCAGGTGTTTCTTTTCTAACGGGTCTGGGAAAGAAAACAATAATGACTAATGTCATAATATAGTTTTATATTGGGATAAATATCGTTGTATTGGTTAGTTTGGGTTAAACTGCTATCTTTGCTTACATAATGCCTCAGAGATGGTTTTGACTGAATTTCTCTCAACAATGACCTTTTTTTAAAAAAATGTTCTACCTCTGAATTTCTAAAATATTTTTCATGCGTTGACTGTAAATAATATTTTTTTCAACACAACTAACCATCTACTTTCTTCACATCTCATTGAGGAAGAAAAATCTCCTATTAAACTTTAAGAAAACATTGATGTTTATATCTCAAATCAGCATGAACAGGACATCTTACAGATATAGACATGATGTGTCCCAATATTTTTGTCCATATAGTTTATATATGCATATGTGTGTCTGCACCTGTAACTCTAAATAACGGCACATACAGCACATCCCATATCTTGACCCTTTTTAACCCTCAAAGACCTAAATATCCACCATAAACCACAAAAAATCTGCTGATCTAAAATATTTAATAAGTTCTCACCCACTAATCCCATCAATACATGTAAATTATTCAGGTAAAATGCAGTTTCTTAGCTTTACATGGTCATCAGATATGACCCATTTGGACATTCGGAGGCTCAAACAATAAGGAAGGCAATTATACTGGGTTTTTTTTTTTTGCCCAATGACACAAGGGACTGATTTATATGTTTCTCTGAGTGTATTTGGCGCATAGTGGAAAACTATAAATGCATTATAGTGCGTGACTTGACAGATAAATGATGACATATTAGGCTATTAGAGGAGTATATTTATTGTGTCTCGCTGCCTGTTCAGTCTAATTTCTCGTTCATTCCTCCGAAGCTCACAGTGACTCTGTCGTCAGCGCGTCTGGTCAGAAACGTTACCAAATGTTTGCCAAGCCCAAGGCCGTCTGCATCCATCAGAGCAGTACAGCGCGCCATTATTCCACCGTGATCAATTATTATCGGGCCCGAGGCCAAAATCTGTGTGTGTTGCCAGTTTTGTTCAATCCTGTTGGTGCATGTGTGTGTAATCTTTTCAGATCCTCACTGGTATCCAGCAAGGCAGGCTCTGAAGCTTGATCCCAGTAAGTAGCACACTGTGATTATTTCATGTATGTGGGAATTTGACAGTTTCATTGACGTGGATGGGAGCTCTTTGTAGAACTGCTGCCTCTCACTGATGCCTCATTAACCCAAAAAGACATCCACCATCGACCAAAATCATCTGCTGATGTAAAATGTTTAACACCTGTTGATCCTCTAATCCTATCAATACATGTAAATAACTGGTGTAAAATGCAGTTTGTTTATATATGTATTTAGTTAAATAAGTCACTTTTTCTTCAGTTTTCTCTGTTTCTGATTTAATAACCCTCAACCTTAGTCTGAGCTTATCTGAACATCGACATGATCAGTAAATTAAACATATTGTTAGCACCATAGCATAATTGTCTAAGTCATATACTATATGGACAAAAGTATGTGGACATGTTGAATTCAGGTGTTTATTTTCTAACAGGGGTCTGGGATACAAAACAATAATGACAAATACCATAATATAATTTTATATTGGGATAAATATCATTGCATTGGTTAGTTTGGTTTAAATTGTTATCTTTGCTTCCAAAATGACTCAGATGGGTTTGACATTGATTTTTTTTTTTCATACATGACTATGATTTTAAATGTTCGACCTCTAAATTTCTAAAATATTTTTCATGCTCTGACTGTAAATAATAATTTTCCACCACAACTAACCATCTACTTTATTCACATCTCACGTAGGAAAAAAAAATCTCCATATAAACTTAAAATGGAAATATTGATGTTTATAAACTATATGGACAAAAATATTGGGACATATCTTGTCTACAGCTGTAAGATGTCCTGTTCATGCTGATCTGAGATAAACATCAATATTAATAATCAATATGATATTTATCACAATATAAAACTATATTATGACATTTGTCATTATTGTTTTGTATCCCAGACCCCTGTTAGAAAAGAAACACCTGAATTCAACGTGTCCCAATACTTTTGTCCATATAGTGTGTGGCTTACTAACAATATTAAAGTTCCTGATTTTCACTGAAAAAATGCAAAATAAAGGAGATAGTGTTGTAATAAATGATGATAAATCACTTATGAAAGGTTACATAGAGAGAACAATCCATTTGGGAGCTGCCACAAAACTAGCACTGGGTCTGTATGGGTTAAATATTATACATACAGTGTTCAATGTGATGCTTTGGCAGAGGTTTTCTATTCAACAAAGTGTGAGGCCTTTTTGTTACTACAGCACTGTAGCGCTTCGGTAAAAAGGAATCTGGGCCAGTTCCTCTTGAGGATATTCTAAAAATTCCATCCAATTAGTAGGCTACAGGATATTCGAGTGTATATATCCGAACATGTGCCAGTTTGAGCCGCAGTCGACTGCTTAAATCAGCACAATCATAGCAGTTTGACCGTTACTGCTAAGGCTGAGAGACATTATAAAGCACTTGTTAAAGCCTTATTCACCTTGACCATAGTCTACATCTACTATTCCCAGCTGCAAAGACGTAATTTAGAGCTATTTGGACTCTGGTCTTGTGTTTTATTACGTAAGAATAGGTCATATTTATGCTATTAAAGGAGCATCAGGGAGCAAACTGAAAGGTGTGAGGAGTGACAGGTTGGTTTCTGAAAATAATGGGTTTTTATCATAGTTAGAAAACAGGAAAATTAATTTATAAGGAGTTCTAGACCAAAAAAAGAAGAGGTCAACCTAACTCTACAACGAAACTAATGTAACTTAACACGAAAAAAAGCACTGATCTAAAAGGTTTAATAACTGTATCAATAGAACCATTGATTATATCAATACATGTAAATAACTGAGGTAAAATGTAGTTTATTATCTTTCATGGTCATCAGATATGATCCATTTGGACGTTCAGAGGCTCCATAGTTACCGTGGAAACACCATCATCTTCTAGAAACATTGAATCACTTGTAAAACCCATGGAGTTGGATCAATGACAGTGGATGGACATGTTTTTTTTATGTTCAGTTAATGATATATTTTGCTGAAAAAGTCACATTTTCTTCAGTTTTTCCTGTTCTGATAATAACCGTTTATAACCTATTCAACTGAAAAGACTGAAAACTATTTCTTTTCAGGTGGAAAATCACTCAGAGATGATGAGATCTTACAGAACCTTCCTGTTGGGACCACAGCCACCATGTACTTCAGAGATCTTGGTCCACAGTTAGGTTGGACAATGGTATGAACAGAGCATTCTCAAAACAACACTAAACCTTTAAAAATATCATCTGGCAATACTGATCATCAGTGTATTAACTCTCAATGTTCACAAGATTTACATCAATAGATCATGAGAAATGAATATAGTGCATGGAAACCATATATTTGTAATCATCAATGTATTGTTAAACTTCATTAACCCTTTAAGCACCAAAGTTGCAATATTGCTACAAGCAACATAACTGAATGAAAAAGACAGGTTTTTGTAATCTCGCTATCAAAACTGATTAAAAAAATAAATAAATAAAACCCAGCACCTAAAGGGTTAAATCAGTATTTAACAGAAAAAAAAATGAAATCAGTGACTTTAAATTTCTTCACTCTTTGACGTTGTGTGTTGTCAATTAAAATTAATTCAAATAAATTAACTTTATTTCAGCTTCATCCTTTGTATCAAGCAAATGTTGGTCTTTATTTACTGTATTAATCGAGCTTCACTCTACATTCTTATTAAAATCCTACAATTATAAAACAGGATATGTCTGAACACATCGTCCCTGTTTGACTTTTACTATGTAGCTGCACCAGCCTTGCTCTGAAACCACAGAATAGGACATGAGTCTGAGCTTCCCCTGTTCTTTTTGTTTCCAGGTGTTTCTTGCAGAGTACATTGGGCCTCTCCTCACCTACCTCCTCTTCTATTTTCGAGTTCCATACATTTACTCGCACAGATACGCCTTTACCTCCAGCCCCCATCCTGTGGTCACGTAAGTCCTTCTGGTCTCAGTCCTTTTCTAGCATTTTGTTTAGAACTGTGGATTGAATTTTCTATTAATCTAAGACAAACATATAAACAAATAAGGTGAAAATGAGGACTATTGAGGACTAACCTATAATTATTTAAAATGTGCTTAAAATATATATTGGTAGATAAGGCAGAAAATAAAACAGTTGAATTAACACTTAAAGTAAACAAATAAAACCATCATTTACTTTATAAATCAGATTAAAGGTAGTTTTAACAAATGTACTGGTGTCCATAAAGTTGGAATCATTTCACTTTCAGACACATTCCTCTTTATTCCTATTTTTACACATCACCTTTGACCAGGTGTAATCATTTAATGAGAAAAGGTAAGAATATTTTATTCCAACTTTATGAGCAACAGTGTGTTAAATTGTGTTAAATTAAACATTTAAATCATTCACTGTCATCAGTACATTTTAATGTAATTTATTTTAAGTAGAGCAAATAATATGACCGTGAAACTAGTGAAGAAACAAGCTTGTCATTTGTTTCAGCCGTATTGGATTTACACTTTATTTTACTTTTTATTCACTTTATTTTAATTGTGTGTAACTGTTACTCCTACTATTTCCATACAGGAAGCTCTGAAGTATGTACTGTATGTCTTAGGACTGACTAACTCTACATAAGAGCCAATATAAACTCCAACACAGAATAAACGCACTCTTGCATACGATTAAAAACACCATGGAAGCACATTTTGAGAATACATTGGAACGAATACGAAAACTGTCCCTAACAATGTACAACACTGGTTGAACACGTAACGTCTGGGAGAAAATTACCATTTACAGTGACAAATTCAGTTCACAGCCGTTCCCTGTGAGAAATATCTCATTAATGCATGTACATTACCACTGTCATTTTCAAAAATCACCTTCAATTTAGTCAACATTGTCGTCGTCCAATTTAAGGTTCACCTTCAAAGTTCATTAGTTTAATGCGTCTCAGTGACTCACATTCAGCTTTAGAAGTTAAAAGTCTTGAGATTCCAGTGTTTCAGTCTTATATGTTATGTCCACCTCCAATCTCTGAGATCTCAGGAGCAAAACAAAGTGCAAAATAAAGATGTTTCCTCAAAAACTTAAGTTAGACTAATCATGATCCTACCACCCTCCACAGAGAAGACAGACATCCTGGTATGTCCTTATGATGGCGTCCCAGGGGAAGTCACTTCTGTCCATAGAAGGGAATCCACAAAAAACAGCCTGCACACAAGCATGCAGGAAATTACCTAGACAGTCCTTATAACAGGGGTGTCCAAGTCATTTAGGTTCAGTTCCACATTCAGCCCAATATGATCTCAAGTGGGTCAGACCAATAAAATAATAACATAAAAACCTATAAATAATGTCAACTCCAAACTTGTCCCTATGTTTTAGAGTCATACACACTCATACACTGCCCATTAGTGTATGAGTGTGTGGTAGTGTGTGTGTGTGTGTGTGTGTGTGTGTGTGTGTGTGTGTGTGTGTGTGTGTGTGAAGGGGTGAATGAGAGGCAGTGTGAAGCGCTTTGGGCACCATGAAAGTGCAGAAAAAAGCGCTATATAAGTTCAGTCCATTTACCATTTTACCATTTAGAGTGAAAAAAATCTAATTACATTTTATAAACGTTTACTTCTACATAGTATCCTTAAAAAGGGTGAATAATATAGCCTCCCAACAAAGTTTTTAAGAAAAACAAGTGCAATTTTAACAATATTATGCCACAGTTTATCATTTACTGTGGATCTACAAATACACAACACACTGCTTAACAGGCATAATATTGTTAAAAATGCTCCTATTTTGCTTAAGACATTTCAGGTTGTTCATATCTGTTCAGGGTATTCACATTTTTTGTGAAAAGATACTTTGTAAATGTAAACATTTTCATGTAATTTTGCTTTACTACAGTAAAACAAAGAGAACATTTTGGAGCTGTTATTATGATAGCATTTTACTAGTCCAACCCACTTGAGATTCAGCTGGGCTGCATGTGGCCCCTGAACTAAAATGATTTTGAAACCTTTGACATTAATATCTCAATGTAATTTTGGCATTTCACAAATTTATCCTGTATTCCAGATTAGGCAGACGCATGTTTGAAACCCCTGCCTTAAAACAAACATTTCCTTTAATACTCTGCAACATTCAGTACAATAACATTCCACTCTAAGAATGTCTTTCTTTTCCAGTATAGTACCTGACAAAAGTGCTTATAACCGTTTAATTTTGTTTCTTTTAACTCATAATGGCTGAATATATGTCAATCATGTGTCAACACATAGCGCCATCTTAGCTTGGAACGCAACAATTTAGCTTAGTTTAGATCCACCATAATTCAACTCATTTGCAACGTTTTTTTCCAGCTTAACATCATAGCAAGTTTCAAATACTGACTGGTTTTAGACATATGGACCTTTTAGGCCAGCTTACATTCAACATTCAGACAATAAATGCTGTAACCAGGCTAAATCATGTAAGCTAAATGCTAACTTACCACAATATTTAGCAGGTGAAAAGAGAAGACACGGCGCCCTCGCTTCTCATCGACCTAGTTAAAAATTCACTTACTTCTGTCCAATATAAATCTATAGCTTGTTGCTAAAAGTTGGCAAAAAAGTTCATTATTTATCTCTCAGTCGGTTTCTTCCTCTTTTCACCCTAGACCTTGGAGACACTGAGGCGTTCAGGGTGCGTAGGAAAACACTGTACTAGACGAACCATGGGGCATTTAAGGATACTATGTAATTTAAGGTCACAGAATAAACTGGGTTGCAATTTCAATTCTTTTATAATTTTTTTTGTCATAATTTCTTGAAAAATGAATAGAAGTAGTTAAACTTCATACCTTGAGATTTAATGAAGGTAAATATAAGTTAATGTTTGTAAAATATTTACTAAATCTGACTATAACAGTTTTGGAGCACGCAGGAATGGGACTTTATTATTATCATTATTATTAGTAGTAGTAGTAGTAGTAATAGTTTTTGTTATTAACCACTTAATGAATATAAAGTTCCTTAGTTAGCTTACTGTTGAATCCCACGGTGTATGTTATATATTCTAGTTTGTCATATTATTTACAGTGTATTTCTCTACATATCTTTTGCTGAATTATCAACTGATTTAGGGATAATTACATTTTTACATCTTCACATTTGATGTTTGTCATCTTCTCTTATCAGCCTGTGAACATGTCATGCATCCACTTTAATGTTCTTCTGACGTCCTCTCTCTTGTGTCCAGACTAGCCTGTGCCTGTCATACCTCCCACTACATAAAGAGGTTGGTGGAGACTATCTTTGTGCATCGTTTCTCTCATGGGACGATGCCTCTCAGGACAATAGTGAGGGTGAGGACACGACATAACTACCCTTGAAAAGAAGAGCTTTCGATTGCGCTCACCTTTTTTAATACGCTGTGACGGCTGTTTTTAGCCTAAGGGCTGGGAAATGAGGTCTGTGTGCTTGAAACAGTGCAGAGGCTTCATAAAGAGGGGCGACGGTTATAGGTTCTGGTTTACTTTGTGTTTGTGTAGATCAGCGGTTCCCAGAGTTTTGCAGATTGACCCCAAAAAGTCTGTTTTATGTCTTCTCGAGACCCACATTACATCTTTACAGACCCCAGCATCAAAATAATGAGTATATTTAGATGCACACACTTTTATTCTGAATTTGACAGATGGTGTGAAAACAGTGTATTCCACATGGATGTTCCAAATCAGACTCTTCTGAATAGAGCATTTTCCAATTCAATGGATGGATGGATGGATGGATGGATGGATGGATGCTCTTGTTACATCTTCTACAACTAAACCTAATCTCCTTTACATCCCATGTCTTTTGTCAGATTAACATTCATAAACTCTACCATAGGATACCATTCTTCTTTTTTTAATTTGAAAAATTCACCTATAATTGTCATATGTTTCACTTTGACATTTGGTGTCCAATCATGTGTTTGTGAAATCCAAGTACAAAATGAATACAGTAAGCATATTCTCCAAATGAAATAAAACTTCATAACAGATTTTGTAATAAGATTCAATATTCAAAATTCAAGAAGTGTATTGTCAAATACACAGACAGCAGTACTGAGCAATGGAATTCTAACTTTTTGAGTTCCCTTCACACGACTAACGCAAACAATTAAACTAAACTGAAATGAAATAAAGGAAATAAACTGTACAATTAAAACAATTTAAACTAAACTAAAAGGAAATAAACTGTACATTAGAGTAACTTATCCATAACTTTATCCAGTCAATGTTGACTTTTCAAATACAACTATCATGATTTCACTAATGTCAGGTGTTTCCTTCCTCAGAATTGTGCCTATTACTGGGGTTTCTCAGCTTGGTTGGCCTACTATATCAACCATCCTCTTTATACACCTCCATGTAAGACAGCCTGTGCACTGTCATATAAATACAGACATCTATTTCCTTCATCTCACCTTCATCTTCATCTCCTCTCTTCACAGCATATGGAGAGCTACAAGTCAACTATGCATTAGCCATATTTGTGGTAAGTAAACTGTGTTCACCGTGGACACGTGTACAGAAAATCCTATGTTTCGTGCCGTAACATGGGATGTGACAGTGAGGTGTGTCATTTCTACTACAGATATGTGAACTGGGCAACTTCTCAATTCACTTGACTCTAAATAATCTTAGAGGAGATGGTGAGTAGCTGAGATGGTGCAACTCCAGAATACGTTCACATGGCAGCCATTTTCCTCTGATGTCATGATCAGGATCTTATTCACTCAAATACTGCAAAAAAAGGGAAAATGTTGTACCATAGTGAAATCGACAAATGAATGAAGACAGAGAGAGAAAAGACAATGACAAGTGAAAATACTGTTGGATATCAGACAAATAAAACAAGACACTTGAAGACCAGAGCTAACAGTAGTGTTCAACCATTGCATAGTATTATGTGTCATGTAAAAGGGAAGGGAATAAATTATATTTGATATGTCAAAACACATCTGTTGCAATTGGAAATATGGGCCGACGTCCCTCCAGATTTGCAGAATCTATTGAAGTGATAGTGATTTGTCAGGTTTTCTACCTTTAAAGAAACAACATGAGCATGAGGAGTACATAATAATCGCTTTAGTAACAGCATGAGTCTCACACCCTGAGCCTGAGAGAGAAAAATGGCTGCCATATGAGGATGGATAGATGGATGGATAACAGGGTGGATGGATGGATGGATGGATAACAGGGTGGATGGATGGATGGATGGATAACAGGGTGGATGGATGGATGGATGGATGGATGGATGGATAATAGGGTGGATGGATGGATGGATGGATGGATGGGTGGATGGATGGATAACAGGGTGGATGATAACAGGGTGGATGGATGGATGGATAACAGGGTGGATGGATGGATGGAAGGATGGATAGATGATGAACTCATCTTTTTCCTCCAGGTTCCAGAAGTAGGAGGTTCCCAGTACCCACTAAGAACCCTTTTACGTGGTTATTTTTCTTTGTATCCTGTCCAAATTACACATATGAGGTACTTCAATACAGGGGAAGTTATCCAACAAATACACAGAAAACATACTTTTGTGATAACTTACCTCCATATCTTCTCTACCTTGTAGGTTGGAGCTTGGGTGAGCTTCTCCATCATGACCCAGTGCCTGCCAGGTATGTGTATTAATTGCCATTTTATGTCAGAAAATGCTGTTTCAGGGCAGATGGCTGATGTGTTTCTTACTTCATTTCCACTGCTGTGTGTTCTTTGGTGTGTTGCTGTCTTCCAGTGGCCTTCTACACATTACTAGGGTTCATTCAGATGACCATCTGGGCCAAAGGGAAGCACAACGCCTATAACCAGGAATTCAAGGATTATCCCAGTCTCCGAATGGCCATTATCCCTCTGATTCTTTGACAATAGTGGAAACATATGCAGATGTACAGTATATTTTACCCCAGTTCGGGCTTTTCACCAAATACTAAATGTTTGCTGCAGTTGAATCCAGCACTATGCAAATTTTATACATCGGTGAATAAGTGTAGCCAGTGCCGTTTATGGCAATACTATTAAAGCAATATACTAAAGCATTTCAGGTTAGACACTCAGTTTCAGTTTCTTCCTTGGATATTGATTTGACCTCACAACAATACTCTAATGACAGCATACATCTTACTGGCATGTTATCTACACGATTAACACTGATGACAGTTATAGTTGATGTTTTGTCTCTGCCAGTACATGAAGGTTGATAAATAACAGCCTTTAGCTGCTACACCCATTCACATCTGTGAGAAGTTCAAGCATCATTCCAAGCTGGCATGCTAACTGCTGCTTTTCAATATATGCTCACAGCCACATAAATACAGTTTTCAGGTAGAGGGGAATAAATAAAACATGCTCTTCTTTATTATTAAGTGCCTGTGGATGCAAACAGAACCAGAAATTAAAATGTCATGGCATCTAATTAAGACTGCATCATCACTGAGCTCTCGGGAGGAACGCTGAGAGAGATGGAATTTAATAACTAATGTTCAACTGTTAACGTTGAGATACCCATACATCAGTGACTTCCAGACCTGTCAGCTCAAGACCCCGAGGAGAAATTTGGTGTCTCCTTAGAACCAGAGCTTATAAAAATATAACAGATCTACATTTTAACTGTCAAAACAGTTTCTGAAAGCTTATTTTTTAGCCATCTTCTGTGTATTTGTATCTCTTTCATCATTTTTGTGTTATGTCTTTCAGTCTTTACATGTGTTTTTCATCGTTTTAATCTCTTTTCTTGTCATTTTTGTCTTGTGTCTCACTTGTTTAATACACCATTTTTGTTGTCTGTTACATCTGAGGCCTCTCTTCTGTGTTTCATGTGGCTTTGTTGAGGTCAACATTCATAAACTCTTCCACAGAACATTCTTGTTCTGTTTTAATTTCACATATCATATTATTACTATATATGCACTGATCAGCCATAACATTGTGACCACTGACAGATTTTATCATCTCATTCCAATGGGACTCAAAGTTGATGTGTTAGAAACAGCAAGGGAGACAAGGGAGAAGTTGTGAAGTCCACATCAGTGGGTCAGAGCATCTCCAGATCTTTTCGTTCATTCCCAATGTAAACTGGTTAGAACCTACCAAAGGATCTCAACCAATCCACCATCAATGGGAGCAGAACATTACTACCACCAATCCAATATTGTGTAGGTTCCCCTTTTTCCACAGAAACAGCTCTGATCCGAGGCCTAGACTCCACCAGACCACATCTGGACCAAGACGTTAGCAGCACATCCCAGAAGTCCTAGAAGTTGTGAAATGGGAGGGACTGGACTTGTTTATCCAGGATGTTCCACAGGTGCTCAATGGTCCTGAGACTGGGATGTCCTTCCTTAAACCGTTTTTGGTCGGTACTAACCACTGCAGACCAGGAACACCCAACAAGACCTCTGCAGTTGTGGAGATGCTCTGACCCAGTCTTCACCGTTATAATATAGACCATGTCAAAGTCACTCAGTTCCTTATGTTGATCATTTTGCTACTTCCCACACATCAACTTCAAATTTCAACATTTTCCTCTGCCGACCCTGACTTTGGGATCGTCCTTTGGGTATCTCAGGTTTATTTTTTTTCTTCACAGTATCTCCAAATCTATCTCCACTGTACATGAGACATTTCTGGCTTTAACATATAAAGGGCTCATCAGCCAGTAAGTGAAAGTTGCAGTGGTTCCAACTTATTGTCTATCTCAGGTGTTATTAAACTTGAAAATGTGATTCTATAGATATATATATAAAAAAACAAATCAATGTCCACATTTTAAGGAAAACTGTACCTTTATTTGACGTGATGTTCCTCTCAGAAACATCACCTTCATCACGTTCTGTCACGGTTCTGGTGTTCTGAGTGCACACAGCTTACCAAAGTCCATATGATAAAGCGCAAAAGACTGAACAAGACATTCGTGGCATAACGTATACCATGTTATTAAAAGATTCATAGCAGCAAAAGAATCTTGCAACAATTACTAATGGTATTGCACTAGCGGGGGTTTTTATGAGACCGTCAGACAATATTAAAAATGTGGTGCTTCAAGTAATGCTGCATCAATAAAGTGCTAACACTCTAATTCTCTGAGTGCTCATTTCATGTATCTAATAAAGGCAAAAAGAAAAAAAAAAAAAAATCTTACTTGGCATCTGAAGCAAATAAATAGAATCAGTGCTTTTCTGGGGGCAGCAACTCACATCGAGCTCCAATTACAAGCTGATATTGTTCTTTTTTTAACGTTTCTTCAGTTAAAGGCATGGTCCTTATTGTAACACTAAAGCTCTGTTCCATTAAGCTTGCAAGGCCTACAAGGTGAGCAGGATGTGGAACATGTAGCAGGCACATTAATGCTCCACTCGTCCAAAAGCAAATCCTGTTTATCCAAAAAAGCAAAAGCAGCATCGCCACCTCTCACAAACAGGATGCAGTTTGCTCCTTAACGTACAGACTGCATCGACCATCACCGCAGATGAGAAACAGACTTATTTCTCAAAAAATGTGAAGGACATATCACTTACATCCTCTGTGGCTTTCAGCGTCCCAAAACTCTTTACGCACCAGTTTCTTTTCTCTGTCAGACTACAGTTAAAGTGAGATATGGTTGTGACACTACAGCGGAGCCTCCACTGACGCTCCCATTTGAAGAGGAGGTTCTCAGGTAGTTCTCAGGTACCAAAAAGTTCACTTTCCTGAACCCTTGATGGGTGTCACTGTAGCTCCAGCAGCTTTCGGATGCAGCACTATACTGTCGTCTTCTCTCGACTGTTGCTTGGCAAAATTCACAAACACCTGCAGGAAGAAAGTGTTTTATAAATCTTCAGCATTTCTACTTAATGTTTTAGGATCGAACTGAAAATGAAAATCCCCAGTTGGACGGAAAAGCACCTGATGGCGACAGACAAGTATTTTTTTAAATCCTGTTGCAGTGACGCATCAGTTACACATGAGGTTTGTCAGGAGAGTTGTAATTTGTTGACAAACTGTTGAAATATCAGACACGATTAGAAAGACTACACAACGAAAGCCTCGTAAAGGGTCAGATCTTGCTTCTTTTAATACTTTTCACTTGTTTTTGAATGTTTAGGGATGCAGTCAACTGAGCCATTTCCTACAAAACTAGATGTTGCTTTGCTATCTTTACGACAAACTATGACTTTGACTTGTTAAATTATTTTCTTAAATTGACATTCACCTAATGATGACATACTTGGAACTGGATAGAAAAATTCCCATTGACTGCTGTTCTTATTTTTTTTTTGGACATCAGATCCCGTGAAGCCCAGCAGTCAGGGCTGGTCTTCCCATACAAGTTTAATCAGAACATTTCCGGCCCCATTAAATTCCCTCTGTGTTTTACGTTGCATTTTTACCTGGTCAAGAGTTGTCTGGGACACAGAGTAGTCTTCTATGTTGAGCTTGTCTTTATTGGCCAGCACCATCTGGAAGATCTTGGCCAAGGAGGGCGAGGAGATCTTGTACTGCAGAGTGTTGTGGTGTTTCTCCCTCTGGATGCAGCCAGGGAAGGTGCTCTCCATGAAGGCTTCAGCAGGGTTAAGGTCTGGTGTACATCCAGGCTTCGCTGCCCTGATCTTCATGGTCACCACATAGCCATCACCAAACCTAAGGTCAAGAAACAAACCAGCAATTTCATGCAACGCTAATTCATCACCACAAGACTTTCCTTTGTTAACCCATAAAGACCCAGGGCTATTTTTATGTCAGGTTACTCTATATGTAACCTTTCTCAAGTGATTTATCACCGTTTATTGTAATATTATCCTCTTTATTTTGAGATTTTTCAGTGTAAATCATGCATCTTCCTATATTTAATTCACTGATCATGTAGATGATCATGTAGATAGGTTATTATTATATCACAAACAGAGGAAAACAGAAGAAAAAGTGACTTTTTCACTAAAATCTGTCATTAACTGAACATAAACCCAGTGTGTCCATCCACTGTCACTGATCCAACTCCATGGGTTTTACTGG
>JAPQRQ010000014.1:221048-231652 GCA_037367365.1 Apogon talboti | reverse complement strand
GATCAACAGGTATTAAACAGTTTACATCAGTAGATGGTTTTGGTCGACGGTGGATGTTTGGGTCTTTATGGGTTAAAGAACATGATACTTCAATAGTGACTAACTTGTATTTGAGATGCTGAATCGTCCCCAAACACTTGAAGGATCCGTTGACCATGATGGCTAAGCGGGTACACAGCGCCTCACATTCCTCCATGCTGTGAAGGCAGAGGATAAAATCATCAGAGTTCAGTTCCATGCTCATGCACTCAGACCTGCATCTGTCAACTTACCTGTGTGAGGTGAGGACTACGGCCCGTCGGTCCTGAATGACGCTCATGATGGAGTTCCAGAGGAAGCGTCTGGACAGAGGGTCCATACCTGTGGTGGGCTCATCCTGACATTGGGTAAAGAGGTTAAGTTTAGCATCTTTCTTTGACCTCATGCCTTAACCTGATATTTTCACCACCCTCGTCCTCACCAGCAGCACCAGCGAAGGGCAGCCTATCATGGCGATGGCGGTGGAGAGCTTCCTCCTGTTACCGCCGCTGTAGGTCCCTGCCGTATGACCGGCGTCCTCCGACAGACCGAGCTTCTGGATGGCCCATTCTGCAACCTGTAGATAAATGCATTAGATTAAAAGTTATTCAACAATAACAGAACTAAAAACATATTATACTCCAAAATATGAATACAAACAAAAGCGCAAAATAATTAACCTCTAGTATTATTGATATATTGACTAGAGCAAAATTACAGTATGCTATTGTAAGGATTAGAATAAGTAAAGTGATGATTGTTTTTTGTTAGTATCATTACTATGATGATGCAAGCATTGTGTAGATATAGTATATGTGCATTTTTGTGTTTTGCATATATAGAAAAAAACTCACTCTGCTAATCTCAGACTCAGGGACTCCACGGAGGCGGGCGTAGAGGTGTAGGTGTTCCCTGCCTGTCAACAGCTCATCTATGGCGTCAAACTGTGGACAGTATCCCATATTCTGGTGCACGTCCAGGATGTTCGTCAAAACGCTGTAAGGTTTATGCAGATTAGATTAGATTAGATTAGATAGAACTTTATTGATCCTTTGGGCAGAACCCTCAGGAAAGAAAGAAAAAAGCAAAACAATAACTATAAAAAACAGTAATGAAAAATTGCGATTGCACATTGGAAAGTACTAGTAGAAACTAGAAACAAGTGGCACAGTAATAATAATAATAAAATAATAATAATAATAATAATAATAATAATAATGATGATGATAAAATAATAAGTAGCTTATTATGTTATAATATATTAAAGTATGCACTATATATATATATATATATATAAAGAGAGAGAGAGAGAGAGAGTTTAATAATGACAGACTGATCGATATGTTTACAGGAAATGAACAAATGTCAAATAGCTGTGGTGTCATAGTCACAGATTGATGATCTGCATTTACACTTGAACACATTCTTCCACTAACCTGTAACCAGCGACGGAGGCCTCTCCGGAGGTGACGTCAATATCTCCTGTCAACATCTTAAATGTGGTGGTCTTCCCTGCTCCGTTTACCCCCAGAAGACCGAAGCACTGCCAGAGATGAGATGAGATTGATAAATGAACGACGCCCTCTGCCTCTGCGGTGTAATCTGTGTCACTATGGCGACACTAACCTCTCCTGGTGACACTCCAGCGCAGATCCTGTCGACTGCAGGGATCACTGTTCCTGTGTACGTCTAACATGGAGAAATGAAAGAAAACAAGGACAAAAGTGTCAGTGGAAGTAAGAGTTCAGATTTATTCATCTGTGACTGAATGTACTATAGCAGGGGTGTCATTTTAGCTCAGGGGCCAGGCTGCTTCAGATGCCAAAGGATAGTTTGTAAATGTAAATAGTTTCGCATAATTTTACTTTTTTGACACAAAAACAAAGAAAAAAAATTTGGAGTTGTCATTATTTAAAGGTTATCTTGATAGTATTTTACTGGTCCAACCTACTTCAGATCGAATTGGTCTGAATGTGGCCCCTGAAAGAAAATGATTTTGACTCCTTTCATTGTTCATATCTTCAGTGAAATTTTTGCATTTCACAGATCCATCCCACGGGCTGCATTGGACCCTTTGTCTGGCCAGTTTTGGCCCACGGGCCGTACGTTTGACACCTGTGCATGATAGGATTTGGTCTCAGATCTCACCTTGGACAGGTCCCGTATATATAAAATATCATTTGTTTTTCCACTTTGGTAAATCCGCTTTCTCTCCTCTGCCACATCTTCATCCTCCTCCAGGATGGGAGGCTTCAACCCGTCTGATATCCTACCAATGGAAAACACAGCAAATTCACACCATTCCCAGGCAAAACCTATTCAAATAAGTACATCTTTTCTTGTAGCATAAAAACATTCACACAGATTAAACGTACCAGTGGTCAAGGAAGAAGCGATATTGGATCAGGATGTTTAAGAAGAAGTAGACGAAGCCTTCAACAGCCATGCAGCACAGGTTCTTCCCCAGGAAGTTCCAACTATAAGGGTCTGGACTGTAGTCTTCACCTGGTTTCACACATACATAAACACATCATTGAAAATTTGGGCTGCTTTTCCAGAACATTAATAATCAACAAAATATTATATATTCTGCCTGCACATTACAGCTGGAGACCTTCTTGGTGCACAGTCAGTTTTTGTATTTAACCCTTTAACCCCTGACGTGTCTGTGGTGAGTGTTCTGAACATGTGACTTGTTTTAAATATCCATAAAAATTCAACCGTTTGGTCAAAAAGAAGCATTTCAAACAGTGCTGATAGAATAGACCTTGTACTTTCTATAGACATCTGAGCATGCTCAGTGCAATACCTGCCACCTGTGGAATGGGGGGTAAAACACAGAGCAGTGAATGAGACCAACTCACTATAAAAATAGACAGGTTGAGCATCAACTTTCGTCTGAGCTTTTATGTACATCTACATGATCAGTAAATTAAATATAGAAAAATACCTGATTTTCACTTAAAAATGCAAAATACAGAGGATAATATCATAATAAATGGTAATAAATCACTTGGGAAAGGGTAAATATAGAGAAAAAATTATTTAGGAACTGCCACAAAAGTAGCACTGGGTGTTTATGGGTTAATAATCAACAACATATTAGATATTGTGCTTTTGCTTTAGAGTCGGAGAACGTTTTGCGGCGCATATAGTCCACAGTCGGTTTTGTGTTTTCAAGCCTTGAGGGTAAATATCTTTTTTACAAACTCCTTTAATGCATTTCTATTCCATTCACATCTACCTTGTTTGGTTTGGACTTTCACACTTTTCACTTTGATCTGAGATTTGCAGGTAAAAACCTTCTACAGTGACATCTAAACATACAGCCTTTGGAAAACCCATATGGGCTGGTTTTGGTCCTGATCGAACAGAACCACAGTTTGATTTATTTACAGCATTAAAGTTTTAGGAGTATTATATAACCTGGGGGCATTGAATGAAGTGTGTTTTTGCGTGGTGCATTCATAAGTCTGTTTTCAACTTGCATTTGCTGGCATTAACCCTAATGTCAAGGCTTGCTGTGAATAGTTTACTGCTTCAGGATAACAGCTGAACATATTTAAAGGTACATGTTCTTTACTGTAGCTGCTGTGCATTTCACCTATGTAATCATATTTAGACATTTCATTCCTCTGAAGGAATTAAATATAGATATCCACATTATATCACATATTTATATTACATTATATTGTTATTACATTATATTATACATTATATTCACATTTTTTACAGGATAGTTTGTCGGCGTAAATATTTTCACGATGTAATTTCACTTTTTTCACTGTTATTATTTTACTGGTCCGACCCACTTGAGACTTAAATGAGTTTGACACCTCTGTTATAAAGGGATAGAGGCAGGAGATGATGATGATGATGATGATGACATTTTAGGCCGGCCCCATAATTAAAGTCAACTGGACAAGAACACAACAGGGCATTTGTTGGACTTTCTGGTGAGAACGTCCTCAGTCAGTACAATTATCCGTGTCTTGGTCCATAAGAGTCATGTATGCGAGTGTGAGCTGAAATTACCGAAGCGAGCGTAGGAATCAGCCACCGCCTGGCTCATCGCCATGTCTATGAGGCCACGCCCCAGGCAGTAATGAGGGAACACCAGCAGCAGGATCTTAAATATCTGGTTCAACTTGTATAAAGCCTGAAAAAAAAAAGAACAGAAAAACAGTTTTACAATGTAGATGGGATGGTTTACTCATTAATCCATAAAGACCCAGGATATTGATTATTACACAATCATCAACAATGTGTAATAATCAACAATAATCAATAATCAAAAATGTCTTTTCTCAAACCATTTATCACCATTTATTATAATATTATCTTCTGTATTCTGCATTTTTCAGTGTAAATCATGTATTTTCCTATATTTAATTGGCTGATCATGTAGATTTTCATTAAAGCTCAGCATAAAAAAGTTATCAAACAAAAACAAAATTTGGAAAAAGTGGGTTTTTCAACAAAATATATCATTAACTGAACTTAAACTGTCTCCATCCACTGTCATTGAACCTATTCCATGGGTTTTACTGGTGAATCAATGTTGTAGAGGATGACGGTGTTTCCACGGTAACTACAGAGCCTCTGAACGTCCAAATGGGTCATATCTGATGACCATGAAAAGATGAATAACTGTATTTTACACAAATTATTGACATGTATTGATAGGATTAGTGGATCAACAGGTATTGAACAGTTTACATCAGTAGATGGATGGTGGATGTTTGGGTCTTTATGGGTTAAAAAATGCCATCTTCACAAATCAGAGCTTGTGTCTTACTGTGTTTCTATCAAAAAGATCCAGGATGAAGGTGATGGCGCTGCTGTTGAGGCCAATAAAAAGGTTGATGCAGGACAAAGAGACGTACGCTGTGCTCGGGACGCTGAACAAATAGGACAAGGGGTACATCATGGGAGTCACAGACCATCTGGAAAAGACCAAGGATAATACTTCATTGTTATTACAGACAGCATGTTTTACAAGGATATATATATATATATATATATATATATATATATGTGTGTGTGTGTGTATGTATGTATTGGAGAAGACTTTTCAGGTATCTGTATTTTACTTGAGAATTTGTCACTTCTATACAATATTTACATTTATTAATTTTATGTTTTTTACACCTCTGAAATAAAATAAATAGAAATAATTTAATGCAATGTATGTCGGCTGCACTGTAAATTGATTCAGGCATAGATAGGAATCTGAATCCTGAGGAAAATATGTCATAATATAAGTCCTGTTTCTGAAGTTAGTTCAGTGTATTATGTCGTGAGGTTTGGTTCACTTTGCACACAAACAGCTGGTACAAACGTCCCTCAAAGGCCTAGTTTCTACTTTTACACTCGGCACCAGTCAGCGCCTGTGATTTTTCACTTCTACATGAATAAAGAAGCGAAATCAGCACTTCTACTTTTGCCAGTCCTTCTAAGTATCTATCTTCTACTTCGGTAAAGCATGTGTGGCCTTCTTTTCGTTGCTCGCTCGCACAAGCTGTGAGGTAAACTCAACCCCTGGTGTGTAACAGAGAGCTGGTAATGAATATAGGTCAGGTTTAGGATAGACCAGGGGCGTCAAACTCATTTTAGTTCAGGGGCCACATATAGGCAAATTTGACCTCAGGTGGGTCAGACCAGTTAAATAATAACATAATAAGCGATAAATAAAAACTCCAAGTATTTCTCTTTGTTTCATTGTAAAAAAGTAAAAGTGCAGTTTTAACACTATTATGCCACAGCTTCTCATTTACATGTGTACATTACAACTTACAGATCACAGTGGATCCAAAAAGGCACAAAGCATTTAGTAACAGGCAGAATATTGTTGAAATTCAACTGTTGATGGTTGTTTAGATTATCCACAGTTTTGTGAAAAGAAAGTTTGGAATTGTAAACATTTTCATTGTGTAATTTTACTTTTTTACACTAAAACAGAGACAAAAATTTGGAGTTGTTATCATTTATATATTATTATGCTATTATTTTACTTGTCTAATCCAGATCAAATTGAATTGGTTTCAATATGGCCCCTGAACTAAAATCATTTCAACGGCCCTGACTGTTAATATCTTCAGTGTAATTTTTTTATTTCACAAATTCATCCTACAGGCTGGATTGGACCCTGTGGTGGGCCAGTTTTGGCCCCCGGGCCGCATGTTTGACACCCCTGGGATAGATGATGAGACACGTCTGGCAAAGGAGGCAGATGAAAACACACCCAAACAGATCAAAATTACCTCCTTTCAGTCATTTGTTTTACAGTTATAGACAGACAAAAGTAAAAACAAAAACAAACAGGCTTACCCATAGAGCATAAGAAGCGCACTGAGCGGTTCCAGGTTCGTTGGTGACGTGTAGCATTTCTTGTCAAAAAATATGAAGATTTCCACCACCATTGCGACACTGAAGGAGTAACTGATCTACAGGAGAAAACACAGACTGAGTTTTATTCCTCTTTAACCCTTAGATGCATGAGTGTCTGGACCCTGCACTCTTCCATAAATGGGACAAAAATGACCCCTGTTAGAATCAATGTGTTTTTAAGGCACTTCTGTCATTTTGTTATGTAAAAAAGAATCATTTGTAATATATTTTGGTCCACAAAACAACAATTTCATGTTTTAAATATTATTTTATTTAAAACATTTTTAAACATTATTAAGAATGTTAAATTTTTTTTTTTTATATTTTGAAAATTTGAAAAACAAAGTATATATAGTATAAAATACAGAGTATATAACAGCAATAGAATAATGTCAAAATCCATTGAATGAGTGAGTGAGTGAGTCCTTTGGTCTTACTGTAGAAAGTAAAGTGAATTAATGTAGAATGAATCAAAGGTTCAGATTAAATTCCACTTTAAATGAATGTGGGTCATTTGGACCCACCTATGGAAGTTTGGGGTAGTAATACAAAAACTACAATTTCAAAAAATCTATAAAAGGTAAGATAGATATGTATGATGTTAATGACATGTTTCTGAGGAATACCTGGAATATGAAATAATAACAACTTTCCATAACAAAGATATTGTATGAAAACATCTTCCCGGGTCATTTCTGACCCACTTATGCATCTAAGAGTTCATGATAACTGCTGGTATTTTCCTGGTTTCCACGTGGATATTGAAGGTAACGTGGTGGACGTACCATGTCCCAGATGAAGTTGGCCATCCAGTAGACCAGTGGACTGACGCCGCTGACAAACTGCAGGTGTTTGGCCTGGGTGGCCCTCTCCTGGATCAGGTAGAGGACAAAGCTGGCCGGGACGAAGGACATGGCGAAGATGACACAGATGGCGACCACGGCGTCCACGGAGGTGGTGAGGCTGGAGGGGGGACGGAGAAATGTATATGTCAAGTCAATAAAACACACCTTTACACATCACATCTGTTATTTAAGACGCCTGAGAAATAAAACATCATGACACGTCAAATTATGTTAGTTTTTCTTTTGACTAACAGCTACATTTGTGATATTTGTCAGATTTGTGTGATTGTTTTATATATAGTCTTTCTTTTTACACTTTAAGAATCTGCTGCTAAACAGAAACAGAGCTGCTGAACTGATTTTCATTGTTCTTCTAATAGTGACAATAAAAATCTATTCAATTCAATTCAATTCAATTCAATTCTATTCTATTCTGTTCTCAACTAAACTGCTTTGCCACCTCATCCATTGTTCCATTCACTCACACTGTGACTTCCGAGAGCTGCTCTTTGGTCAGGTTCAGAGGGTGGTTGATGGCGGTAATCCCGTACTGGTCCAGCTTTGCTCCGTAGGGCAGGTTTGCTCGAAGGATGGCGTTGTTGGCAACATTCATGAAGGATACCATCGCATGCCAGCCCTTATTGTTGTACCAAACCTGTGTAAAGAAGAGCAGTGGAATATACTCAACACTTTCCCTCAGGTACCATACTGTCTTCTAATTCACTGCATCTTAATGCAATAGAGCGAATCTCAGCCACACTGTGTAATATTGACTCTACCTGTTAACTTTAACCTGAAGCCTGTACAGTATTAGTGCCATATTAGTTGCAATATATTTTAACATCAAACTAGTATAGTTTTTATCACAAATTTTATTATGTGGATTATTTATTCATGAATATTTATATATTTTTATACTGACTATTTTATTCTGTCTACAAGTGTTTTATCTGTTTTCTTACTGAGACCAATGCATCGTCATTTTGTTTTGCAGTACATCTATGACGTAATGTTTAAATGACAAAGAATCTGAATCTGAAGCAAATATTGTACTTTTCACTCCATTACATTAACATAAAACAACTTTTATTACTTTTCTTTACTTTTTTCCTGTTCATGCATGTTGAATTTTCAATTGATCCTAGAATTCCCATATAATAATATAATAATAATACATTTTATTCCTGAGACCCAGCAATGCATTTCTGTCCTCTGTAGGGGACAAGAGTTTCACAGCTTCACTTAGAAAAAAAATCCTGTCCACTATGTAGGACATTCCATAGAAAATTAAAAAAAAGAAAAATTGTATCTGAAAAACTGTTGCATCATGCTTTTTCCAATCAAGACAATTATTTAATGTAAAAAAGCCAAAACATTTACTTTCCTCGGTCTCAGGGGGCTATATCCATTTCGATCAAAGTGCTTTACAACACAGCAACAGTAAAAGAGTAAGAGCACAGCAAAAAGTCAGTAAAATAAAATAAAATAAAAACAGCTTTGAATAAATACAATGTGTTGAGAAAATTCTCACAAAAAGGCCTGTTTTTCTGAACTCATGAAAAGTTGACTTTTTAGAGATACTGTACACAGTTTTCTTATATACACATATGATGACCTTACAGAACATAATCAAGTGAACTAAAGTAACAAAATGAGCTCAAACTTAACAGTCAAACATCCAAACGTCCACCTTAAACCAAAACCACCAACTGATGACACTGTCTAATACCTGTTGATCCACTAATCCCATCAACACATGTAAATAATTGGTATAAAATGCAGTTATTCATCTTTTCATGGTCATCAGATACGACCCATTTGGACGTTCAGAGGCTCTGCAGTTACCGTGGAAACACCGTCATCTTCTACAATATTAATTCACCAGTAAAACCCATGGAGTTGGATCAATGACAGCGGATGGAGATGTTTTTATGTTCAATTAATGATACATTGTGAAGAAAAAGTCACTTTTGCTTCAGTTTTCTCTGTTTTAATATAATAACCTTTGAATTAACTCTGAGCTTTAATGAAAATTTACATGATCCGTAAATGAAATATAGGAAAATACCAGGTTTTCATTGAAAAACAGTGATAAATTGCTTAAAAAAAGTTAAATGTAGAGGAAAATACAACATTAACTTTAAAGCAGCAGTAAAATGGATCAAACATATCATACATAATAATAAAACACCACAAGGGGCCATTTAACTTGTGATATTTTTGAGTACATTCTCCCACCATTGCTTATTTAACACATATATTATCACATCCAGCATATTTTACGACCTCCGTTCCTTTAGTGCAGTATTTAATTTTAGGGGAGAACAGCTGACGGATTATATAAAGTGTTTTAGACCGTGTTGGCAAGGTGAGCACAATGATTTACTGGACTTACCTTGATATTGTTCGGAGTCTCCATGTACCTGAGGAACATTCCAATGTCCTTCAGCGTTTGTTTGCAGTGTCGCCCCTATAAACAAAAAACCAAGGGCGCATTACAAAAGGACAAAAAGCAACAGCACACATATTTTAGAATGTCTGTCCACACACACGTCCTACCCCGGTAACATTGAACAGTCGTCCAAGCTGAGCTGCGACATCCTGGATCTGTTTTGGCTGTAGTTCCAAGGGTTGGAGTTGTCCTCCCACTGAGATACCTCCATACCTGGACACCACGGAGAAAACACAGCATATGTTCTACACCACGACAGCACTGTTTACACCTGAATGTACATTTATAGTTAAGTGTAGTTACCTTTGCTCGTTCACCCAGTATTTACTCTTTAAGCTGGAAGAAAATCACACGCAAATATGAAACATTTCATTTTGTTTGACTGAACAAATTTTAACCAAGTAATTGTTTTTTGTATTTGTTATTTATTGTTAACTGTTATTTTACCAGGAAAAATAAACAACTGGTTGAGATTAAAAATTTCAATGTCATGGCCAAGACAGCAGCAGCAGAAGTTAGACAAAGTAGAAATTACAGTCATACATCTACACTGAAACCACATATTAAACACTATACAGAGATAGATAGATAGATAGATAGATAGATAGATAGATAGATAGATAGATAGATAGACAGATAGATAGATAGCTTTATTGCCTGTTCCAAGTAAAAACAAAAAATTCTATCTATCTATCTATCTATCTATCTATCTATCTATCTATCTATCTATCTATCTATCTATCTATCTATCATTGACTATGTTAAAACAGATACAGAACACCACCAGTAATGTAAAAGGTACTAAAAACATGCAACAATGTTCCTTAACCCTACGTTAGTCACCTGGGGTGTTTCGACACCCCAACTTTTTTAAATTGCTCATAAATTATAGTAGTTCA
>JAPQRQ010000014.1:206896-218837 GCA_037367365.1 Apogon talboti | reverse complement strand
TTTTTAAGTTCTAAATATAGCTTATATGACGTGACCATTCATGTTTGAATAGGCCACGTGACCAACCAAGGGTTAAAAGCATCTCAGCGCATAAGTCCTCAAGTCCATTTCCTTGTCCCAGAGATCTGGAACAAGGAACCAGACCTGAGGCAGGAGGCCGTCAAAATCTGTTTTTCCTTCTCAGTTGTTGCAAAGGGTCCTGTACCTGGTCCTGATGAGGGTGGGGTAGGTCTTCACCAGGTAGTCCGAGATGTTCCTACCAGTAAGATCCAGGAGGACGTCTCCCGTGGACTGAATCCTCTGAAGGACAAAACAAGAGTGAGCATTTCAAAGTAGTTGTTACCAGTGGAGTACCTTCCTGTCAGCGACCACATCTCTAACCTGTGGAGGTGGAAGGCCTCCAGCTCCTTCAGGGCAGATGGGCAGCATGGTGAGCCTCCAGGCAGTACTGCACTGGCATTTAGGAGACGGTCTGAGGGAGTTCCACTCTGGACCGGCCAGCATTTCAATCAGGGCTGGGTTCACTAAGGGCATTTCCCATTCGGTGGTGATGTTGTTGCATGGGAAATCTCTGAGGGTAAGAAAAACAAAAAATAAAAAAAATCACCCATGTTGTCACTCAAAATGATAGACAGTAGTCAAATACATACAGAGAAGAGCACTTCAGCCTGGAAAGAGCCATAAAACACATGAACAAAACAAATGCCAGAAATTAGGAAAAAAAAACTGCTATAAATGAGATAAATGTGATGTTTTTACTGTTTTTACTGTGAACTTTGAAAAAGTTACAGCTATGAGTTTTAGTCTACAATCTTTCCTGACCTTTAAAGACAAGTTCCTCAGTATTTATAGACTTTAACCTGCGATGGGATGATTCCATCTGTAATGGTGATACATCTGTGTGTAAAACATGAGTCTACTCACTCCAGTGGTTCATCTGCCATACACCGGGTACCAAAGCCAGGCTTGTCCAACAGCACCTCTCCAAGGTACCTCATCTGACCGTCCATGGGGCGCTCATTACTGGAACGGACAAAACAATAATAATAATAATGATTATGATAATAATAATAATAATAATAATAATAATAAGTCCATATCATATTCATAAGAGCCATTATAGCTACTGTACTGAAGAAGTATTTCAGCATTTTACTTTTTAAAAATAGTGATACCACACTGTAAAAATACTCCATGATACGTAAAACAACTGCATCTAAAACATTAAAAGTAAACAAGTAAAATATGCAGGAGCAAAATGATACTAGAATATGAAAAGTAATAGTTATTGTGCAGTGTATGAAAGCACTGAGCTCGTTGTTTTAGCATGATTTTAATGACCATATAATTGTACTTCTGCATGTGTTTTTATATTAATATATGTACAACTGTACAAACTGTTTGCAGAAAATAAGTAAACAGCATTAAAATAAAATATGATATTATAGACTTTTTATGGGATTGCATTGACATAGAAAAGAATAAAAGGCCACTCAAGTACAAAGCAAAGCTCTGAGATATTCTAATGGAAACTGGAAATAATACACCACAAGATAATTTAAGAAAACTGTCTGTTGTGATTTATTATCCATTACACTCACCTAAAGAAGGTGTACTGTCGTCCGTACATCCAGGGAGTGAGAGTCAGGCTTGGATACTCTCCAAAAGGCGGAACTATCAGGGTGAACGTCAGAGCCAGAAAAACAAAAGTGGCTGGAAGTACAGTCTAGAAACAGATCCATAACAGAAGAAAGTTATATGAAAGATCCATTTAATTCAGTCAAATGAGGATGAAAATTGCTATCATTAACCCATAAAAACCCATCTACTGATCTAAGCTGTTTATTACCTGTTGATCCACTACTCTTATCAACACATGTAAATAACTGGTATAAAATGCAGATTGTCATCTTTTCAACATTGATCCACCAATAAAACCCATGGAGTTTGATAAACAACAGTAGTTGTATGTTCAGTTAATGATATATTTTACTGAAAAAGTCACTTTTTCTTCAGTTTTCTCCGTTTCTGATATAATAACCCTCAAGTTTAAGCTGAGCTTTTATGAACATCTACATGACCAGTAAATTAAATATTGGGAAAAACCTGATTTTCACTGGAAAAATGTAAAATACAGAGGATTATTTTATAATAAATGGTGACAAATCATTTAAGAAATGTTGAATATAGAGAAAAAAATCATTTGGGGACCCCCCCCCCCATCTATCTATCATTAACTGTTTCATTAGTAAAATGATGCAAACAAAACCCCTTTTTAAAATTCAACACTTCATACAGGATTTTCTTCAAACACACATTGGAGTATCACTGTGTTGAATTAAATAACTTCATGCTCGACTGGTTTACCTGTGCAAGGAAGTCTTTGTAGGACCGTGTGGTGTGGTGAACCCTTTTGATCAGCAGAGCGAAGAACTGTTTGATGGTTAGACACAACCCTCTGACCTGGTACGACCCCCTGCCTGCATTTCCTTCTGGGAAACCACATGGACCCTGGCCATTGGTGTTCAAAGCCCCATCTGTTTCGGAATACAAAGCTCAGGTCAAGCTCCTCGGCCTGACATGACCACGCAACGATGATGTTAAATTAAGGAAGCCAGCCAGCGAAAGCCAAGCACGATGACGGAGCTGAGCAGAGTGATCAGAAAGCGTCATGCAGTTACCAGCGTTGCGCTAATGGGCCGTTTGTAACAATGCATTGTAAGAAGATGCTTCATTATGTAATAGCTCAGTGCAGTTTAATGTAATTTAATATGTAATACATTTAGCTATATTTAGTAATAAATCATAACATATTGCAGTGGATTCAGATATTGCACTATTGTTTAGCTAAAATTATTATACCGTGAATTATGGAATGAACTGGTAAACTACTACTGTTTTAACCCATAAAGACCCAAACATCCACCACTGACCAAAAGCATTTACTGATCCCAAATGTTTAATAACTGTTGAAACACAAATCTTATCAATACATGTAAATAATTCAGGTAAAATGCAATTTCTTAGCTGATCATTGTCATCAGATATGATCCATTTGGACGTTCAGAGGTTCTGTAATGAATGTGAAAACACCGTCATTCATCTTCTGCAACAATGATTCACCAGTAAAACCCATGGAGTTTAGTAAATCACAGTTGTAGTCAATTAATATTATGCCGTTATTGATATATTTAGTTGAAAAAGTCACTTTTCTCCACATTTTTTTCTGATTTAATCTAATAACATTTGAATTTACTCTGAGCTTGTATGAACATCTACATGATTAGTAAACTAAATATAGGGAAATACATGATTTTTCACTGAAAAATGCAAAGGATAATAGAAGATAATATTATAGGAAATGGTGATAAACCACAAAAAAGACATAAAAATCATTTGGAAATTATGACAAAAATTAATTGTGGGTCTTTATGGGTTAAACGTTCCATGTGTATTATACTGTAAATAGTGACATCTAGTGGCGAAACTGCAGATTGCACCTGACTTATGATGGCTGATTAAAACACTAAGAGTCCATCATTGGAGGTTTTAGTTAAAGGAATACTAGCTCTAAACTACAGTCAGACATTGAAGGTGATACTAATGCATCTTAATGCCCCTCAGCTTCCACAAATTCAATAAGTGGTTCTCGTTAGTGATGGTAATTTGTTTTCTTTGAGTTTGCCTATTGATAATAGAGGAGTGGAGTAGTTTCTCTAGTAGTTTACTGGGAAAACACTGAATGATTTTCAGTCTGTCTGTCATACTACTTCAACATATTATTCATGAATTGTAATACATTTTGCAGGGAAATAAGAAAAGGTTTAAGAGTTACGCTGCTGAAATAACATGATGGCATACAGACTGATTGCTATATCCTCCCATGTTATATGTCAGGGGAATGTGGAGAAACAAATTACATATTGTCTTCAGCCCATTTTATTAAGTGGAAGTGGATAATTCTTAAATTCTATAAAATTAACCCTTTAACCCCTGACGTGTCTGTGGTGAGCGTTCTGAAAGTATGATTATTTTAAATATTCATAGAAATTCAACCGTTCGCTCAATAAGAAAAATGTCAAAACGTGCTGATAGAGTAGACCTTGTGTCATCTGGGCATGCTCAGTGCACACCCCCCGCTGCCTGTGTAATAGAGGGCCTTATTTAGTCCAAACCTGTCAAACTTCAATTTCTCTATTTGTCTTTTTCTGTTATTCCACCCTATTTTGACCCTAAAACACACTGGAAAACAAAACCACTGACGAAAAGGAACACAAGCGCATACTTACAGCAGCTTTTATGACACTGAAACAGACGAAAATTCACAGCAGAAATAATGTCTCAGGGGTTAAAGGGTTAAAACTGCCTTGCATCCTCTTGAGCTATTACATAATGCTGTGTTTACACTGTACATAATGCATTGTTACGGCTTCAGGCTTATAACTGAGCATCTTTTGTCAGTGTGACACTCGTCAAAATGCCCAAAGCTTAATGCTTGTTGCTGTTGTTTGGAAAAGCATCTTTGGCCTGACACCATATGATTTTAAAGCTGAATCTGTCTCTGTTGTAATCATACTCTTCCCAACAACAGCATTAACTGCCCTGAGCAGTTCAGCATAAAGCCACCGTCACCTTTCGGCGGTTCCACATCAACTGTCACTCTGTTGAATCCACAGATACTACTTCGAGAAATCTGCTGCAATGATTTCTTGTCTGAGAGTCAGAGAGTGGGACACAAAGGAAACAGTTCACACCATGAAGGCTGGATCAAACACTGTGCTAATGGGCCTCTCTTATGTTTCTTCTTTTACCTTGTATGCATTTCCTGTTGGTTGCATTCCCATCAGCGGTGACTTTTAGGAAAATCTACGAGAAAACAGATTACTTTCCTGTCAGGACCAAAGATTAACAGATGCTCTCATTAATCAAAGCAGTGGAGCGGCCTCATGAAACAGTGTAATTGCTGAAAAGGTGAAAGTCAGGCAATGACTTCGTGACAGATTGCCTCAGTTAATCTCTTACTTTCGCTCATGCTTGCTATCAAATATTTGTTTAGCAACGAAAATGAAAATATCATGCGTGCTTCAGTAGCTAATCTTGCTTCTTCGCAGTCACTTATTGGCAGCTTGATTTATGGCCTCATTTTTTAAAATCCATGAGCCATAATGTAAATTGTAAATGTAACTAAGTCTTCTGATTTAAGCCTATAAATCACAGCCCGCCCACCTCCTCCAGAGATGTGTCTGACACTCCGAAGCTGCTGAGGCCGATGTCCACCAGCGTCTCCTCCAGCTCCCTGAACAGGCTGGCGTAGGCTCGGGGCTGAAAGTCCCGGTTGGGCAGCAGGTACGTCAGCTCCTGACCGATGGCCTCGATCAGACGGGCCTCCGGGACGTGATGGTGGACCAGAGCTGTGATCTTTTCCAAGTTACCTGAAGGTGAGCAGTACCAGCTTAATTTAACTTCCAAAAATGATATACAGAATGCTTTTTTGTCAAATAGTCATGGATAAAAAAAAAAGAAAAAGTGACAGAAATTAAGTAAAAACCATCTCTGAGGCATTTTGGAAACAAAGATAACAATTTAAACCAAACTAACCAATGCAATGATATTTAACCCAATATAAAACTATATTATGACATTTGTCATTATTGTTTCCTATCCCAGACCCCTGTTAGAAAAGAAACACCTGAATACAGTGTGTCCCAATACTTTTGTCCACACAGAGTATGACTTAGGCAATTATGTTATGACGCTAACGATTTCAAATATTATACATATTGCCTTTCAAAACATGTTAAAAGCCCTTTACACAAAAACTACAAAAATTATCAATACTGAAAAAATATCATGATGATACAAACAATAAGAATCAATAAACGAAAAATCTCCTCTAGCAGGATCAATACAGAAAAGGCTCAGTCACCTGTTTGTGTTGCATACTGACTGTACCTATGACTGTGCAAAGCAGTTAATAAAGCTGCAGAATAAAGCTTGTTGTCAGGGAACTTTGGTGATGACAGGAATAAGTGGCGAAAGTATTCTAAATATAATATACACATAAACAAAGATAGATTTTTTTAGGTGAGATTTAAAGGTGGTAAAGTTCCATAAAAACTCATAGTAAACCTTCCAGACCTTCATAAGGCTCTATGTTTGATGATTCTGTTTCCTCTCCTGTCCAGATTTGTCAACTTAGACCCTACTTGGCCAACTAGTCAGGCTCACTTTAACTTCATTTAATTGCCCGAAAATATAAAATCATGGTAGATGAAAATTGGTTACTGCAAAACTGGTGATAATAGGGAAAAAAATGCAAAAAATGGAAAAAATCCACATACAGGACAGGACAGACAGAGTGTATCGACAGCAGGGACAGTAAATGGACGGACTACTGTTCACTATTCACTGCTTGGACAATGAGATTATGTCCCACTGTCTAATTGATTAAGTCGACCAGACTGGTATCAGGTTTAAAGAGGCTGACAATGAACTTGGCATGAGGCGCTGATCCATAAAGCTGCCCAGACAGTAACGCTGTAATGACGACCTTACCGTCCATCTGTCTGTCTGGGGTCTGGCTGTCCTCCCGGTCCGCTTTAAACTTCGAGCATTTGGAGCATTTACAGGAGCAGTCCTGAGTGCAGTCACAGCTCGTCTGCAGGGTGAAACGTTAAATATCCAGTTTATTCTATTACAAATACAGACTTTATTTATCAGTTTGGTTTTTCATCAGCATAAGAAAAACAATGAAAAAACAAGGACTTTCTTTAAGATAAGATAAGGTAACACAAGACAAAATAAGATAAGATAAGATAGGGTAAGATAAGAAGTTCAGGAAAGACAGGAAACAGAAAATATATACTTCTGAAACATAAAACATAAAGACAAAAACAAGTATTTATATAAATTTAGATTTAAATGTAAATATTATCTACATATTTACAATGCATTTGCACGTGCACATGGTGTGATATGGGGGGGTTAATGTGCATTCAGTCTTGTATCTTTATCATATAAGTTTCTCTTCACAGTTGCTTCTATTATTTCTCAAACAATCACAATCAGAATAATCTATATTCTGCTGTCTCTCTATTAAATTACAAATACAAGATATAATAAAAAAATGTAAGAAAAGTAAAAAAAGAAACTCTATATACATATAAACTCTATGCACATAAGGGCACAGTATCAACTTCTGTTCATCTGGGATGATGATGGTTCTGGTTGTCCAAAATATCCTCCACATCTCAGAAAATGAATCTAATCCTGCACACATGAAAGAAAAACAGGTGCACACCAATACAGAAAGTTCCCACCTTGGCATCCTGTTTCATTCGTCGGACCACAGTGAGGTAGAAGCCGGCTCCGAAGCAGTTCTTGAGGAAAATGGGGGAACCGCAGCAGTAGAGGCGTCCCTGGGAGATGATGGCCACTCGGTCGCTCAGCAGGTCCGCCTCGTCCATGTGGTGGGTGGACATGATCACTGTCCGCCCTGCGACGGAAAAAAAAGAAGGAAGTAAAGACAGAGAAAGAAAATGAATGGATGGACACACTGGATTCATGTTCAACTAATGATAGATTTGCTGAAAAAGTCACTTTTTCTTCAGTTTTCTCTGTTTCTGATTTAATAACCTTTGAATTTAATCTGAGCTTTTATGAACATCTACATGATCAGTAAATTAAATATAGGAAAATACCTGATTTTAGCTGAAAAAATACAAAATACAGAGGATAATGTTATAATAAATGTGATAAATTACTTAAGGAAGGTTAAATATAGAGAAAAACTCGTAGGCATCAGTAACACTGGGTCTTAATGGGTTAATAAAGGCTTGAATGAATGACTGAATGTAAAACATCAGCTGTCGACACAAACTGGTAATTAAATCAAATTCATGGCACATTTGTTTTACTATAATTGATTTAATTATAGTTATTAACCATCGAACAGACACAATCTACTGCCTTTTAAATGGTTATCTGAGTCAAACAGAGACGGCTCCTTTTGCAGGGTTTTATGACATCTGTGTTTTATACCAGTATGTGTCCAGCAGGTGTCAGTGTTACCTGCGCGGTATTTGAGCAGCAGGTCCCAAATGGAGCGTCTGGAATAGGGATCAACCCCCGAAGTGGGCTCATCCAGGATCACCACCTTAGCCCCGCCCACAAACGCCAAGGCGACTGACAGCTTCCTCTGCATGCCGCCTGAGTGACAGCAGCGTCACAGTGAGTTCATACCACATTCATCAACGTTTATGAACGCGTGTGTGAATAAATAATTGGATATGATGCGTTGGGACAAACCTGAGAGGTTCTGGGTCAGTTCGTCTCTCTTGTGGGGTAGGCCCAGATCCTGCAGCATGTTCTCCACCTCCTCCTCGGCCTCTGCGATCGGACGGCCTTTCAGCAGCGAGTAGAAGAGGATATGTTCCGCAACAGTCATACTGAGGGAAAGCAAAAACACAGTTACACAAACAGGACGACTGGGATCCAATATCAGACTTCTGTGTGTGTTTATCACAATATACAGTTGCATGTAAAAGTCCTAGTCCAACATTAGGTTTGTTGTTTTAGTAAAGTTCTAATGACCACATATATACATTTGTCAGTCTCTGCATTTAGATCCAATCTGATATAGGTGAAGTATGTACAGCAGGAAAAACAAATGTTTAAGGGAAAAAACACCGGCCCACATCTAATCCGGCCCATGAGATGAATTTGTGAAATGTAAAATTCAGCCCAATTTAATCTCAGATGGATCAGATCAGTAAAATACTATCATAATATCCTATAAATAATGAGTTCCAAATTTTTCTCTTTGATTTAGTGTTTAAAAAAAAAAAGCACAAGCGCATTACGTGAAAATGTTTGTATTTCACAAAAAATGCAAATAACCTGAACAAATATGAACAACCTGAAATGTCTTGAGAAATAAGAGCAGTTTTTATAATATTTTGCCTGTTACTAGATATTTTGTGCCTTTGTAGATCCACTGTGATCTATAAGTTATAATGTATATGTGTAAATGAGAAGCTGAGGCATAATATTGATCAAATTGCAGTTTTAAAAAATAATAATTTTAGTTTGTTCATGTTATTAGCATTTTTTTAAAGGGTAGTTTGTAGATGTTAACATTTTATTGATGTAATTTGGCTTTTTTCATTCTGAAACATTGTGAAAAGTTTGGTGTTGACATTTTTTATACATTATTTTGTCATTATTTTACTGGTCTGGCCCACTCCAGATCATATTGTGCTAAATGTGGCCCCTGAACTAAAATGCCTTTGACACCCCTGAAATATGGTAAATTCATTGACTGATTTTCTACATACCAATAAAAAAATTTTCACAAAAGTAATGCAATATGTCCTCCAATAACACACTAAGGTTGAAATTTGGAAATTTGCTTTATAAAGGGTTAATAATCCCATTATGTTTAAAATACATCGTTAAGCTGAATATTTAGAGAGGAATTGCACATACTACTGAAAAAGGATGTTATGCTGAGGGCACATTCCCAGAGACTGACGGATGGTGTCCATGTCTGTGCAGATGTCCTTTCCATAAATGGTGGCTGTCCCTGATGTCGGAGGGAACATACCAGTCAAAATAGACCTGGGATATGAAGAAAAAAAAAGAGCTATGAGGAGAAATACAGCCACAGGGGGAATTAAATATGATAGCCTAAGAGCATGTGTATGTCGTACATGGTGGTGGTCTTCCCCGCCCCGTTGTGACCCAGAAGAGCCGTGATCTGGCTCTCGAAGAAGCTGATGCTGAGGCCGTCCACAGCGGGTCTGTAGCTGCTGCCGAACACTTTCACCAAGTTCTGGATGCAAACACCTTTCACCAGGTCGGTTGGTTCGGCCTCGAAGAACAGCTGGCCTGCACAGAGCCACATCGACCACTCACAGAGGTCAGTAAAAGGAGGGAGGACTAATATTCATTGAAAGTGCAAACTTACATCCTGCAGAAGAGTAAAATCTCAAAACATGACATGCATGACAGCTACAGCAAAGGCCAGGTTGTTAATAATGAAGATTGGAGTAAACACCAGCATGGGGGTTAATTACTAAACCACTGATCCCTAGGTTATATCCATGCAAATACGGTTAAATAAACAAGAAAAAGGCAGGATGCAGTAAATCCAAACTGTGACAAATACGACAGTTTATTCGTCTTCATGTCCTGGATCGTTTTGAGTGAGATCAGCGGAGTGGAATGCACCAAAGTGTACAGAAACGTCACATATTAACTAAGCAGGAACATGAGAAACTACTGGTGTGTGGGTTCACATTTACTGACAAGAGCAAACAAACCAAAGGCACATAAAGCTCCTGGACAATAAATGTGAAGTGACAACAAAAGTGAAAAAAACAAAAATCTACTCTCCTACTCTATTCTATCTAGTCCATATATGACTTCCTATCAGTGCTCAATAGTAACTATATTGATATCTGTAACCATTTCCATGTTAAACCATCAAAATATGGCCCATTATAAATGAAGGCAAATTTGTAATAACAAATGTAGTAACAAAATTTGTTGACATTGTCCCAAAGAAGCCACATATAACATTTGACATGAACCCAACCAGTAGTTTTGGAGAACATTGTTGAAATGTAGACATTGGTGACCTTAAGTTTGACCCTTCATGGTCAGTCAAGGTCAAAGGTCATGGACCCAAATGAAAGTCCATATTTGACTTCCTATTAGTGCTCAACAGCATAAGCTAATATGGCCATTATAAGTAACGGCAAATTTTTTATATTTCAAAAAAATTTGTCAAAAATTCAAAAATCTAAATTTCCCAAAACTGCAAAAAAATTGTGTAGACATTGTCCCACCCAAGGAAACTAAATATAAAATTTTAAATGAATCCGACCATTAGTTTAATCAGAGAAAATGTTTGAAGAAATTGCAAATGAAGACGATGATGAAGACGACGCCTTCACAGTAGCTCGTGGCCGATCAGCCGGTGTGAGAAAACTTCAATAACAGAAATCCAATAAAACATTAAGTGTCGTACCGTCTTTTTCATCGTTCTGGTTCTCCCTCCCCTTCCTCTCCCTCTGATCCTGGTGTTCACATGAAACCATGTCCTCCAGTTTCTTGGTTTTCTCTGGTTCTTTGTCCTGGACTTCATCCTCATCTCTTTTCTGCTGATCTTTGTTCGCCAGGTTATCGAAACCTTTTTTATCTAAGTCTGGATTGCCTTAGAGGAGAAATAAAGGGAAATTGGTGAATTCTGTCAAATGCAGTTTCAGATTGTGCACATCCAGATTAAAGCGGAATGAGTAGGACTCACCTGAAGCCGGAGCCACAGTGTTGATCCAATAACAGGGATTTAATGGGAAGTAAAAGGGTCGACCAATTCCATACTGACCTGAGGTAGAACGAATGAAAGAAAGAGAGAAAGAGAGAAGGAAAGAAAAACGGAAAGAAAGAAAGAACGAAGGAAGAGAGAAAGAAGACAAGAAAGAAAGAGAGGAAGATGGAAAGAAAGAAAGAAAGAAAGAGAGAAACCAAGAAAACAAGAAAGAAAGAAAGAATCTCATCAACTCAGCCATTATTGATCTGATACATGGGAATAATGATAATAATAGCTTAATTAAAAACTATCATTTACAAAGTACTTCAATGACAAAGAAAAACAGGAAACTCAAAGAGTGAAGTGACACTAGAAAAATCAAAACTATAGAAGAGATGATAAAGTTTAAAACAAGAGAATAAAAAGATCTATTATATGCAGCAGATTATATAATACTGGGATGCAAGGAAGTCAAAATAACTTAAAAAGTACAAAAAGACCATGATGAATTAAAAGAAATATAGAAACGGCATCATGCTACAAATTAAAGCAATAAAACAATGAAGAATAAATAAACAATTGAATGAAAATAAAACAAAATAAAAATAACAACAAATGGAAAAAAAT
>JAPQRQ010000014.1:92744-104184 GCA_037367365.1 Apogon talboti | reverse complement strand
ATTTAAGACATTTTATGATATTTTAAGAGAATTTTAGACATTTTAAGGCCTTAAATTCAAATTATTGGATTTTAGACATTTTTAGACTTTTTCAGACCCTGCGGATACCCTGTAATAAATATAATATAAATGTAATAATAAAATATAATCTCATTCAAAAATGGGTAAAAACTTTTTCTAAATTTAATCTGATGGAGTTCAGGTTGTATTTTTGCCACTTACTACATTTTCTGGTTGTCTGAAACTAGATGGTGGTGTCAGCGATTAATTTTTGCGTCGTGGTTCTTCAGTTATAAGCTTTGGAATTTGTTAAATAGGTGAAAATTAACACAATAAAAAAATTAAAAAAAATCAGCACATAACAGTTTAATACAATGTTGATTTAAAATATGAAAGACACAACAAAAACAAGAAAAAAAACTACCAAAATACATGTAAAGACAAAAAAAAAGAAAACAATACCAACATGTCCATGGGAGAGGGAGAAGTCAAACAGGCTTATAAATGAGTTTAGAAGGAACAGGTGAAAGACAAACCAGTAAAAAACAGAATTAAATTGATGGATTAATTTATTTGGATGTATATTCAACTGACAATAGACCTGTGATGTTTAATTGTATTTGGTAAAATTAGATTTAGATGCCTGCAACAAATAAAAAACTCTTTTTTTACTGTATTTTGATTTAAACGTCTTAACGTTTTAGTGGATCTGGTTTGTAAAACGCTCCTTTAAATAGCAGCGGTTCCTAAAACACCCCTGGATAAGACCGACCTGCGTGGCTGAACCGAAGGCGTGTCCAAAGTCGATGCCGATCATGCCTCCTGTTTCCATGTTGATCATGAAGTTGGACAGATGTCGGTCTCCGATCCCTAAAACCCAGTGGCTCACACTCAGCAGAGCGTGAGAGCTGACGAAGTGGGAGCGCAGGGACAGGTAAGCCTCCGGACTGTTGCACATCTTCAGAAAGGCTCTCCTAGAAAAAAAACAGACCACGCGTTTTACTTTAACTGTTCATCTTAATGCTTGTATAAATTGGACAGAGACAGATCTGACGTACTTCAGGAGATCACCGGGCACAAAACGCATGACGGTCTGAAAGTTGTTGACTGCATCAGCACGTTTGGCTTTCCTGTGGAAAAAATAAAGGCACGATTGATTAAGAAATATATTGGGTTTTTTACGATGGAAAAATAAGAGCAAGGGTGTCAAACATAAGGCTCGCGGGCCAAAAACGGCCCTCTAATTGGTCCAATCCGGTCCCTGGGATGAATTTGAAAAGTGCAAATATTCAGAGGCCACATACAACTCAGTGTGATATCAAGTAAAATAATAACATAATAACCTGTAAATAATGACAACTCTGAATGTTCTCCTTGGTTTAAGGTGAAAAAAAAGTTTAATTACATTATGAAAATATTCACATTTACAAACTATCAATCACAATAAAATGTAAATGACCTGAACAAATATGAGAAACCTGAAATTTCTTATGAAACATAAGTGCAATTTTAACAATATTCTGCCTGTTACTAAATGTTTTCTGCATTTGTAGATCCACTGTGATCTGTAAATTCTGTTACTAATAACCTAAGACATAATATTGTCAAATTTTACTTGAATATATTTCCAGTTGTACATGGTTGTTTAAGTTATTCACATTTTCATAACGTAACTTAAAGAGAAAAATGTGGATTGTCATTTATAGGTTAATATGCCTATTATTTTACGATCATTATTGGTCTGTATTTGACCCCTGAACTAAAACGAGTTTGACACCGGTAAATAAGAGCATTCAGAAAACTCACCTGTAAGCGTAGTTATATAAAACGATTCCAGCCACATCTGACTTTGGAGCAAAGGTTGAGAGCCATTTATTATAAGTGTCAACAGACCTTAACAAAAAGAAAACAGTTCATTTCAAACAGCTGCATGGTCAGTATTATGAAATACATAATAATTAAAGCTGAGATAACCAACATTTGATTTTCTGTCTTTTAATGGATGAAACGGTCAACAGAATAAGATTCAGAATAGTCCGCAGGTTACAGAGACACAACTGTGACTACTGGATTTAAGAGGTTAAATATGGAAAGGAAAGGGTTAAACGTCAACTGATTTATATTTGTGACAATGTTCTGATGAATTCATGAAGAGATGTTTATAGTTCATGATTCGGTTTTATTGATACTGGACTTGTTTTTGTGTGTGTGTGTCTTTTTACTTGACTGATTTAATATCTATATTTTTATTCTTGACTGTTGTGATAATGTGTGTATTTTACTCTGAGCTCTTATTTTGCTATGGCAATAAAGCCTATTCTATTCTATTCTATTCTATTCTATTCTATTCTATTATTAAACAAATAAAGAAGAGAAAGGACCAGAAGAAAGAAGCAGTTAAAATGGGGTGAGTTGCTAATATCCCTGTTGTGGAACTACTAAAGGATTATTTTATCTTATCTTATCTTAATTAAAAACACTGTGATGTCAGATCCACGCTCATCTATGAACCACTGAATGTAAAGTCCAGGGAAACGCAGCACTCATACAGAACGGTGTGAGGGTGTAGGTATACGTTGTACAGTTATTTATCTGCTTTCATGGACCTAATGTGTACCATGTAGAATATAAAACAAGAACCTTTGGGACTCTCAGGTGTGAAAACACCCTGAAGAGTAGAGTAATCCATAGTATAGAAAACAGACACTAGAGTCCAGTCCAGTACCTCCCTGCCCTTTGCTGCTCCTCATCGGTCATGGTGCTTGCCAGGAACTCTTTCAGAGTGCAGGTGTTCTCCATCCATTCGATGAGTCCAATCCTGCAAAATGTGGGAGACGTGGTTACACGAGCCAGTTCAGTCCAGATTCAAACCCATCAGTAGTCTGAATAAATGGAACAACACATAGTAGTATATCTATACATGATGCAACGCAACCAAAGACAAGACAGAAGGCCAAGTGGGAGAAGAGGAATCCACAAATAAACACCCAAACATGTGAAGACAAACTGCAGAGGATTTACACATTTTTGTTCATTTTACAAGTTGGTAAATCTGATGGCGACAGGGAAAATGCACTGTGGTGTGCAGAAGACGTTAAAACACTAAGAGGCTTTCTGGAGGATCAGAAAACTGTCTACTGAGTTTTTTCTTAATTTAACATTTATTTTATTGTAAACACTGGCAGTAGGAGGGTGGGTGTGGCGCTAGATCAGTAAATTTACTTGGATTGGACTTCATTTCTAAGAGAATACAAAAAAATTATTACAAATAAGGTCTATCATAAGGCTTTAATTAACCCTTAAAGAGTGAAACAGTCGCCAGCAACTGCTGATGTGAAAAGCTGAATAACTTCTGAATCACTTATCCTATTAATACATGTAAATAATTGGTGTAAAATACAGTTTGTCGTCTTTTCATGGTCATCAGATATGACCCATTTGGACATTCAGAGGCGTCATAGTTACCGTGGAAACACCATGATCTTCTGTAACATTGATTCGTCAGTAAAACCCATGGAGGTGGATCAATGACAGTGGTGGCAGATGCTTGTTTTTACTTTCAGTTATTGATATCTTTGCTGAAAAAGTCACTTCTTCTTCAGTTTTGATATAAGAGCCTTTCAATCTTTATGAACATCTACATGATCAGTAAATTCAAAATGGGAAGACACCTTAACTTCACTGACAAATGCTAAAAGTCAATATCACTTAATGATATATTTTGCTAAAAAAAAAGTCACTTTTCCTTCAGTTTTCTCTGTTCTGATACGATAACCTTTGCATTTACTCTGAGGTTTTATGAACATCTACATGATCTGTGAATTAAATGCAGAAAAATACCTGACATTCACTGAAAAATACAAAATCCAGAGGTTAATGTTATAATAAATGGTAATAAATCACTTAGTAAAGGTTAAAAGTAGAAAAAAAAAGACATTTGGAAGTCGCTACATGAACTGCATTTCATGTTGTATTGTGTGCATATGTTGTTGATCAAGCTTGGGTTAAATGACGTATATCTGAATGTGAATCTGGATTGGCGTTAAGATTCAAGATTGTTTTATGTACACATAACGAAATTTAGATGGGTCGTTCTCGGCTAAGAAGGTGAAAAACTTAAAAACTCAGATACAATACATGAAAAGAATATAAACACAAACAAACTATAAGAACATGTACAACTAGGGTGACCAGATGTCCCTCTTTGTGCGGGACGGTCCCGCATTTTTATAATTTTTTTACACGAACCGCGAACTGAAATGCTGTCCCACATTGTTATTAACAGTCGGCATGAATGCTTCCTGCCACTGTGTTTTCTTATGTGAGCAAACTTGCATTTAAATAACATATATGAAGTATGTCCCTCATCTAGTGAGTCAGGATCTGGTCACCCTATGTACAACATATGTAAAGGAAGGAATGTAAAAACAATATGTACAGTGGAAAAATACATGTCCAATATTATGTGCAAAATAAACCAGCTGAGCGGTAGCCTCCTACCGCGTGGTGATGGGAATGACTTGGTAGGTGCGGAGCTGCAGGCCTCTGTGTGTACACGCCGTGTCGTGGCTCAGCAAAATGTTCATGACGGCAAAAAGCTGCTCAATGCGCTGGTCCTGGCGGAGGTCCTCCCCTCCCTTCACCAGGAACGGGTGGTCCCGCTCGTCGTCCCCGCGGACGATGAGGCGTTTGGGACGGCGGATGGACGACATCACTTTGACCTGCAGGGAGTACAACCCACAGCTCACACACACGGACACCACGCTGAATCATGTCAAAGCTCTTTTAGCCGTACCCTTTCATCGAAGCCTGTTATTTTGGCGTGGTACTCTGGCAAAGGTTTAGATCTGCCGTCGTACTGTCCTACAAAAAAGAAAACAGCATATTTTATTTTCATGGTTGGACAATTAAATGACCTAAGTCACAGGACAATAACACACAAATATAGACAAATATGTGTACAAACTGAGCATAGGGTCCCAAATTATGTCTTATTAAAGGGCCAAACATGAAATATAAGACTATTATTTTGTGCGAAATTACATTCAATTTAAAAATGTGATATTTTATAGATGATGAACGTTCTCATTTGTATCTTCTTTGATTATTATCTTGCTATTAATGCATACTTAGGTGACAGGATTTGCTTACTTTTCCTTTAATTGTGCAAAGAAATAAATAAATCTAAAATTTTTAAATAAGGAAAACACATTTTAATCTTTTCAGTGAGATACGAAATTAACTGGACTATAGTAATGTCAGCCTGTGCAATAAAACCACAATAGGTTGCAGTTAAAAGTGAAATTTGTGCTTCTTTAATACATGTTTAAGTTTGTAAAAATCAGATGTCTGTGCATCTTCCTTGGCAACTAAAGAAACTGATTAAAATTGCAATATCTTTGCAAACTTCTCAGAACATTTGGTTAAAATTAATTATATTTTCCACCCCTGTAATCGGGAAAAACAGGTGAAAACTATGAATGTCTACAAATGCTGCTGTTGAATTTTAACCTCTGTCCATGTCCTTAAACTAGTACATGTTGACACAGACTGAGTGAGCTTTTCTTTGCAAATTATCATCTTAAAGTACCCTGTACTTGTACAATATTTTACAATTATCAACTCCTTCCATTGGTGTGTAAATATTACAATTAAAAACAATATTAACACTGAAAACGGACCAGAGAAAGCTGTGTAGATAGAGACCTGAGACAAATTAAGGAACTGAGCCCCACTGCCATAAATCTGGGATTACGTGACTTTTTTTTAGCCAAAGAACATGTACATTTTGACAGTAGGGCCTTCAATTGGATGACCTTAATTTAGATCACTGAGAATATAATTAATTTCTCTGTTTCGATTGTTAAGACATTACACTTCCATTACAGGTCCAGTTTGTGAAATTAAGAGGATTTAGGATGATCTAAACACAAAAACGGAATGTAACATACATACATTATGTTTTTATTAGTCTATAATGATGTGAAAATAAAAAAGAGGCATTACTGTCACTTTCTGTGTTTTATTTATTATCTCCACCACTATTAATAACTAATGTGGGTCTTCCTCATGTCACTTAATATTAAATTCAACCTCTAGTTTGAGTAAAAATGGAAAAAAACCATGCATCAGGTCATAAACTATCCAGAAGACAAATGGGAGTAAATGAAGATGGTGACCTGGGATCTCCAGTTCGTTGCTGAACGGTCCTGCTTTAAAGCCGCTGAGCCAGGGTGAGTACTCCTTCAGGTTCCCGGGCTCCTTCTGAAACCCACGCATGGATGCTGCCAGTTCATCCACCTTCCGCACAAAACTCTTATCCTTCCTCTTGTCAAACAGCTTGCTGCCACGTGGACCCAACAGCTTCTCCACATCTTTAGCAAATTTCTGGAGAATAAAGAGTTGGAAACAAACTGGGAGTAAGATATAAGTTATAAAGTGAATAATGGGCAATAATCCTCTGCTCTTACAATAACGATACAATATTTATTCAATACTATTTTTAAAGACTCGTTTGCAGACATAGATACTGTTAATATTGTGTCTCTTCATATATTATGTCTATTTTTATTTCATTCTACTTATAATCATATTTTTACTTTTTGAGAAATTTTATATTGTATTTCCTTTTGTTTTTCATTTTTTTTAATTTTCTATTCGCTCTAGTCTTATTTTCTGACATTTTTTTGTTCATACTGTTGCACTGACTGGAGTAGCACTAATTAATTTCATTGCACAGGCAATGACACTACAGGCTTTTCTATTCTATTTTGCAATACTGGGTTGTTATCATGTAAATATTATACATCAGTGGAGAATTTCAGCTTGTTTTTACATGAAAGTGGACAATAGAGACAAGTAACAAGCAAAAAGCCAGAGTATGTGTTGTAGCGTGGGGAAAAAACAAAAGAACTTTTTTTTTTTTTACTAACTTGAATGAACTTCTTGCGGAATGCTCCGTGGCTGCGGGTGTTCTGATCCCCAAGCGACGAATGCATCTCTTCATACATCTGGTCCATGTGCTTCTTGTCAAAGCTCCCTTTCTCCAGCTCATTTTTTACATTATCCCACCAATCCTGCTCAGATGAGAGGACGAAAATCAACAGCATGATTAAAAAAAGTAGTAAAATAAAGGAGTCGGAGACATATATAATTCATGGATGAACTCTTTACCCTGAAAATCATCTCTGGATTGGTCAGTTGCTGCAGAGCATCCACAAAGTTCTTCACTGCTCCTCCTTTATCCAACATGCTCCTCAGTCTGGTCACACACAGTGAAAACACACAATGTATTAGTTCAGTTTATTCACTAACAATTAACACACACACAATAATATACATGCAATAACTTCAAAATATAACATTACTAATATTTATGATATAGTAATAACATATTCAACAAACAGAGCATCTAATGTTAACAAAAGACCCTAAAATAAAAATGAGGATTAACCTAAACCTCAAATTATTAAATAGTCCAGAGACACTGGTTTCATCAGATTCAATATAAATAGTAAAGATACAAACATACAATATAATAAACGAAGTAACAATAAATGAAAATAACAGAAAGAAGTCTGCAACCATCCAACCTACAACATAATAATAACAATAATAAGAATAAGAATAAGAATAATAACTGAGACACAGATAATGCTATTTTTACAGTAAGGTCAATCTCATTCATACCTGTGCAGTAATTGAATGATTGAATTGAATTGAATTGAATTGAAAAGTGTTATAAATGCTTGTGTCTGATAAATAACTTTATTTGTGCAGCACTCTTCTACAAGTGCTTTACAACAAAAAATGCAATAATATAAAACTATTTGCACAGAAATGCATGCATTAATGATAAAGGAGAAAAACAAGTCAGGCTGGAGTCAAATGGCAATAAATAAGTTAACTATAACATAAGATTAGGAGATCTGTCACAAGATGATATTAAGTAAAACTCAGTTAAAAATAAGTGGGTTTTAAGTTGGGTTCAGTTGGGCAAATACTTCCACTTTCACTGTCAAACCTTCAGGAGTCCAATGTAAATCTAATGACCACGAAACCTGATGAACTGACCTTTATACAGAAAACCAAGTACCTGAAGCTCACTGTTTAAGTTTGCATTTTTGGAACTTTTTTTAATGATCAAACCTGAATTTGCTGGATAGAAAATACAACTTGTTGCTTTTCTCATTGAGTCCTTTCACCTGAAGACAAACTCCTGCTGCTGGTGTCCCACTGCCGAGTTCTCAAACTGGTAACTCTCGCTGCTGATCATCAGAGCGTAAACCAGGGCTTGTGGGTAACACTTGGCGATCTGTTCGATGCAACGCTGCAACGCCACAGCTTCTGGCTTGTCTAACAGGGCTACCATTTGACTGATCCAGCCAATCAGCATCCAGCAAGGAATCGACGCCATCTGTGTGGACAAAGACGGGGGCGTGGTCATCGATGAAACCAAAAACAATGGTACACTCCGTATGAAAGCCTTGTATTCTAGTTCTCTATGTAAAAACCTCTTTCATCATGAGGTCCAGGGTCTCCGATGGGTACACCTCAATGATCTGGAGCAGACGTGGGAACTTGAGCCGAGCTTCCTCTGAATTCATCTTCAGGGCTTTTAACATGCATTCGACTACATGAACAGGAAGCGCTAGAAAACCTGGGAACTGGCTTTCTATTGAAAAACATAACAAAGCAGAAATGAGTGAAAAAAAATCAATTAAATTAGTTCAAACGTGCACAAATGACAAATATGAGTTAATTTCTTCCAGTCTGCTCCTGATTTCTGTTGTACAATATGAATTCTGTACTTTTTATTAAAGTTCCATATGTATTTGTGATTGATTTATAAGGAATTTTATTGAGGAATTGAACTTTTAGAATGAGATACTTAACTTAAGTACATATATTTGACTTTTAAGTACCTTTCTAAGTCATGCAATAGATAGAGATAAACTCAGAACAGGGTAAAGATAGACTTTAATTATTAATCGGTCAGTAAATCTGGTTTTACTCCTCACCTGCGTCATTCTGTTCTTCCTCCCGTAGTCGTTTATCACAGAAATTCGCCAAAGCCATGTAAGTCTCGACGATGCTGCTGGTCTCCACACACTCCTGAGTGTAAGACTGAAGTTCCTCGTCGGCTTTTCTTGTAGCTTCACGCAGCAACTTAAGAGCTTGTAACTGCAGGCCCACTTCCACGTTCTGCAGGAAATAAAGAGGTTAAATCAATTTATTCATTCATAGCTTCTTCATTTGTTTATAGTCTGTGCACTTTCAATACAACTTACTTCAAGATAAATATAATACATAAAAAATAGGACCAATGTTCTGCAGCTATGTTAGAGTCCTGTGGTCTTGATGCAGGAGATTAATCTCCCAGTAGAGGTGGGTGGTACTTTCACTGGAGGAGAACTCAACTAATTAAATGAAAGTCCATATAAGACTTCCTATCAGAGCTCAATAGTAACTTTATTGATATCTCTAACCATTAACATATTATAAGCCATCAAACTATGGACCATTAGAAGTAAAGGCACATTTTTAATATTTCAAAACTTTAAAAATTCAAATTTCTCAAAACTATGAACAATCTTTGTAGACATTGTCCCAGGAAAGCTACGTATAAAATTTTAAATGAATCCGACCGGTAGTTTCGGAGAAGATTGATGAAATGTAGACATTGATGACCTTGTGTTTGACCCTTCAAGGTCAAAGGTCATGGACCCAAATGAAAGTCCATATGACTTCCTATAAGTGATCAATAGTAACTATACTGATATCTCTAACCATTTCCATGTTATAAGCCGTCAAAATACGGCCCACAATCCGACCTGTAGTTTCGTGACAGAAGATATTTGAAAAAAAATTGCGAACAAAGATGACACCAGAGAGTGCCTTCACCGTCGCTCACGGCCTGTCAACCGGTGAGCTGATAAAAAACAGAGTACCTTTGGATTTTCAGTCGGCCAAGCTGTTCCAGAAAGCCTCACAACTCTCTCTGCTTTCCCATCTTCAATACTCCCCAGGACGGAGGGGCTGCTGCTCACAGCTGTGGCCAGGATGTGGAAGGACGCCCCCTGGAGGATCTTCTGGTCTCTGAATACTTTAGCCGACACACACTGCAGTTCAGCCTGAAGGTCCTCTGACAGAAGACAAAAGCCAACAAGGAGCTTTATTTATCTGGAAATCAGATCAGACTCAGACTTTAAAGGGGACAGTTTGGGTTTTTTTTTGGATGTGTGGTTGCATGAGGTATGAGGAAATCTATTGAAGTGAATGTCTTTGGACTGTTGGGGGAAATACACTGTATGGACAAAAGTAATGGGACACATTGAGTTTAGGTGTTTCTTTTCTAACAGGGGTCTGGGGTACAAAATAAAGATGAGAAATGTCATATTGTGATAAATATCATTATATTATATTGGTTACATCATGGCTACAACTGTAAGAAGTATTGTTAATGCTGTTTGAGAAATAAACATCAATATTTCCTTAAAGTTTAACAAGAGATTTTTCTTCCAAAGTGACATGTGAGGAAAGTAGATAGTTAGTTGTGGTAGAAAATTATTTACAATCAGAGAAGGAAAAATATTTTAGAAATTTAGAGGTAGAACATTTAAAATCATAGTCGTGGATTAAAAAAAAAAAAAAATCAATGTTGAGAGAAATTAATTATCCCAAGCCTTGTTAGAAAAGAAACACCTGAATTCAACGTGTCCAAATATTTTTGTCCATATACTATAGGAGAACCCAGAACGGTGCCAACCCCTGCACCACCATAACAAAACACATTCTTAAAGATACATCTCTAAGGACATTGGCTTACCCAGAAGGGGGATGGTCTTCAGCATGGAATTAATCTGCTCCACTGGACGTTGAGTGTGGCTGCGTTTATGGCTGTAGCGGCTGAAACTGTGAACCCAAGGCAGCAACCAGCTCCTGTTTGTCCTGGCTTCTCTGTGGAGTTCCTTCAACAGCTTGGTTGCAACAGGAAAGTTGTTCTAAAGAAGAAGATACAGCAGAAGGTCTGAGGTGAGTCTGCAGTCGCCATGAGCCAGAGCATAGATGTACACTATGTGGACAAAAGTATTGGGACACGTTGAATTCAGGTGCTTCTTTTCTAACAGGGGTCTGGGATACAAAACAATAATGACAAATGTCAGAATATAGTTTTATACTGGGATAAATATCATTGCATTGGTTAGTTTGGTTTAAATTGTTTGCGTGTTTGCTTTCAAAATGCCTCAGAGATGGTTTTTACTTAATTTCTGTCAACATTAATTTTTTTTTTTTATCCATGACTATAATTTTAATGTTCTACCTCTGAATATTTTTCATGCTGTGACTGTAAATAATAATTTTAATAATGGATTAGATTTATATAGCGCTTTTCTATTAACGCATACTCAAAGCGCGTACAATGGATCCATTATTCTTT
>JAPQRQ010000014.1:18095-69569 GCA_037367365.1 Apogon talboti | reverse complement strand
TGCATTGGTTAGTTTGGTTTAAATTGTTATCTTTGCTTCCAAAATGCCTCAGAGATGATTTTTACTTAATTTCTCTCTACATTGTTTTTGTTTTTTTAATCCATCACTATGATTTTAAATGTTATTCCTCTAAATTTCTAAAATATTTTTCATGCTCTGACTGTAAATAATAATTTTTTACCACAACCAACCATCTACTTTCTTCACGTCTCGCTTGTGGAGGAAAATCTCCCATTAAACTTTAAGAAAATATTGATGTTTGTATCTCAAATCAGCATCAACAGGACATCTTACGAGCTGCAGACATGATGCGTCCCAATATTTTTGTCCACATAGTTTATAAACATCAATATTTCCTTAATGTTTAATGGGAGATTTTTCTTGTTAAGTGAAATGTGAAGAAAGTAGATGGTTAGTTGCATCTGAATACTTTTGTCCATATAGTGTATGAAATGAAACACAGAAATGGAATTCAACCAAAGCCTCATACATCGTCCTGTTCAGTCATATTCTTCAAGATGAGGCCAATGATTTCAGCAGCAGCTGCATTGACCTCTTTATACCTTACAAAGGACACGTTGTTGGTGAGAGACTGGATGTACCTGAAAACACACAGAAACAATACAATGGCAGTCGTCTCACACGTCTACGTCAGCTGATTGCAACAATAGTTTAACTAAGTTATAAAGTAAAACTGTGACGTATGGCAGGTTGCGTGGCAGCTTACCTCTCATATTCTATTCCACATGAGGTGTCATAAGCAGGGAGGTTGTTGGCCAGGATGATTCCCAGCAGCTGAAGTCCAACAGAGTTGTCTTTACTGTTGGAGTCGGTGCCACAGAATCGTTCATATATCAAACTAGAAGAGCAACACAAGACATAAAGCGATTTATATACAATATTGTGTTCATTTTTTTAAAATTGATTTTATTTATTTAACCTTATTTATTCAGGTAAGACAGTTGAAGCTGCACATACAGTACTGTGTAAAAGTCCTAGTCTAATATTAGGTATGTTGGTTTAGTAAAGTCTAATAACCACACATATCTCAGCCTCTGTATTTAGATCCAATTTGGATATATGTGAAGTATGGAAAAACAACAGTTTCAGGTTAAAATATTCTTCTATAAAGTGTGACCTCCCTTAGCATTGAACATGTCTTTAACCCTTTTCTTCAGACAATATGAGATTTATTGCACTCATTTTCTGAAGTTTTATACCAGGTTTCATTCAACACATATCAAATGTTTCTAATTGTTTGTGCTGTTTCATGTCATGGGGTCAGAGGTCACAATAAATAGTGACTTTAACCTTTGCATCCCCTTTAGTTGCGTCTTTTAAGGCTGTGCACATATTTTCTGTATTTTCTTGTTGCATCTGAAGAAAACAGAATGAGAAATAAACATGTATGCTCATTTCAACCCTGCAGAAACAACAAACATGAAGGTGGAATAAGACTTGTGCACAGTACTCTACATACACATATAACCATGCAATTTACATGACAATATAAATAAATCACAGAATCACAAAATAGCAAATTTCAAATCATTTTGCATTAAACATCCTGAAAACAACACTGAAGCCCAGTCACTGGTGGACACTGTGGATTTGTTTTCTATGTAAAACTGAGCTTCAGCTTGTTTCAAATGCACATTAACAGGTGAAACGGTGTGTTAATGTTTTACTTGTACGGCACATGCAGACAGTCTTTCCAGCACTCAACCAGAGTACGGATGATCTCCAGGTTGTGGCGGAAAACGGCCCTCTTGGAGTGGAAGCTGTGTTTCATCAGAAACTCTAACAGCCGGTTGGCGAGCACCTCGTCCCGTGGGTTACCCTGACGACAAAAAGCACTCAAGATATAACATGTAACATCAAATATCTAAACAGAAAGTTTTATACGTTTTAGAGTACACTGCAGCACACAAGCAGGTTTTCCTACTAATATAACACCAGCACTAGAGTTTATTTTTTCTACCCAGTTAAAATCCCCACACAAAGTCACATAAAAATGGCTGTTGTTGTTTGGTTAGTCTTTTGTTTATTTTGTTGACTATTTTGTTCATTTCTGTTCATTTTCTAGTTCGTTTGTTTAATGTTTCATTCAATTTTTAAAAAATGTAAAGCTTATGATATTCATTTTTAGTCATTTTCTTGAATGCTTTTCAGTTCATTTCATTGTTCATTTTTTTTGTTCCATTCTGTTCATTTTTTACATTTAGAGCTTATGTTGTTTGATTTAATGGTGAATAAGAACAAGGCTGTGTTTTTCTGCAGAATGTGGAGAAAATGCCCAGTAGAGCGAAGTAGACTAGAGGAGACGAAATGCATATTTCACACATTTGATAGAAAAATCCAAATAGCGACTGAATTAAAAAAGAAAATAGTGGAAATCATTAGCTGCAGCCAATGTCACAATGTCACAAGAAAATATGAAGAAATACTCCAGAACATCCTGATTACCTCATCAGTAATCATTCAGTTTCATAATCATTCAGAGTTTTTTCATCATAATGTCTGCTTGTAATATGGAAATCTGCAAAATAAATATTGTGAAGATAGTCAAATATTGTGTGAAAATGAGCAGTTTTTAGTCAAATGATGCCAAAAGCCTCAAACCCCATGAATCTGCTGCATCTGCATAAACCTGCACTCTGCACAAATCAACTAAATTCAGAAACATTCAACCTTTTATTCACTATAATGTCATGTTTCTTTTGGTTGCTTTACTAAAATTAACTAGTGTTGAACATGTGAGACTATTTTGTTATAATGAAATCACATAAAATGAGTCAAGGTTACCAAATTTGATGTAAATAAAAGTCATGTCCATAACTTTTTATTACTGTTTTTCCTCAGAGACTGTTCACTTAGAACATACCTATGGATACTGTATGTGCTACATCTGCAGTAAACTGATAAATCTGTGTTATATTTTCTGTTTTCAGTAACCTTGGGGCTGGCGAGGCTCGTCCAGGACAGCACTGTGACCACCACATCCACCACCATGAAGTGGATCCCCTCTCCTCCGTTGTTTCCAGAGACGACGAGCTGCAGGAGAGGACCGAGCCAGTGTTTGGCGTACGGCCGGAAAACCTGGAAGGACGTAACGACAACAGGAGAATGAATTCACAAAGAGGACGTGAACATAAAGTCAAGAGTGGACAAACATGTGGACAGGAGGATGTCCTTCACCTCCTCCGAGTTGATGAGCAGCTTCGAGATGAAGAAGCGGATATTCAGAGGAGTGGCCGGGTTCGACAGTTTCCCATGTAGAAACTTCATCCACGGAGGAAGATCATTTGGAACATTTCCCTGTTTGATGAGTAAAAAAACAAACAAAAAAAAAGACAACAGCTTACACAAAAAAGTTCCAACTCACACTGCAATGATCACTCAGTAAATCAACTACCTGTCCACCACTATTAAATTAATAATTGATTAATCCGTGCAGTTTTTTTTAATAATATATAAGTTGACATTTTTCTGCACAGTCAGATCGTAAACATCAGAGTCTTATATCAGAAATGTGGAGAATTTCATCTTATCATTGATCTGTTCAGTCATGTCAGAGTACAATTAACAATATAATGTAATACAACATAAAATAACATAATATATATGTAGTGTATTTTAACCATTTTTGTTGATTATTTTGTTCATTTCTGTTTGTTTTGTTGATAAATTTGTTAATTTTTGTGTTAATTTTCCTTCATTTTGATTATTTTGTTCATTTCCCTTTGGTTTGTTTTTATTAGTTTTTGTTTTGTTGGCAGATTTTTTTTGTTAAAAGTTATTTACAATTATGATACTCTGTGTCAAAAATAATGTGACAATAAAATTTTAATCCACTTTAATGACACACACAATGATTCTTTAAAGATAAATTAAAGCCCTGTTAACAACACTGACCTGTTCGACTTTGGGGGTTATGTTGTTCCTTTGCATGTGTCCAATCAGAGCAGTCATGGCTGCCATGCATTCATGCTGATTCAACTCATCCATCTCTAGATCCACAGATGCGTCCTGGGATGGATTTGTCTCCTCTGTCTGCTACATTTACAAAAACAAGAACTCTAATTGTCATCAACTCCAAAATATTAAGTTTCAAAACTGCATCAGCTATAAGAGAGCAATGGAACGTGGAGCCATTTTTGGGCTGAAGATGAAATGAGTTACTTTTTTTGCAACGGCTCGTCTGTGTCCTTGTGGGTTTTGGGAGCCGAATGAGAAGCTTTGGACTCCGGTTGAGAAATCAAACTGGCTCATCTCTTCACTCAGGCTGCTGTCAGCAATGTAGGACTGGGAGGAAAGGTAAACCGGCGCCTCTGCAGAAACAACAGCGATGCATTGACCCATATGACCATGGGGTACAGTATGTGCAGCACTACATCACCAGACAGTAAGACCTCATTTACATTTACACTTACATTTTCACTGCAAGAAATCTCTGCCCGGTTATTAAAGAATACTATTAGTATAAGTTTTTGTGTTATTGTAGTTAGATTATTGCTCTGCGATTCTATTTACAGGGTTCGTACGCATTTTTCAAGGTCAAATTCAAGCACTTTTCAAGCACCTTTAAGGGTCATTTTCACATTTTTCCAGCACAGCACCTTATCAGTGGGGTAAAATACATATCTACATGAATACATATACTCATGATTATTTATTTCACTTTTTATCACAATGTATTATGCTATAAACAATTATGTTTCATAATAGCAAAAAGTTTAGAAATTACAGGAGAACACAAAGTTTTATCCAAAAAAGGGAAGCCACCTGGCGTTCTTCAGACACACTCACAGATAAAAATGTACCTGGAGTCGGCCTGAGAACACCCGCTAATTTTCTTATTAGACATAATGTTTTATTTTTCAAAATGTATCAACTCTCTGTAAGTAGCTTTGGCTTGACATCTAACCTGGCAGAGTAAATATTGAAAAAGAAATAAATCACATCACAGTTATAATTGCAAACACTTTCAAGCACTTCAACTAAAATTCAAGCACTTTTCAGACCTTGAAACCACAACATTAAAATTCAAGTATTTTCAAGGATTTCAAGCACCTGTACTAACCCTGTATTTATTTCAGGTTACATGTAGCTTAGAACTTTATGAAAAAACAGAATTATAATGTCACCTTATAGACAAAGACTTTAAAGATCTGGCAAGAAGTAAAAAAAAACACACTGGCATGGACTCCATCTTAACCTGTTCTGTTCCATCTATTTTGTGTTAATTTTCACCTATTTACCAAAGTTCCAAAGCTTATAACCGAAGAACCACAGGTGCAGGTGTAATCAGGGAGATCCAGCTGAAATCCGGATAAAGACTGCATTTTAAATGGGGTCCAAATATGATAATGATAAACTTTATTTTGAATATGAGTAGGAATAAAACAGGAAGGTGAAAAAAAGGCAAAGAGAAACCACAAATCCAAACAGAACAGAACAGAATATTGAAAGCAAAAAGCCAACCAAAAACAAAAAAAAAAGCTCAGATCAAATATCAGCTCAGTAATTCCTTATTGTCTATGTTGGACCCACATCATCAGCTGATTTACAATAAGGGGACTTCATACCTCCATTCTCCTCGTTCGCTTCTTTCCGAATCGTGATGTATTTCTTCTTTCTCTCGAGTGGAACCTGCATCAACAAACAAACAAACAAATAAATAACCAACCATTAAAGCAAAACGACACCAACCTGAAAGCCAACCTAAACGTACCTCAATTTCAATGGGAAAGTTGTAGGTCCTTCCAACATCGATGATATTTTCCAGAATGAATTGATTCTACACATGGAAACACAAAGAGTCAAGTCCTCTGAAATGACAGTTTTGTTTCCGTCGTTAATAACTGAACCAAATATGACATTCTGTACCTTCTCTGGCTTCTCGCTGAAGAGAAAGCCGTGGTAGAATTTGGGTTCGCTGAAGCTGCAGCTGATGACAGCGATGCCACAGTTGTACGCAGCACAGTGATACTGCCTCCGGAGTTCCAGGAGCTGGGTTTCTCCAGCCATGTTCTCAGTGAATGCCTCAAAACACGACCTGAATTAAATCAAAACAAACAATAAGGAAATGTTAAAGCCACTGTTACTGTCGTGTATACGCTAAGCACGAAGATGTCTTACTTGATCAAGGCCTTGGACAACTCGTTTCCCTCGGTTTTGTCTAACTGACAGTAGGCCCGATTGATGCGGGATTCCTTGGAATAAACATCTTCTTTTGGAAGTCGAGAATAAAGGAGCTCCATCAGTTTGTAGCAGCCGTTCTTCTTCAGCAACTGGACTTCAAATGCCGTGTCACTTGACTGCCACCGGGAGATAAAAGCATGAAGAACCAGTTCTACTTTTGTGACAGTTTCTAAATGTATTTTTTCCCCTTATATTTAACCTTTCTGCATTGATTTACTATAATATTATCCTCTGTGAAAATCTAGTATTTTCTTATATTTAATTTACTCATCATGTAGATTTTCATAAAAGCTCAAATGTATTTTGATTATATTGATTTTTCTTGTTGTATTGGTTTTAAATGTTGATATTCGATATAAACAATCAATCAATCAATCAATCAATGTTGTAGAAGATGATGGAGTAGCACCATGTTCACTACGGAGCCTCTGAACGTCCAAATGGGTCACCTCTGATGACCATGAAAAGATTTTACACCAATTATTTACATGTATTGATCGGATTAGTGGATCAAGAGTTAAACATTTTCGATCGGTAGATGCGTTTGATCACCGGTGGATGTTTGGGTCTTTATGGGTTAATCATTACATGTCAGCATTTTTCTCTGATCTGAAATAGTGGAAGTGAGTATAACTGCAGGGTCATGAAACAAACCTTAGTGAAGCGGCTAAGCAGCAAAGCGATGATGTCTGACACATTTGCCACAAAGAAGTCCTCCAGGGCTTTAGTGCTACAGTGAGAGGCCAACGGCAGCAGGACTCTGTCCATCATGGCCTGGAGCATGGAGGTCATGGCCACATCCCCCTTCTGAACCACCTCATGAACTGCACACAGTAACTGCAGCTGCCGCTCTTTACTGGCCCTGTTTAGCGATGAGAAAAGCAACGCCCGCACATATATTACAATGAAACACAAGACAAAGAGTGGCCGCAAATGCTTCACTTACCGCTTAGCGATCCTTTGGAAACAGATCTGAAACTGCTCCTCCATGATGTGTTTTTTATCTCGACACAGAATCCCTGCCAGCAGCTTGAGCAGCAGGGGACTCTGGGAAAGCTCCAAGGCATCCAGCAACTGAAAGACAGAAATGAAGATCAGTCTGCTGTTACGACCAATTTAAAGCCCCAAAAATGGAGATTAGTATTATCATTATCAACAGTCATTTTCACTACTTATCATAAGTTAAAACTTTAGTTTAATAGTGTTTTTCACAGAAAAAAGTCACAAAGCACATAAAACTGGCATTGAAAGCAATTAAAAAACTAAAAGTGAACAATAGAAAAGAAGAACTGGTGCATAAATATTACACCCATCTAAACAGATCAGATGCTGTTAGCAGCATGCTACAATCAAATCCAATTAGATTAGATGCTATAGTCTCAAAAAACCTGGAAACACCACAGGTCTTTAGGTGGGTGCACTGAATAGATATTTAGCCGATTTGACCTAAAAGTCAGAGTTAGAGGAGATCAGACAGATATGCACACTATAACCATAAAAATAAAGATCTTTTATCCTCTAAATAAAAACTATGTGTGTCTTTGAGACATGATAAATCCCTAAAAATAACACAAAATCAGTACCTTTATGTGAATTCTCATCAGTAAAGCCAACCTTGTGCTCTTCCAGCATTTCATACCAGATTCAGTGTTTTAAGTAAAATTAGGACAAAGGAAATATTAAAAAAGTACTTCTTGTCAAAAGTTTTCTTCTCAACAGACAGTCTTTGACTCAATTGAGCAAACAAACAGTTAACTGCATCAGGATTATTCCAGGTCAAATGTCTTCAGGTACATAATGTTCTCCATTGGACTCTGTGACGTTACCTTTCGGATACAGTCCATGTAGTTGTTGCGGTGAAGGGAACCTTTGGCGAACTCGTCCGACTGCATGGGAAAGTGGGAGGCCACCAGAGCATCCAGGGCTCTCTGCAGCTCAGCCAGAGCCTCCTCTGGGAGGGTGGTGAAGAACGGCAACACCAACAGGGCCTGGCTCTGAATGGAGAAACAAATCCAACCACCGACAAACATGTCACAGCTTTTCCTCGACTTTAAAAATTGATAATAGCATTTCCATGACTGCTCACAACATGAAGAGAAGTGCACTAAAGCTGAGTATTACATGAAAATTAAATGGCAGTATCTTTCATTCATTCCAAAGTTATTTTTAGTCAAATAACAACAATAACGACCCGTCCCAGCACCTGAACCCTGAGGTTTCCTGAGTTAATGAAATTTGTCTTGAGTGTCTACATCTGCAAAGTTAGCGATAATTGGTTCCTAATTTCGATATAAATTATTTGGTTGGAACGGGTCGACTAACATTACTTTCTTTAGAGTGTGGACATTTCCCAGACACATTTACACACAATAACAGGTTTATAGCAACATAACTTAAGACCTACCATATCCAATTTAATACCTTTTAAAGACTTTTTTAAGGTATTAAGTGCTGATTAGTAAATTCAAAACTTAAGACTTTTTAAGTTAATGTCATGTCTTTTCCAGGCCTGGAAAATGAGACTTAAAATTCCATGACTTTGACATGAACCCTGTCTTTTACCTTGAGGTTCAAAGGTAGATTCATGTCAACCAGCAGCAAAGTGAAAGTGGAAAACACTGGTCTGAAGGCTTCATGGTTCATACTGGAGCTGACAGAGGAGTCAATCTGATAAGAGAGGAAAAAACATCCCATGAAAATCAGCATTGTGATAAAAGTACAAGTAAGCAACAGTGATGCCGACTTCACAAAACCTGTAGGAGCTTGGAGAGCAGCAGGAGAGTGGCGGTTTTACTCTCTGGAGTAGCAGAGTGTCCTTCCCACCACGTCTCCAGATTATCCCATCTTCTGAGCACCACTTCAACCAGCTGTTTGCCTTGAGTCTTCCTCACAGAGCGCTCTTTGAAGCTGTGGTCCAGCATTCCATTCAGCAACACGCTCACCTAAAGAAATATAAGAACCGGTCACAGATAAGCAGGACATTAAAAATGCAGGACATGTCCTTCAAGGTGGAGAATGCTGTGCAGAGTTACCATGGTGGGGTTCTGAGATGAAGCTTTCATGAGGCGAGGTACTGTAGTGTCCAGATTTCTCAGCAGCTCTACGTTGATAGTCGTCTGGAAGAGGGTGTAGAAGTACTCGCCATGGGAGAAGCTCAAGAAGTTATTGCTGTGACTCCCAGATATTGGTACAGACAGCATGATGGTGTTCAACAGTAAGTCCACCAGCTGCTCACTCTGCAGAGAGAAGACAACAGGAAACAGGAGGCAACCATTTATTAATGTCTGCTTTGTTGTTTTTATGGTTCCAACTGAAGATAGTTTGAGTTTTCAGATGGTTTAGGTGTTGTCTACTAGTGTCGGTCCATCAGCGCCAGCAAATCCTTCTCTTCAGGCCTAAAGAATCAGAGGCACTGAGCTACATTTTTATATTCGTTCCATGACGTGTTGAATTATTCCCAATCGTCTACTGTCTTTATTTGGTATCTTTTCTTTTAGTTTTCACTACTTCCAGTTGTGTATGTGTATGCTAGATCATTCGTCCAATCATATTTCACCATCATGTGTTGCAGGGTAAAAGACATCTGCCCTGAGTCTCAGAATCAACAGTGCGGCCTCTGGAGCTTCAAATACAGTAAATAGAATGAACCTGTTGATTTAAACAATTAGATTTCATTTTTGGCCACACGGGGGCGATCTAGCAGGTGCACAATAATGTTGCCAATTTCAAAGTCATTTGATTGGATGGTCAAAGAGCAAATTCCGCTACAAACCACATCTGTAGAGACTTATATAAGATAAAATATACTGGTTTAGATTTAGTAGGTGTTTTTAACACACAATGGCCGACAGAGAAGAAGAAATGGATTTGGTTCAGACAAATTAAAAAATAGGGGTTTTTTTGATGAGTATAATGTATTTCATGAATAATTGTAAGTTTTTGTCATTTTATTCAGTTAATATTGCTGATTGTGTTTGAGATGATGTACGTGCTGCAGCTGTGGCTGTAGTGAAAGGAGACCTGCAGAGTTGTGTTCATTGGTTTCTTGCTTTAATAATGGCAGTCATTCTCTACGTCAGAAACATGTCTGTGATGCAACATCCTGTTATGTAGCATTTTCTGTATAGTATTGACGGTGCAGTATTGATATTAAAAGGTGGATTAAGTCAGGTAGAACACCACTGAAGGCCTAGGCGTGAAATACATGGACTGCCACCACTGTCATTCCAATGTTCGTAGAAGATTCAGCCACACATTGCCACTACAAATTAAAATATATAATTTCACATAACATTGGATCATTACCAGCATTTGAACAGAAAACTGGGAAAGCTGGAGCAGATGATTTTACCTTTTGACTTACGGTTGGTGGTTCCCAAAATAGTTTGAGTGCTGCACTGAAGCCTGAACAGTAGGAACATATCTAAAGAAAGGTAGTGCACACCTGTTGACTGAGGGAGAAGGTGAGCTGGAGCAGCCCGTCTGCTAGAGTCTTGGTATTTATGTCCAGAGATGGAAGTGCCTTCCTTTCTTCACCGGGTGCTATGCCTTTATATACCGCCATCAGAAGTCGGGACCCGATGGATTTGGCATAGGACGCATCCTTCATCATAACAAGACAGAGAAAAACAACAGCTTCATTTGCATTATCAGTATCTGTGGTAAATGAATTCAGACTTAAACATCAAATTTAAGATGTAGTGGTTTTATTTTCAGTTAAATTTGGCGAACCTGCACATTTTGTTTTCAGACCGAAACGAAGATAATAATTATAAAAGCATTTTAATGTATAATCACAAAGGGCTGTTTGTGTTTGCTGTTATGTCAATAATTATCACACATTGAAACTTTAATTAAATGTGCTATAAATATGCTAAAACTTTTGTGTTAGAGCTTTCATACCAAGTCTACACAGTACATTGGTTCTAAATATTAGTTATTTTTCTCTTTCACCTACTAATTGATAAAAACACATAAAATGAAAATCTATGCGAAATACCTGGCTGTGTAGAACAGAGTCGAGGAACCCGGCTTTGTGGATTTGTCTACAGGACGACAGAACCATTTCCATCTGATCGTGGTGCTTCAGTGTGCTTGAATGGTAGAAGTCAACAGTACACAAGTCCTCCACACTATGGCGTTACACAAAAAACACAAACACCAGGTGGTTTTAATAAGGATGCTACAGTCTGTGATCATGCTATGCAGTGTCTAATTCAGCTCAAAGCTAAATGGTTAGGTCATGTTTCTACTTAATCTGAATTTTATGTGCTTGAGGTTCTGGGAAAGCCATTGTCTATGGCATGGGTGTCAAACATACAGCCCGCGGGCCAAAACCGGCCCGCCAAAGGGTCCAGTATGGCCCGTGGGATGAATTTGGAAAATGCTAAAATTACGCATTAACAATCATTTTAGTTCAGGTTCCACATTCAGCCCAAATCGATCTCAAATGGGTCGGACCAGTAAAATACCACCATAATAACTATAAATAATGACAACTCCAAATTCTTTTGGTTTTTTTTTGTGTAAGAAAAGCAAAATTACAAGAAAATATTTACATTTACAAACTGTCTTTTCACAAAAAATGCGACCAATCTGAAATGCATTAAGAGAAGTGTAATTTTAATGTGTATTTATAGATCCACTGTGATATATAAGATGTAATGCTTATGTGTAAATGATAAACTGAGGCAGAGTATTGTTAAAATTGCACTTATTTGTCTTAATAAATTTTAGTTTTTCATGGTTGTTCATATTATTCACATTTTTTTAAAGTATTGTTTATAGATGTAAACATTTTCATCATGTAATTGTACTTTTTTCACACTAAAACCAAGAGAAAAGATTGGAATTGACATTATTTATATATTATTACGTTATTATTTTACTGGTGCTGCCCACTTCAGATCATACAGGGAGGGTGTGGCCCCTCAACTACAATGAGTTTGACACCCCTGGTCTATGGTGTTTTTTCTTAAGATAATAACTCAAACATACCTTTTACGTGAGATTTTTGTCCTCAAGCTTCCTTCAATGCGACTCCGATAGGGTGAGGCAAGCAGGGCCTTCAGCAGAGGAACGCAAACCTCTGGTAGGTTTTTCATGACCTCCACATCCGCCATGTTGAAACCTACTGCAGACGGTTCACACACCACCAACGCAGTCAGCTCGAAAAAGACCGAGCCCAGAACATCTGGCTCCAGAAGCTGCGAATAAAACCAGACATACTGCATTAAGCTAAAATGTCAAAGGGAGAACTCACCCATGACTTTGAGAAGAAAGCAGCCGCACCTTCTGAAATTCCTGGTCTCCTTTGACGAGGATCATGGTGGTGAACTCTAACAAGCGGACGATAATGGTGCATTTACTGTAGTTGTACTGGTCCACCTCTCTGGGGCTGAAGTGGGAGGTTTTCTCTCCGAGTAGGAAACAGTTCTCAGCTGCTGCCAGGTCGTGAGTCGCCAGCTCGGTCAGAAAAAATCCGACGGCTTTCAGAAAGCTGGACTTGTCCTTGGAGGCTTGAAAAATAAGATGTCAGTAGTTATTGAGGGTACCTGCAGACTGATGCATGAGCGCACAGTTTAGGATACACATGAAATTTAAACTGCTGGTTGTGATGTGGATACAGGTAAAGAAGACCACTGTGACTAAATAAACACATTTGTTACAGGTGAATTATGTTAAATCAGCTCATGTTACATAGTATAACATAAGGAAGAGGAGCTGAGAGCACAGTCCTCTGACACATTCCCTAATTCCACCCAACACCATGAAATAAAACAGGGTTTCTGTTTTGTTTCATGGATCTTTGTGAACATTTTATGGGTTCTTCTGAGGCCCACATTCTACCCTTTCACCACATTTGATAAAAAAAGCACATACACAGACGAACAGTCAATCACTCTTACATTCGATTCAGATTGACCAATTAATCTATAAGGGGAGGGAGATCGGGAGAAAGTATGGGGAAACATGCAAACGCCACACAGAAAGGCAACCATACTGCCCACTCGCTTTGTGATACAGGTATTTTTTTAAAAATCAGTGTTTTATTATGAACGACAATTGAACTTTCCGTCATAAAATGTACAAAACTGCTAAATCTATGAGCAGGTCTAATGGGGTGTTTACGGTCATTACCATCATGCCTCCTATTGCACTTCAACAACTGAACTGTGAATATTATTGAACAGTAAATATGTTCAATGTTGTTTTTATTTGGAGCCACAGGCATATTTTCTAAACTTTATACATTGTTTTAGTTTCTTGAGTAATAAATGAGAAGCAAATTTGTCTATCTTCCCATTTTCTCTGATCTGAATAATTGATCCAGTCTATGAGTTTTTAGATCCATATACCACCACTCCACCATAAAATCAACAACGTACACTACTAAACTTGTCCTAAATGCCGTATGCATTAAATGACTGACCTACTGTGTATCCCACATTTATCAAGAACAAGGCAGGACTTACTGAGCATGTGATGAGGCTTGACTATATGCAAGTTAATGAAGGTGTTGTAGCAGTCGAGGGCGGCCAGCAGGAGGTCCATCCACTGCAGGGTGGCTCTCACACTGAAAGGCCCACTCAGCTCCCTGAGAGTGGGCTGGGAAAGGAGACCTCCACCTTCAAAACGGGACACCAAGAACTCTGTGCCACGATCCTTGAGCATGCTGTCCAACCACTGAGGCGGAGACTTCTTTTCTATGTTCAGTCAGAAAACACAAAAAGTACAGATTACAGTCGTACATTCAGGGTTCATACACATTATTCAAGGTCAAATTCAAGCACTTTTCAAGCACTTTTAAGGGTAATTTTTCACATTTCACACAGACAAAGATTAAGATAAAAATGATAAAAATTCAAGCACTTTTCAGACCTTGAAAACACAACATTGAAATTCAAGCATTTTGAAGGATTTCAAGCACCTGTACAAACCCTGTACATTGGGAAGGACTGGGGTGAGTTGCATTTTGATTCATTTAATGCACCATTTTGTTCCTTTTCTGCATCAGTCAACTGTGGAAATGTTTTTATATATATAAAGAAAAAAACTGAAATTATAATGCGGATTTATAATATTTACAATATGTAAGAATATATTAATATTCTCCTGTGGGTCACATTTTTTGCACATATCAAAAAACATATCAGACATGTTTGCACTTTGTGATGATTTCTGACTGAAAATTAGAGTTTTTATCAGACCTAATCAAAACACTGACCAAATCTATTAGAGAATGTGCTTTATTGATTCAAATTACCACATAAGACTAATTGTTTGTATGGGCTCATAATTCCTATTCATGACATGACAGTAAAAATATATCGCAAATCTATGTCTATGAATGAAAGGGTATTAATTCATGACATTCTGACACATAAACACTATATGTTGTTTTTTGTTGCTTTCATTACTCTTTTCTTCTCACCTGGAAGGAGGGGAATAAACTCATAGAACAGCTCCATGCATTTGTGGCGGCATTCGGTCTGTGGTCGACCACACTGTTCCAGAAGCCATAAAACAACGTCTGACAGGAAAAGCTTTTCATCTGGTGGAAAGCCCCTATAGAAGAAAACAAGAGGAAACAGTATAGACTGCAGAAACAGAAACATTCATTCAGTTCTAGCAGTAAACGTCTTACACAGAAACATATAAAGCTCCCACAATAATTTGGTGTTTCATTAAATTAATATCATGGAATAACTTTGCATGATTATTATTATAGATATAATTCTAAGTTTTGTTTTAATGCTGAAAAAGAATGGATGTTGATGAGGTTCACTGAGGCATGGAAGTGTGCATTTTAAGCTCTATTTGGAGTTTATTGATGATTTCAGTTCCTCCTTGAACAGTTTACGCTCTATAGTCCACAGTTGTGTAGACAGACCTGGGGATGCGTCTCTTTGCATTGTGCTGATTGAGAGTGGGAGCCTTGTGTTTGATGATTCTTTTCAGATGATCGATTGCGCTGCCACACTGCTGCAGCGTACCTGAGGATGAACAAGAGGCAAGGATAGGTTCATACCTCCAAAACCAACACGGAAGGAATTATAAAGTCTGGTACAGGTTCATACTGTCTTCCAATGATTAATGTGAAAAAGATAATTCATAAAACAGACAGAAATGATCTTTTTCACAGGAATTATAAAGATTTTACAGCAGAACAAAAGTCTAGCCCGCTTTTGTAGCATGTCACTATGTAAAGCTGTGATAAAGGAATAATTACCCAAAGATCTTTCATCTGAGTGAGCAAGAGCGAGACTTTCGACAAATACGACGAGAACTTCAAACACGAACTGCTCCACCAAGGAATTTTCCTCCCTGCAAACACAAACAGGCCACAGCAATGAACCAAAAGTGAGACGCAACACAGTAAATCAAAGTAAGTGGGAATCTGCAAGAATATACAGACAATATATGGACAAAAGTATTGGGACACGTTAAATTCAGGTGCTTCTTTTCTAACAGGGGTCTGGGATACAAAACAATAATGACAAATGTCATAATATAGTTTTATATTGGGATAAATATTATTGGATTGGTTGGTTTGGTTTAAATTGTTATCTTTGCTTCCAAAATGCCTCAGAGATGGTTTTGACTGAATTTCTCTCAACACTGATTTTGTTTTTGTTTTTTTTATCCATGACTATGATTTTAAAATGTTCTACCTCTAAATTTCAAAAATATTTTTCATGCTCTGACTGTAAATAATAATTTTCTACTACAACTAACCATCTACTTTCTTCACATCTCACTTAGGAAGAAAAATTTCCCATTAAACTCTAAAGAAATATTGATATTTATGCTTCAAATCAGCATCAACAGGACATCTTACAAGCTGTAGCCATGATGTGTCCCAATATTTTGTGGATGCAATTTAGAAACATCAACATTTCCTTAAAGAAACACTTGAATTCAAAGTGTCCGAATACTTTTGTCCATATAGTGTATATCACAAACATGATGGAGTGTGTTTAGTGTGATACCGGAATAGTCTGTAGATACTATTGAATGCTAAGGCAGCACCAAGCCTCTTGAAGCCACTGGGATGCAGCGCTAAACTGTAGATCCGCTTAAACAGTGACTTCATGTTGGTCGGGCTCTTCTCCTGCTGTTTGGGGGTGGTTTGTTTGATCGACCACTTGACAAACTCTTCAATGCAGCGGCCACAGAAGTCTCGCAGAGTGCTGTCCATCGGGTCAACCACACCATCCTGAGGAGAAACAATACCATCAGAAAACTTAAGCGGTCCCTACCAGTATAACTATAACAGAGGTTTCAAACATGTGGCCTGCGGACCAAAAACCGGCCCGCCAAAGGTTCTAGTCTGGCCCGCGAGATTAATTTGCAAAGAGCGAAAATTACACTGAAGATATTAACAGTCAAGGGTGTTCAACTCATTTTAGTTGAGGTTCCACATACAGACTAATATGATCTCAAGTGAAACAATACTATTACAACCTACAAATAATGACTCCAAATTTTCTTTTTGGTTTAATGTGAATATTATAATATTACATTATGCCTATAGATAATGACAACTCCAAATTTTTCTCTTTTTTTAGTGCAAAAAATAACATTAAATGATAAAAATATTTACATTTACAAACTATCCTTTAACATTAAAATGTGAATAACCTGAACAAATATGAACAACCTGAAATGTCTGAAGAAAATTAAGTGCAATTTGAACAATATAACACCTGTTACTAAATGTTTGGTGCCTTTGTAGATCTGATCCATAATGCACATGTATTAACGATAAGTTGAAGCACAATATTTATTTAATGTTAGGTTGTTGCATTAAAACAAAGGAAAAAATTTGGAGTTGTCATTATTCATAGGCACAATGTAATATTATTTTTTCACATTAAACCAAGAAGAAAATTTGGAGTCATTATTTATGAACTATTTATGTTATTATTTTACTGGTCCGGCCCGCTTCAGATCAAATTGGGCTGAATGTGGTCCCTGAAAGAAAATGAGTATGACATCCCTGATCTATGTCTAGTTATGTAACAATGTTTGTGTTTTTAAGGTTGGGACACTAACACATCCCATTGAACACAAAGACTCACCAAAATAGCCTCAAGAACCGCTACTGTGTCTTGGCTCTCAAACTTCTTGTTGCTTGTGAACCAATGGATGAGCTGCATAACCAGCGGTTCAAACAGCTGCCTGGTCACCTGGTAAAGACAATCACATGCACAATCACATTATTATCACTTTCTACAGCAATTCTATGATTTGTATAAGCACTGTAACATATAACTTTTGTTGGACACACAATCCCCTGTATGAGACACCAAATGCAACTTGTATCTAGAGAAAAGTGCAACACACTCTGCTAGCATCAGAATAAAAGACCCTAAATCCAACTCATGTTTTTGCTCATTACATACAACAAGATGATAAGTATTTAAAATGACAACATATTGCAAGATGCCAAAATACCTTGTGCAAATACTTCCCCTTTAAAAAAAAAAAAAAGTCATAGAAAAAGTGACATATACTAACATCAGTTTAGTATTTTAAAAGGGATAAAATGCAGCTCTGCTCTGTTTATTTGTCTACTCTGTTTTTTCTTTGTTTTCCCTCCTGTAAGAGTTTCATCAGTACCATAAATGCAACTGTAGTAGTAGTATTAACTGACGATCATAGTCACATTTGAAGGTCAGATATCAGATCATTTGTTGCTTTCGGTTCCACATGCCTGTACTAACTTGAGTAAAAGGGCTTTTGTCCACTTTGCTAATGCTAATGTTTGGAATAAGTTGCAGAACGACTGGAAACTAACTGAGTTAATTTCATTGAGTTCTTTTAAATCTAAACTGAGAGTTGTGGAGGCTGACTCCACAACATACACTTGTTTTTCCTAATCTGTCTTTTTTTCCTCTATTTGTCTTATACTTGTGTATTAACTGTGTAATTTTGAAACTTTATTTTGTATTTGCTGCTGCCTATCTTGAACAGGGCTCCCTTGAAAAACAGGTTCTTTATCTCAATGGGATTTTTCTGGGTAATTAAGGTTAAATAAATAAATAAGATAAAAATAAAAAGCTGCAAAAAAGCCTGAAAAGGCTGCAGTTAGAACAAACGTAGAGAGAATTGCTGCTATTGAAAACAACACATCGTCTCATCTCTTCGCATCATTGTAAACTTGGAGGTTTTGAGAAAGTACTGATCACGTGCAAGTTCTTGTCTCAAATGTTTAGTCTAAACTGGTCATTCATCTCTTTGTAAGAGTGGCAAAGATGCTGTTACATCGACGGGTCTTGATTATCCTGACATACTTGATCCACGTCACAGGCCAGACGCAGTAACACAGGAAACAGCCTCTTGTGTAGCTTGTACAAAGGTGGCAACTTATTCTCCCCCTCTGCCATCTGAGCGCTTTTCCCAACCATGTAGACCACCAAGCTGTGAAGGAGCTCACAGGCAGCGACCTGCAAAAAGAAGAAGAAAGTGGGCTGCTCTTTAGACGAGACTAAACAAACAGGCAAGAAAGGGGTTTCTGCTTGTACTTTCCAATGTGTAAATGTGTTTTTTTCACCACTGTTTTTTATATTCATGTTATTGGATTTCTTTTTTATTGCTTTTTTCTTGTGGTATTTCTTGTGTGTATGCTCGGTGTTGTGCTGCTTTTGGAACCTCAATTTCCTAAGGGCTCTGCCCAAAGGGTCAATAAAGTTCTATTCTATTCTATTCTATTCTATTCTAAGACAAGGATAATTAAAGTATTACTAAATGTCGTACTTTGGTTTGTCGGTCACTTGTTGACAGAGCCAGTTCACTGATTCGAGGGAGAAACGGGTCGAGGTAGATGATGGGCTTCATGTCGGAGAACGGCACTGCGAAACTCAACCTTTTCTCAGAATCCCAGGCAACAAATTTCTTCATCATTTCCTCTGATGACACCACTAAAGGCCAAAAAAAAGAACAGCTTGGCGAATAAAAGGTCCAGCGTCTCTAGCAATAGCAGTAATCTCATGGTCCAAAGGCCTAAAATCAGAGTAAAATATAAGTGGGCTTGTGCGAATCCTTACCTGTTACGAGGTTTCTGTTCAGTTTTCCCCCCAAATGACCGAGCAGCTTCACCACCCTGAGCCTCACGGCAACAAGAGGAGCGTCTTCCTGCATTCAGATGCACACAAAGTCTCATCACAAAACCTCGGAAATCCTCTCCTGAAGTTTACTGTTCTACCACGGTACAGTTAAATGCTTTTAAGGAACACTGTTGTATACTTTTATTCCCTTTTGGTTCATCGATGGTGTTTTATACACGTTATTACTATAGTGTTTTATGTATGTTTTAAAACTGAGCTTTACTATGTATTATGTATGTTTTTAGTGTGGCTGTATGGATGAAATCTCTATTGTCTGTAACCTCTGCTGCTGCTGTCTTGGCTAGGACACTGTTGAAAATGACATTATTAATCTCAACAAGTCTTTTTTTCCTGGTTAAATAAAAAAATAAAATAAAATAAACATTACAATTACAATAGGGCCTTCGCGGCCATTGCATGGCCACTGCTCGGGCCCTAATAAAAAACAAACTGCGATACATTTTCGTCCCTTCTAGCCGTTACTGGAGCTTTTTTGTTTTTAATGTTTCTATCCAGTTACCATGATGAGCTGGTTGGACCGCTTCAACAGTCTGGTCATCACTCGGCTGTATCCTCTGTCCTTTCGTGAAGACAACGAAGACATCACCTCCCAGCTGCTGTCATCTTGATCTACAGTCAAAGTCAACACCTCAGTTAGATTACCTGGCTGATATACAGGGTGTCCATTAAGTCTCTTTTACTTTTATTTTAACAAATTTATTACAAAAGCAAATGAATAGACAAATCTGTGGAATTTATTACAAAATTAAAAGTAGATATTGAAGTCTTTTGCCTCATTTAATACACCTCTATATTGACACTATTAGTTGCAGGAACCACATCCAGACGGCACTGGATTTGTTTCCATGTTGGCAATGGCATCAGTGATCTTGTACTTCAGGTCAGATCTATTGAGTGCTCATCAGCTGACTGCAGATGTTATCGTGAACTTACTGTCGTCGGAGGTGGTTTTCAGGTATCCATCCAGAAGAGGGAGGATGTTCTTGTAGCAGGGCTGCATGGTCTCCAGAGGGATGCCGGAGGACCAGTCCTCCAGAGCATCTAGGGCTGTGTTTGCCAAAGGAACATGGCTCAAACCCAGCCTCAGAGCTGCCTACACAAGTCATTTACACAAGGAACTTATTAGTGAAGATCATGATGATTTTATGGATTAAAAACTACGTGAATTAACATTGAACACACACCCAAAGAGCATAAACACACATTTTACTATTAAACACTGAAATCATCACAAAAAGCTCAAAAGAACAAACTCTCGTAATAATATGTTTTTTGTTGTACTTGTTTGTAAATTTGGTAAATATATATTGTTTTTTTGGTTATTTAATTTGTTTTCAATAACTGAGATAGGCTCCACTATCTTCGTTGCCCTCTTGATTAATTGCTTCAATAAGTCAAGTTGGCTGGATGGAAAATGAATGCATGAATAATCCGTTTTCCTTTAGCCTACAAACACATAAATGAACAAAGAAAGGAACGCCACCTCTAGTGCAGGACAGTACGCCTTGATGTCCAGGGCTACTATGTTGGGATGCAGCGAAAGGACAAACGTCAAGCAGGATGCCAGCAGTTCATCTTTGTACTGCTTCATTCTTGTACACACCTAGTGGAAACAACATGGTAATGCACTTATTCAGTTCACAGATACACAGGAATTACCATCTGTTGCACATACAGTATATTATAAGGACATGCTACCTCTTTTCCAAACTTAGAGAATAGTGCAAAGCAGGCATTTTTCACTGTGTCACTCTGGGGGGATGTGGAGCTTCTCAGACCGATGCCCTGTGGAAAATCAGGAGGATATGTAAATAAATGATCTTTCACATTCCCAGTTACTGTCCTCTTCACTCTCCATCTATCTTTAAAGAGTTAACTCCAGTGTGACGGCCGTGACAACAGCTGCAGGAAACATTACCTGGTAATACCTGATCCTCTTGGCAATTCTCATGGTGACAGAAAGCAGTTTGTAAAAGCCACTGACGAGTGGATTCCGTATGGAGTGGAGGATGAGTTCGTGGCTTAAAGGATACATCCATGACTGAAAATACTCCACGTGTTTATTCAGCAGCAGCTCACTACAGATGAGGAAAGGCCAGCAAACAGACAGAGCGCTCAGTTAAAGAAGATGCAACTTTTAATCAGAAAACTTTATAATGTCTGATGTTGTTTTGTAAATGGTTTCAATATCAGTTTCCCTAGTCCTCTTACTTTATATCAGTCCATACGTTGATGAATATGTGTTTTCCAGGCAGTTAGTGAGGCTTATAACAGACACTGTATTTCTTCATTAAACTGTAAAATGTACCTTGAAGACCCCAGCTTAATAGACTCAGAGCATGTGCAGTTCCAAGGTCCCCTGAACGTAACATAACAGAAGTTCCTCTATTCATGCTCCAGCATGAATAGTCACTGACTTGACTTCTTCCCTGAAGTCTGACTTGACAGCCCCCCCCCCCACACAAAAAATCTCTCTCTCTCTCTCTTGCCTTTTAGGCATCACCACTGTCACCAAGTGTTTGCTCCTGGAGGATTCTTTTGGGTATCTGTGAATTGGCTTAAGAGTCAGGCTAAATTTGAAGTATTATGAGATAACCTTGGCGTTATACAAATAAAATTTGATTGATTGATAAAAATCATCCCATGGACCGGGAGATTCTGGGTTAGTTGTTACAGAATGACTCAGATGTAAAGTATCGTACAGAGCTCTGGTCGATTCTGCACCTGTGGCGGCTGTTTGCATTGTGTCTTCATTACCTGCAGAAGTCGACCAGGTTGATGAAGGCAGTGAAGTCTTTAATCTTATTGGGCAGTAGATGAGCTGTGGGGTCAGAGGAGGGCAGGGTGTGGGCCGCATCGTCAGGAGCCTGAAGAACAAAGTCCACTTAGAGACCATAAAAAGGTTCTAATAAACCAACTGTACAGACTTTTAGACTGATGCTGCCACAGCCCTGAACTCAAAATATGTTCACGTTTCATGTTAATCAGTGATCTTCATCCATGTGTGCAGGATGTCAGGTTAACTCTTAGCTGTCCTCGGTATGTTAAATACAAAGAGTGAGACATCACCTCTTCCCCTGGTGTGATTTTCTGAACAGACAAGTCGAGTTTTTCCACAATGCGGAGGATCGATTTCACCAGTTCATCATAAAGAAGATGGCTCAAAGATCCAAGAGCGGCGTTCTGGCTTTCAAAAGCTCCATCTAGAAACCCTGAATCCTGTAAAGAACCATGGGAATGTATCAACATGAATCTGTACGGAACGGACTTAAAAGTTTAGTATCATCCCAAATATGTGCAGTACATAGGTCAAGGCAAATATTCTAAACAAAAATCACTCAAAACTGGTAAATTAGATTCTATATAAGTGTAAATAGAGTCTATATATGCCTATAACAGCACCTTAAGCTGATCACAGTCGAGGAGGCTTTTGTACAGGACAAGGTAATCCTGACTTGCCGGAACTTTCCACTTTCCAGCTCGGACCTCAGACTCAGAGGTACCAGTGTCTTTGTCCTGAGAAAAGACCAAAAGTAAATGTGAGGCATCTTTTTTTTTCCCCCATGAATTTAAAACAAAAATACACCTTAATTTATTTATGCTTTTTCTTTCATCTAAAACCAAGTCTGACCTCAGAGAGCATGATGGGTTTGGAACAGACACGAACCAAGCCCTGGTGAACTGAAAAAGAAGAAAAAGTAAAGTTATATAGACTTAGAAAAGGAGTATTAGACTGCTGTATCAAAGTGATCAAAGGTAAATATGTGTCAAAACTGTGACCATTAAACACATCAGGGTTTTACTGTGTGCAAACGTGAGTCAAAAATTTGGCACATGAAATGTTTATTTAACTCTTGGGGACCCCTCAGGCCATTTTTGTACATTTTTCTTTTTTGATTTGGGGGATCATTATGTGTTTTGTTACAGCTTAAGTCATAAGCTCCTGCAAATATGTTTCTTTGACAAATTTGTTGAATATAAACTCAGTTACTCTTACAGGTCCATTCTATGCTAGATACTTTGTGCACTCTCTAGAGACCCTCGAGCCAAAAATTTGCGTGAAAAAAAACTGCTATAAAATCACCATATATTAAAAATTTTTCTGCTTTTTTTCTGCATAAATAAATACCTTAAACCACTTCAGCTTTTCTCAAAGCCAGCAAATTTCCAATTATTTTCAGGATTTTGACCCTTTGCCAGTTTGCTAAAAGCTAGTTTGAATATGAGATGCCACCTGTTTTATTAAAAAAACAACAACAAAATATGAGATATTTTCCATGTAATACATGGTAGAGAGATGTAGTCTTGGCCATATCAAAGATTAACAATAACACAGATTTCATGTGGGTTAGGACTTTTCAGATTCGCTGGAATTCTTGAGGGGCGGGGCTGTTTGCTGAAGAACGCTGATTGGTGGAACACACAGGACTTCGGCAACTTGAAACAACCGGGCCTCATTTCAATAAATTTTCCAGGAACTTTGAGGTGGAAACAAAAAAACTACAGATAACTAGGAAATCTTTTACCCAGGTAAATAAAATCCTAGTACTAAAAGTTCCTGGGACTGTTGGTGGAAAAGGGCTAATGTGTACCATACATCATAGCCTACGTACCCACAGAACTAATGAAAGTCCACAGTACAGGTCCTTTAGAGGCCATGGCCACCAACACCTTTAGAATAGACCTGCAACAGGCGGTCTGCATCCTGTCACTGTACTGGGGGAAGCTGTCAATCTGCACCACAAGAAGACGCTCCAGCAGCGGCGTGTACACCTCTGGAATCTGAGACATGAAGCAGAAGTTAGAAAAGTATTAAGGTGAGATTACTACTGATGCCTAAACCCCAGACAAAGAGATGGACTAATGACAAACTAATATTAATGAGTCTGTTACCTTGTCCAGGTGAATGAGAACACTGGCTATGGAGTCCAGGAAGCTGGGCAGCTGATAGAAGGTGTCGTCCTCCCCGTCGGACTCGGTCAGGTACATCTGCTTACAGCGCTGAATCAGCTCGGTGTACATCAAGTCCACATCTTGAGGGCACACCTTCTTACATGGCTACACAACAAGAACAGTATTTGTTACAAGAACAAACACCTACACTGAGGCTACCAAGTCACCGCACAGGAAACTAAAAGCAAGCCAAAGTCCCTATCTGTCAAGAATCAATAACAAGTTGAATTTGGGAGGTTGTCAGGTTCTGGCGCTATGTTATGTTTGAGGTCAAAGGTCATGGACCCAAATGAAAGTCCATGTATGACTTCCTATCAGTGCTCAATACTAACTATATTGATATGTCTAACCATTTCCATGTTATAAACCATCAAAATATGACCCATTATAGGTAAAGGTGCATTTTTAATATTTCAGAAAGTCGGAAAAAAAAGTAAAAATCTAAATGTCTTAAAACTGTGGAGAAACTTTATAGACACTATCCCAAGGAAGCTAGATATAAAATTAGAAATGAAGCTGCCCAGTAGGTTCATCAGAGATGTTTGAAGAAATTACTAACGAAGACGAAGACGACCCCGGACACAGCGCCTTCACAGCCGGTGAGCGGATAAAACGATCAAGTTGTATAAAACAAAAAACATACAGCTGCAAATAATCCATATCCTCTAATGGCGATGGATAGCTCCTTGTGTGTGGAGTCCATGGTCTTAATGATGCCACAGAACTTCTGCATGAAGAACTTGAGTTTGCCTTTGTGCTCTTCGATGTTCTCCGCCACCAACATGGCAACCTGCATACAAACACGAAGGCAAAAGCATTCAGCAGTAGTTCTGCTTCATTACCCTTCATTAAGGCTGTCTTCTGAAAGTCTCTACCTGTTTGAGGAAGGCTTCAAGCGCGTAATAACTCGTCTTCTTCATCTCGCCGTTGATGTGTCCGCAGAGCTTGGACATGACGTCAAACAGGGCTCTGTAGTGGTCCATGAGGCAGCTGCTGAACTGGGACGCATGCCTGGCAAGTAATCTCAGACCGGCTGTTCAACACACACAGTCAAATATGAGAAGAATTTCATCTTTTAATCGATTCACATTTTCAACCATGGTTCAAACGTAGAGGCTTACCGAAAGTGACAGCGTAGCGAGTCATCGCCATCTACAATCATATACACAGACAAACAATTACTTAACAAAATTGTATTGACTTACAGTTAGTGTAAAAAGTGAAATCACCAAGCAGTGTGTTCACATAGTACCATGGGCTACGTAATAATATAAACCTTTTGTTACCACGGTTACACACTCAGAAAGACATGACAACTTTCCTGATGAATTATAGCCTTTGAGTGCATTTGACAGAAGTATCCTTTAGTTACATCAGAATCAGAATACTTTATTAATACCAGGAGAAACTGTCGTAATAATTATATACTGTATGTAAATCAACCAGTTCCATATTTACTTCTAAAACTATCAAGTTAATGAGCTATTTTCCAAAGATTAATAATAACACACATCCAAAATGATGGATTTTATTATGGAAATTATTATGTCATTGGAAGTGCAAAAGGTGAAAAAGATGAGAACCCACTAAAGGAGTCCCATGTAAAGACAATACTAAATAATAGCTTTAAAATATTGATTTACAGTTCATTTTTGCATCAGGATAAGTAAAAACTACCCAAGAAATAAAGTAATTTTACTGTAATGCAATGTACTGTGTGACCTCCGTTCATGAATTTATCACAGTATTCTGGCTGTACATCATTTATTTTGAGCTTTAGCATTACTTTTAACATTTGGAGAGTGTTTCTTTTTTCTCTAGTGTTCTTCCTAATATTATATTTCACTAACTGACACAGGTTCCCCTTGAAACTGCATGAATCTTATAAGTGACCCGGTGATTTTTTACAAAAGGTCTGAAATAAAAAATAAAATTCTGTGACTTTTCCAAAATTCGACATTTTCAGACTTAGAATATTATGTTCATTAAATTAACATAAACGTAATAGAGGCTTGACCAATGACGTAGCTGTTGTGTTTCTACTTCAAGTCTCCGTCGGTCTTTACCTGAGGGCTGATCGCTTTCAGGGTGTACTGAAAAATTTCTGTAGATGTTGCTGGATCTGCAAACCACAGAGAAACACGAGTTATACCGTCTTAAAACAGATCATTATTGCCGTGATAATGAAAAGGTCGGTCATTGAAAACACACACAAATCACACACGTCCCACCTTCCTCCATGGTTTTAGTGAAGTTGACCATCAGAGCCGTGATTCCCCTCAAACATCCAGCGACGACAAACAGTTTAGGTTCTTTGGTTGAAGAGGTCATCTGGGACGAACGCGTTAAAAACACACACACGGATCAGAGGTGTATTTGTTGTGCTGAGTTCGTTATAGAATGCATGAAAACTCAATGACAAATCTGAAGAAAAATACCCATGCATGATCCAAACAAACTAGAGAGTGATTCTGTCTGTGTCTTATCTGTTGAACATACCTGCTCTTTCAGCTCTCCAAGGTACGCTTTGTAAAGTTTGTCAGAGTTGTTGACCATCTCACTGGGGTGAACCTCCGCCAGAATGCCGAGCAACTCGTAGATTTTACCCAGAACTGAGAAAAAGAACAAAAATTGTGTTTTTATTGTGTAAATGAAGTGTGTTGACCTGTCCTTCACTGGGACAGGATTCAGCACGCTCAAGCTGTTCAGAAAATGAGTGAATGAGTGAATGAGTGAATGAATGACATACATTGTAATACCACATTGTGCTGAATACTGTCATGATAAAAATAATCATGTCAGTTGAATTCAAAGATTATCACTGTCCTTTAATAAATCATTATTTCTATCAAGTATAAAGGCTGATTATTAATCCTGAGTGAAAGCTGAAGAAACTAGATGATTATTTGTGGTTTTATATTAAGATGAAGACATTACACCAAACATAATAAGACAAATTATATATAATATATTGAAATTAGGGGTTTCTCTACTATTATAAAGCTTAGGAGTTTTGGGTGCTGTTTTGGGTGCGACCCACGGTGAGTTCACGTAAAACCAATCTTGAAACCATCAGAACTAAACAAATTACTTTTCTCTGATCTAATATTTACAGTTGGTCTCAGTGGGCTTACATGGCAAATTACATTTTTTGATATTCATTTACAGTCTCATACAGGTTTTCCAAACTCGCACACATATCATGTAACTGTCCAAAAAAATTTGACATATATTTCATTGAAAATATTCATTTTTTCATAGGATGACCCCACCAACCACTCACCCATGACCCTAAGTCACTAAAAACACTAAAATAGTCTCTAAATTACAATCAACTCCCACAATAGCAACACCTAATCCCCCAGAAACCCCTGAAATCACTCCCGTAATCGAGTTTTTTGCTTTCTGAACAGGGTGGAAAAATGCCTAAATCACACAACTCTAACAATTCAAGACTTTTCTTGCAGCAAAAACTGGTGAAAACAGCCTGCAACGTAAAAGATGCAACAAGTTAAAAAATGCATAAAAAGAGAAACAAGATGATAACGACATATGACACAAAAAGAAGAAAACACTCCTGTTTCACTGATTTCATGATTTTGTGCTTAAATTTGTGATTTTGAAGATTCTGACATCAAATCAAAATAATGTAAAACACAATCTGCATTATGGTCAGAACATTTCAGATTTAGAGGAAAATTCAAAACAATTATAATGATAAAATGTTTGTTTAACATTAAAGTATGTACAATTATGTCAAATTAAATATATTATCATTTTGTGTTTTAGCTGACACTGCAAACATATTAAACCCTTAAGACAAAAAAAATCTATAAAGCAATTATTACATGTATTATTATTCATATGACCGATTATCCTATTATTTAGTGGTTGAAGTTATAGTAGGCATTTAGCTATGGATTTTTATATATTGCAATAACTATAATTATTATTTTATCGTGCATTTCTGCTTTGTTATTTCAGTCATTAATGGAACACACTCACCTGAATCTGGTAGTCTGGTCTTCTGACAAAGCTCACTGTAATATTTATTGAATATTTCAGGGATTCTCAATTCTGCAGCAACACTGGAAGCCTTGGTAGTTTGGAGAACCTGTAAGTGTGTTTAAAAAAAAACCCACTTAAGAGATCCACTTAAAAATACAGTAGAAATAAAACTCAACAGTCTGTCATCTGCTTATATTTTAATAACTAATGTTAACAGAACAAAACAATGATTCAAATAGAATAGAATAGAATAGAACAGAATATGCTTTATTGTAGAATACCATTGCAGTGTAATGAAATTTGGTTTTACATTCTGTAAGGTGTTTAAGTAAAATACACACATCAATTATAAAAACAGTCATGACTAAAAAAATTTTTTTTAAATTTTATATTAAGGCAGTCAAGTAAAAAAAAAAAACACAAAAATGAGATTCATTATTAACCTACCTTAATGAGGAGCTCTAGCGTCGGAGTTCTGCATTTTGCTACTTTATCTTTCGTATACACAGCCATACATGTGTCCTGAACAAAAAAAAAGAAAGATTAAGCAATATATTTCATTTGGGGGAAACACAAAATACTTTAACAATGACACATACTAAGGTCTGTGTTTATTCTGGAGAATAACTTACTCTTATGTCAATCGCATAAGTCTTCTCCCAACCTTTAACTCTTGGTGAAACTTTGTCCAAGAACTTTTCCAAAAACCCCAAAATCTCCACTCGGGTGTCCTGCAGCTGGAAAACATAATTCCATCTGTAAATATGAGAACTTTTTATATACAGCTGTTTAGTGAACGATACTTGATATTTACCTCATCTGAACGCAGAGATTTCCGAAGGAAGCTGAGCAGCCCGGAGTCCTTGGAGAACAGTAAGGACATCTGTAGAGCTTTGGGATAAACACACAGTCAGATGGAAAAGTCAGCACATAAAGACACATAAAGAAAAGCATCAAACAACACACTTATAGGCCACTGTTAGCCTGGGCTCCATTAAACACTGGTCAACATTTTTCATCATTTTCTGTGGTTTCATGAAGTAAATCACAAACAAAAATTGGTTTTACGTGCTTTATTGTGTACAAATATAAATGAAACTGGATCAAAACTCAAAATAATGACTCAAAAATCATCAAACTAATCACAAAAAGAGCTGATTTTAGGTGGAGCTTTTACATTTTATAACTCTCATTTTCCCTCAAACTACAGTTATTCGACTTGAGAAGCCTAATATTATTGAAGCTGTTTTTTGTCAACAGGGACAAATTGTAAAACTATAGATTCCGATTAATTGAAGAACAAACAGATGCTTTGAGCTGAAACCACAGTTCAGGTAAAGTCCTGGAAACAGAATCTCAGACCTGAACACCTACAGGAGGGGGTTTGTGAGAAAGATTAAATAGAGATCAGGGTTTTGCACATGGATTCAGTGTCTTGGTCCTGCTGGGTTTTTTGTATTTTTGTTGTGTTTACAGTAAAATGAAGAATACCCAACTCTATCCAGAGTAAGGTGCTTCTTGAAATAAATCTACCAGTAATTAATGAAATAGTTACACATTGCTAGAATTTTTGGCCTGCTTTGAGTCATCAGTAACATACTTTTCAACAAATTCATGCACAAGGAAAATAATTTGCATGTTATAACATTTTGTATCTAAGCTCTGCACCTGAACGAGAAAGTGATGAGGAAAATGTTGACTGCATCCTGCTTATACGACCATACGGCAAGTAATGGCTTCTCCAACGTTCTAGGATTGAAGAAGCATCACTAGCTTGATTCCACGGACCAATTGAGAAAATGTTGGCTGACCTGCCCTTGAGCAAGGCAAGTAAGCCACCATCCCTCCAATTCTGCTCCCTGGGAACCTGACATGGCAATCCACTGCCCCTTGTCTGGAGTGTGTGGTGTGTTCCTGCACGTTCAGCCAGCATAGGGATAATGTGTGTTTCAGTGTGTGTTGCATGTCCTCATATAAAATATAATGATAACAAAAGATTCTTATTCTTCTGATTGCTGGACTATAAGGTGTCGTGGTTGAGTCAAACTGTAGAGGTTTATCACCATTAACACTAGTCTTCGATCCACTGATTTCACCTGTTGTTGTGGATAGTACATGTTTCTATTTTTAACCAATATATCTATTTTGGTTCTAACTGTAGACTTCCAACAGATATTCTGCACCATATATCCGTTTACAAACTTCTTCACGTGTACCCATAGTGTTTTTTTAGTACGTAACCGCCCATCCCGGTGCGTTTTTGACGGACGGAGCTCATTCATACAACTCTTTCCAATATAATCAAACGTTCCTGAAATTTATGTTTATATTTATGTAAAACAAACTGATAAATAGCCTGCAAAAGTTCTGTACTTATTGATCTACAAGGCTGTTTGACCATAGAAGAAGAAAGTAAGCGTTGCTAAAAACAGTTGTTAGTGGAGTTTGGAGGGTCTAAAAGGCGACTGAGGCATTTAATGGACATAATTCTTACCAAGTTCATTCTCGGTTTGTGTTAGCATACACTTCTGTCCCAAGTCGCCGACAATATCGTGGCATTTCAAGGCTGCAGCTCGAGTGTCTTCGTCTGAAAGTGATTCGTCAAGTTTTAGGAGAAGACCTTGAATTCCTCCAGAAGCGGAACCCTGAGAAGAAGACATGTCTATACAACTTGTCTAAGGTAATACTAGCATCACAAGGGACATTTTAGCATCTGCACAAAGTACTGGATAAAAGTATGCGTTGTGTGCACAGCTAAACAATGCGCTGTCAAGCTGCGCAGTCATTCAATCTCAAACCCGGAAGAAACACCGGATGTACAATGTCTGAATTTTAAAATAAAAGCATCGATGACGAAGGTCGTTTAGTTCTGCTACTTCCGTTTAACTTGATTTTTTTTTGTTTTTGGGGAGAATTATTAAAATTGGATCATATGCGGGAACAATCAACACTAATTAAACTGCGCATCATAAACCCTTAGAGTCTGTTCTAATATTAGAAACACTCATATCGCTAAGAACAAAATATATTATACACTAACCTTATATTCTACTTTCATTGAGCAAATGCTTTTCACCTACACATCACCTAATTACTGATGTCAAATGGTAGGCAATTTTTAAACATTTTAACCCTTCCAAGTTTTTGCCACGATGCCACCATGTTTTCAGATGAAAAAAATGTATAAAATATTAATTATTTTCAATGTACAGGTAAAGTAGTTTTTTGTGTTGAATTATTACAGCCTGTTATATTTCAATGATTAGAGCCAAATATATTTTTTTACTTTTATCTTTTTATCATATATACTGTTTTATTCCAATCATATTTTACAGGTTTTATTCTCTTAACCAATGTCTTGAACGTTATTTATTTTATTTTTTTGTAACGAACAAGACTCTAAAGACAAGTTATTCTGGTGCTTTTAGTTGTTTGCTTGTCCAACTGCAACATTCTTTATCAATCATTGAATTATTTCTGTTCTCTGTATTTATGTGTTTTGTTGTGTCAAGACTGTGATGGATGCTAATGCTTGCAGACTGCAAACCTTGCTTACCTATGGTACCAATAAAGTAAACTGAAACTCAACATTTTATCCCTTTAGCCATTGAAAACTGATTAACAGTTTCTAAAATTTAGGTGTAGTTTCACATTTTGTCCACGAGAGGGCAGAATGTTAGTAAATGCAGAGTCAATGACAGCACTTCAATATCGACGGTGAAGTCCTACAAAAAAAAAAACTTCATAAAACAAATCCAAAGCTTACATCGACATATACATCTGTCCTCTGTATTGTACCAACATTTCTGGCCCTTTCACCCAGCCCTACTTTACACAATTCTAAAACTTGACATCACAAATAAATGTCAGCACCTTGTCATATTTTAGTTTAAGTGAATAATAATCCATAGATCTCACTTCAACACATTTTCCCAGTTAGTACATATTTCCTTTGAATTCTTCTAAATGTCCAAGTACATGCACAACACAATATTGTTGTTTATTGTATCCTGTGTCCAATGTTTATTTGTTGTTCTCTATCTTATTTCTTTTTATTACAATATCATTACTTTTACTTACATATTTATATTACTTATTACTTTTATATTGTTACGGCTACTATTAATCTTATCACTTTATTGTGACTTTTATCCTGTAACAGGTAAAAAAAAAAATACACACCCAGTTCTATCTAATCTGTAAAAAAATATATAAATGAAATATATAAAATGAGCCTTTTTTGTATTAAAACATTATATACAATAACATAATAGGTTATTTATTATTTATTCATTATTATTATTATTATTATTATTATTATTATTACTACTACTTTATTATTACTTTATTTGTTGTTTTTACAAGTACTTTCCAATATACAATCGCCTGTTTTCAATACTATTTTTATAGTTTTTGTTATTACTATTTTCTTGGAATATTCTTTTTATTGTATATTCAGTATTGTGCTGTAACTGGAACCTCAATTTCCTGAGGGCTTTGCCCAAGGGATCAGTAAAATTCTATCTAATCTAATCTGAAATATATAAAATGAGTCTTTTTTGTAGCTAAATGACTTAAAAGTTGCATAAACACAGGAGTGGCGTCACCTTCAAATTGTCAAACATGAACCTGTTTGATGCAAGGCAGGAAACTGTGGAAACTCTGCGACCTTCACAGAAGAACAACCAATGGTGTGTTTAAAGGTTCTTTTCTGGGTGTTAGTCTGTAATATGTTCCCAACAGCCAACGAGGACTGGGTTTTGCAATGTGTTGACTCATGTGGCAATAAGGCTCAGTGTAACCATGTCCTAGCCCACAAACTTAGAGAGATCAGAAATAAAGTCCACTTCAGACCTGGACTCTGATCATTACTGGTCCTCTCTGAACTGTAAACAGCCCCAACGACCAAAAGTATCTATTGATCTAAAATGTTCAATAACTGTGGAACAACTAATACTATCAATAATGTAAATAATTCTGGTAAAACACAGGTTCTCAGCTTTACAGAAACATCAAATATGACCAATTTGGACATTCAGAGGCTCCATAGTTACCATGGAAACACTGTGATCTTCTACAACATTGATTCATCAGTAAAACCCATGGAGTTGGATTAATGACAGTGGATGGAGACGCTTGTTTTAACGTTCAGTTAATGATATATTTTACTGAAAATGTAACTTTTTCTGCAGTTTTCTATAACCCTCAACTTTAATGTGAGCTTTTATGAACATCTACATAATCAGTGAATTAAATACAGGAAAATACTTGATTTATACTGATAAAATGCAAAATACAGAGGACAGTATTTTAATAAACGGTGATAAATACTTAAGAAAGATTCAATAGAGAACATTTCATTTGGGAACTGACACAAAAGTAGCACTGAGTCTTTATGGGTTGAACTCTTAATAAAAAACACATCCACAAACATCAGTTAATCATTTTTAATTGATAATACAATCAAAAATAAGGAACGAGAGTTAGGTCAACGGATAAGTGTTCATAACTCAGGGTTTCAGTAATGACCGATACGTGTCCAGATGCTGCCAAACCCAGTGTATGAACTAAACACCTTTTAGTACCGTTAAGTCCAGACTGTGGCGATGGTGGACGTTGGCGGGACGGGGCCAGCTGTCGTAGTGTGTGTATGTGTGTGTGTTCACAGTTTGTAGCTCAAAGTTATTCAAGTAAAATGTTTAGCATGCACTGTTGTCACTCGACTACACATAATACTCTGCTGCCTCTTACAGTCGCTCCAAAACAACGGTAGGTTGTTCGTCCTGACGGTCTCTTTGGAGCATTGTGGCTATTGCATAGGACACGACCCACCACGTAAAGATGGGGTCGAAGTGCACGCAGGGCAGGGTGATAAACCGTGATCATCATTATACAGTACGTCTTCCATCTGGTGTTTAGGGTTTATCCAATTCGCATTGTCAGCTAAAACATTTCGTTTTGTTGTCTTTACTATTATACATTTTAAAGCTGAACAAACATTTTATCGTTATCATCTTTTTCCATGTTACAGCTCAAGGGTGTCAAACATGTGGCCCGTGGGCCAAAACCGGCCCACCGAAGGTTCCAATTCGGCCCACACGATGAATTTGGGAGATACAAAAATTACACTGAAGATATTAACAGTCAGTTTTAGTTGAGGTTCCACATACAGACCAATGTGATCTCAAGTAAAATAATAGCATAATTACCTATAAATAATGACTCCAAATTTTCTTCTTGGCTTAATGTGAAAAAAATAACATTACACTATGAATGAATTATATTTACTTTAAATATAAAATGTTTTATGTAAATATAATGTAAATATTTACATTTACAAACTATCCTTTAACAATATGGGAATAACCTGAACAAATACGAATAACCTGAAATGTCTAAAGAAAAGTGTGTGCAATTTTAACAATATTCTGCCTGTTACTGAATGTTTTGTGTATCTGTAGATCCACTGTGATCTGTAAATTGTGTTAATAATAGGCTGAGACTTAATATTGTAGAAATTGTTCTTATTTTAGTTGCAAAATTCCAATATTTTAAACAATCCTAGACCCGTTACCAATTGTTTATGTCACATTGTGTGCAATACACGTGTGTAAATGATATGTTGAGGCATAATATTGTTAAAATAATTTTTCTAACAAAATTAGATTTTTTTCAGGTTATTCACATTTTTTTTTCTGAAACGATAGTTTGTAAATGGACATATTTTTTATAATTTAATGTTTTTTTATTGCATTAAAACAAAGAAAAATTTGTAGTTGTCATTATTTATAGGTTATTATGCCATTATTTTACTGGACCTGCCCATTTGAGATGATACTGGGCTGACTATGGAACTGACACCCTTGTTCTAGTTCTACGTTAATGAACTGATCTGAACATACATTTCACCTAGCCCAAAGGGCACATATCATTCTCCATTAGCAATACAGTAAGGACACTGTGACAAAGTTTGCCGGGAAATCTGTAAAATAACCTGAATATGCAACCAATTGTTATTTTGACACACGAATCAATAAAGTCAAAGCAAGACCCGAGTCGTGTACAATAAAAAAACCCAAAACATTTGAACATAAGCTTTTTCTCAATAAAAAATATTTTCAACATTAGTAATCACTGTCTTTTAAAAAAAATTACATTAAATTTGCATTTACATAAAAATAAAAATATCAAGTAAAATATGTAACACCCTACTACAAAAACAAGTCATGGGGGTGGGGGGGTGTTATTAGCTAACAGTCAGAGGATCTGACCTGGGCTGGAAAAAGGCGGCTTCGGAGAGTTAGCATTCTGCATATTTTGTATTATCTTAAATAACTGCATAAATAAATCAAATCTGAATCGAGGTTATAGCAAACAAATGTTTGGTATATAAACCAATTTTTTCATTTTGGCATATCATTTTCACTCTTTGACCCCAGTGAATACAATCTAAACCTCATTCACTTGGTTCATTTTGACACATTAAAGAGTATTTGCTCATGACGAGAGACTGGAAAGATGAAAATGGTAAGCCAAAGTGAAATCTTTATACATTTTAAGGTCTCTGGGTTAAGGCGCAGACAATCTTGTTTGTTGCATTATAGGACACTTACGACATAAATGAGAACAAAACACAAGTACCATTTTCCATTCTAAAAAGCATGTAGTGCATTCACTCTGTACATAGACCTTCTTTTACAGCTTTCTATTTAATGACCTTAACTGTAATTAATTAGACTGAAATCTACCAAAGTGCGTGATGCTTCATTTGTATTTCATGTAAAACGTAAAAGCCCCATTACATTGGTTCCATGTTAGTTTTTGTGTGAGGACTACGTTGTTAGGCGTTCGTTTTCAGTTCTAAAAATAAAGTTACCTTTAGTGTAGACGCGAGTAACAACACAGTTCAACTCGACTTTTAAAGAAAGGTTAAAAAGGCATCGCGTAGAAATAAGATCGTGCATGCAGACAGTTGGCAACATACTGTACATCTCGCTGTTAACCAGGGATGCACCGATCTGACTGTGTCTGGTCCAATACAGATGTGGATTCCATTTGGGTATCAATCTCATACCAGAGTTTCATTAATCAGAACACTTTAATGATCCCTGGGGTAAACTAGGTACCACTGATATTAATATTATGCTTCAATGTATTGCAGAGAGTGGGATCAGTCTCTTCTCTATCAACCAACACTGTCATAATTAGATTTTTTTCCTGGGTCAACGTCTGATATCAGTATCAGATTAGTGCATCCCTACTGTTAACAACAATGAGATGTTGAGTTTGGTTCTGTAAAGCCGAATATCACACCAAGCAATGTCAGATGGTAAGCAGCATTAAATGTAAAACAATTTACCCTCTGTAGAGAGTAGAGACTTCTATATGATGTCAAACTGATGTAGCTGAAAACAAATCTCTTACTTTCTTTTATTTCATGTACAGTACTGTGTAAAAGTCCTGGTCCAACATTAGGTTTGTTGGTTTAGTAAAGTTCTAATGATCACACATATGCATTTGTCAGTCGTTGTATTAAGATCCAATCAAACATTTCCGGGAAAAAAACATCTTCTATAAACCAAAGTGGTCGTATTTAGTGTGACTTTCCTTTACACTTAACATGTCATTAACACTTTTGTTCAGCCAATATGAGATTTATGGTATTCATTTTCTGCTTTTTTATACCAGGTTTCATTCAACACATTTCAGATGTTTCTAACTGTATGGTCAGGGGGTCACACTAAATAGTGACTTTAACATTTACTACACATTCAGTTCAGTTTTTTGTGTGTCTTTTAAGGCTGTGCACAAATTTCCTGTATTTTCTTGCTGTATGAAGAAGAAAAGGAAATGAGAAATACATATGTATGATTAGATAAAGGTGGACTAAGACTTTTGCACAGCACTGTACTTGCCTTAAAAAACTACAAATTTAGACCTAGTAATATTCAGCTGACTTTCTAATCAGCTGTACATCAGTATGATCCCATAGGCTCAGTGTGTGTTCGTTAAATCATGATAGGAGCATAGAAAGAGATAAATAGAGTAGATTTTTAAAAGAACACAAGTGTTTCTTATGCCTGGCAATTAGACGAAAATGAAAACCAAACAGCTGGCTCTAATAAAGACGTGAAACAGTGTCAGCTCATGGAATTCATGTTCATTTTCAGCAACATTTTTTGTCACCTGACCTTATGAGATACAAGCCAAATGAAATAAAATAAGCACATAATACAAACGTGACAAACTGCATAACCTCGTCGGATGCATGCATTTGCTCACTATTCAATTGTACATAATGATAACAATATGATAAAACTTTTGGTTATCAAATCCTGTTGCGAGGATGCCAAGTAAAAACCTCAATGGACAGATTTAACTAATGATTATTTCCTTGATTAGTCAATTTGTTGGTTGGTTAGAAATTGATGAAAATCTAATGTCTGGTTTGATCCACGACCTAAAAATATTCAGTTTACAGTCCTAAAGGACGTAAGAAACCAGAAAATATTCATATGCAAGATGCTGGGATCTGACCATTTCTAAAATAGTTGGGAATTCATTTGGTAGTTAATAAATCCATTAATTGACTACTCATTACTAACCTTCCTCTGGTTTGTGCTCTTTTAAAAATCCTTCAAAAAAGTTGATTTTGTGATATTCCCCTTTAAGAACATAATCATAGCTCTGAATTACAATTTCCATGTCCTCTATTTCTCTGTTCTGGTCACATGGATGTTGATATTCTTTCATTCGTTGGCTTCATTTTGCATTTGTGTAATGACATGAACACTAGTAGGCTGTGGATGAGAAAGTACTGAACAAAGTGCCAAATGATTCCTTCACCTTTGGGTGTACCATCATTCCCACAACGTAGTAACAAGGAAATAAGTTCGCATTATACAGAACAAAACTCTCTGTGGCTTGGTGTGCATAGCATACGTACTGTATATACTGAAGGCGTTCCTTCCTTTGCTTTATAACTAGACTTAGTGTCATGTACGGTTAAATCTTCGGCCTCCATCCGTTAATGAACTGCATGAGTTTCTTTACTTGAAGTTTGCTTAGTTTGAAGTCCTCTGACAGAATTTCCTCCGTGAGCTGCAGAAGTAAATTCCCGTCGATCTTCTCCGACACAAAGAGAGAAACGATGTCATCTGGCAGGCCGATGAATCGCAGAGACTTCGACACCTCCTCGATAGAAAGGCCTGCGAGGTTGGACGGGGGCTGCCAGTCCGCAGTGGGAGAAAAGGACGGACAGTTCGCCGTCTCAGAGTTTGAGATGGAATAAATCTCTTTTGTACCCTGCTCATTTGAGGCGTCCTCCTTACTGTCGCCTACTGATACCGACAGTATATCTGTGCACTTCTTTATAATGTTTGGTTTTGGCGTTCTCGGTGGTAAAATCGGACAAGACAGGCTCTGCTTAGTGTTAGACTCCTCTATCGATTTGTCTCTGTACATTTCCGAATTGTAACTGGAGGATTTGACGCAGGACTGATTCAGAGAAGTGGTCTGCAGTCGGAAGTTCTTGCTGCTGTGCGCGTGTTCTCGGCCATCGAAGTCGACCAGGCTGGAGGTGCAGGTTTTCTGGACGCTCGGGGATCTCTTTCTGGGGTAGCTGTAGTAACTCCGGCAGCTGGCGGGTAGGAATTCATCCAAACAGTGCGAGTCTTCTCTGCTGAAATTATTTGGCCAAGACAACCTGGAGGACATCCCGTCTGATGGCAGGCTACCGGTAGGGTTTGGTTCAGTGCTGTTGGATTTTCCCCAGTTACAAGGGTAGCACACGTGGCTTTGGTCTTGTGGATCCGACACCTCTTGCTCACATCCTCCGCTACTTCTAGGAAAAATATGGGATCATTAAAAGGTTATAATAGCAACCAACTCAGAGACCACATCATGTGAAGTTTCAGATTTTAACTGCATGATTAGTGGTGTGCGATATGACAATATAATGCGCATTCTGGCCTGAATTTATGAGAATGGCACCTTCTGGTAGAAATACTTTGTACTTTTATTCTTTGAGTCCATTTTCAAGGTTGTACTTCTGTACTTTTACTTTAACAAAAAATATGTGGACTTTTACCACCTCTGAATATCACGTGACGATGGGATAAAAAATAAAAAATAAAAAAATAAACCAATTATATTATTCTCAATTATAATTTTTTGTCCCAATTCGCACATAACACAGAGAAACATGGTAGAGGGTGAATGTGACAGAAATTAGTCAATCGTATTCTGAGACTTACTTCACTTCTACAGCATAAACTTGAAAGTGTTCTGTATTTTCATGTATTGATAGCAATTTTTGACATTGGCCTTGAATTCATTTCTCATTCCTGCTACAACTCAAACAGTTCTATTGTAAATACTTTTGATCAGATATAACTTTAAGCCCTTTATTTATTTTGCTTGCAACTATAATTATGTGCTTAGTTGAAAAATTGTACAAAAGAATATTGTTGAGTATGTAAAAACAAATATGGCATGTAATCAGACTATATCAACTATTTGTTCATTTAATTTACAGAAAATGTGCTGTATTATTATATATGTTGTTTGGAGGTCGCCTAATAGAGGAATTTTAAAGACTGATACAATATAAGCCAAGTTACTGGCAGATATCATCTAAGTTTCTGACTTTAGTAGTAACTGGATAACTATTGAATAGAACATCCAAGTCAAATTAATCAATAAAAGTCAAAAAGAACATAAACCTAACAGTAGAAAATGTTCATTCTAGGTGCTGTTTTAACATTTGGCCAGTGTCAGAATCAAACTTTACCAATAAAGATAATCCACAAAAAGTCTGGTGTCCTTACATATATATAAATAGATATACATAACAGATATACATATACTTTATATACAGTACATTACTCACTGTGAAAACAAATAGTTAATGTGAGTGTGGTATCAAATCCATTCTTACATATTGTGAAGACCAGAAGAATAGTAGGAGAGGGTCGGACTAGGAGACCGGGTCTCCTGTTGCCGTGGCTTCGACAGGATGGGCACTGATGGCATCTGTTTTAAGCTTCTTGGAGGAATAGGCGGTGCATTCAGAAGTCGGCATTCTTCCTTGACCTAAAAAGGAATAACCTGTTTTAAACCTGAAGGGACCTGAAGTGTTGGAAAGTAGTGGTACACTATATGGACAAAAGTATTTGAACACAATGAATTCAGGTGTTTTGTTTGGGGTACAAAACAATGACAAATGTCATAGTATAGTTCTATTCTGTGATAAAGATCATTGCATTGGTTAGTTTTGTTTAAATTGTTATCTTTGCTTCCAAAATGCCTCAGAGGTGGGTTTTACTTAAATTTCTCTCAACATTGATTTGTTTTTTTTAATCCATGACCATGATTGTAAATGTTCTACCTCTAAATTTCTAAAATATTTTTTGCACTCTATATAATAATTTTCTACCACAACTAACCATCAACTTCCTTCACAGCTCACTTAGGAATAAAAATCTCACAATAAACTGTCAGGAAATATTGCCATTTACAAACTATATGGACAAAAATATTGTGACGCATCATGGCTGCATTGGAAAGATGTCCTGTTCATGATGATTTGAGATATAAGGAAACGTCTGAATTCAACATGTCCCAATACTTTTGTCCATATAGAGTACAATAGCTTATACTTACAGCTTCAGACTTTGGTGGGACTGGTGGTGGAGTTAGAGAGGCATCACAACTTGTTATTCCACCAACAGGACAAGAGACTGGGTATGACAGAGCCCCTGTTGTGCTACAGCCGTTGTTGATGCTTCGGATTCCCTCAGTTAAAGAAGGTTTAGGGATCTGACCTCTCATGTGATCCAACCACAGCTCCTCATATGGAACGTCTGACTTATTGAGGGCGGGCTGCTGGTTTGTGCTGTCCAACAGCTCAGAGAAAAAATGTTCACTTTCCCCTGAGTCTGAAGGAATGCTGTCAGAGGGCAGAAGAGTCCAATCTCCACATAATGTCATGCAGCCTTGCAGATTAACCTCACTGTTGCCGTGCAAGTTGCTGCCGTACACACACACAGACAGTCTGTGAAAGGACTGGGTGAGTTCATCCCGAGCGTACGTTAAAGAGCTGGGGATCTGCATGTGGTTAGGGCACCCGTTGGAGCCGCTGCTGCCTCCACTGCTTCCGCTGCAACTACCATTTCCACTGCTTTTCTTGGGGCTCTTGCCGTCGTCGTTCCAGTCCGTCCGAACATCTCGAACGGCGCGGGAATAGTCGTCGATGTCAAACTGCTCCTGGCAAAAGGAGAACCAGCGGCGGACCATGGTGTCGAGCCATAACTCGCCTTGAAGGAGCTCCTCTGGAATTATGAACTTGGGCATGGCCATGTGGAAAGGAAAGTGGATGGGGATAATTTTGTTGCTTCGCAGAATACAGCACACCACCACCGTTTTGGTTTGAATGTTTACCAGTTTGTATCGGTGACCCTCGCGGATGAGGTGGAGGTCATGATGGTTTCGAGGTGGACTACTAGGTACCGTGACATTGACTGGGAGGCGGGTTTTCTCCACAATGTTCCTTATGGTGTGCTCGCCATCCTGCATCTGGAGCTCCAGGGGACTACAGGTGCTGAACCTGCCTTTACACTGGAAAGGCAGGCTGATGCTCTCGTTGGTGCGATGGTTCATGCAGATTAAGCACGGCATCTTACCTCTCCCAATCTTACTGATGGAATTAAGCTTCCCAATTTTCTTGAATATAGTGTTGAATCTTGATTTTTCTTTCGATGTCTTGGCATAGAGGATCTCAGCTTGGCCCATTAATGTCAGTTCATCACCGGTGCTTAGTGTAATGTTGTAAACTTCTGTGTCTTCATTGCATTCTCCAGAAGCCATCTGTGAAAGGACAAGCACACCTTAGAGTTAAAAACAGTAAAGAGAACTTTTTTACCTTTTCAGGTTCAGGTTCAGGTTCAGTTTATTGTCATTTTTGCATGGTCATATGAATGTTTTGCTTCTCCAATTGAAGGCAGTGGAGGTTAACTTTGGGAAGGACAACTCAATAACAAAATGTTAAACACCAGCTACGTGTAAAACAAAATGACAAGTTCCTTATAATACATCCCTAAATACAGATACATATGTGTGTACAGCAGTCTGCCAGGACCTGTCTGTTTAGTGTAGGAGTTGGTATGCATGGTTTCATTTTAGAACAGGAAATAACTAGACAAAGTGCAATGACATGTGTGATGTTAATTTGCTGTAGGAGAGTAAATGCTCATCATTAATTAAAATGTATTTTCAGTACAAAGACATAATTTGTACTCAAAACATTAATTTACATATTTAATTCTAATGTGAAAAAATTATTTACAGTTTATGTACAGTATGTTATGAATTTTGAAACTTTGGTCATATTCATAAGTCATTTCTTATCATTATTTGTTCCTTGGTAATGGAATCTTCTGGATGCTCTATAGAAGTCAGTGACATAGATGGGCATGGCATGGGAGATAATATGATAGGTTTTTTGTTACTCTTTCTGTCTTTCTTTAGCTCCCTTTGTGTACTTCTTAAGTCAATGTCATGTTTTGATTACTTTTGTACCGTACCTGGGTTCAGTCATATTTACTGCTCTTGTGGATTCCTACACTGTTTTAATCACAGTATGGATACACAAAGACGGCTACAGCTTTATTATTAAAATCCTACGCTAGCTGCAACTCACTACCTCATTTTGAGAGTTAACTTAAGCTGTGGATCAGATTTTTTTTATTTGCTGGATGTGGAAACGATGAACTAGGTAGAAAAGGGGTGTAGATAGCAGAAAGTAATTGATCGTGGATACAGATACTCTCTTGGTTATCTAAATATGCAACACTCTTTTTTTGCCATTTTGGAATAGAAACAGGTAATTAATAAGACCCATAACCAGGCTGATAATGATACTGATTGTAAACACCAGAGCACAACATTTACTATTTACATTCTTCATAGTGTTGGAAATACAATAATGCATCATCAGTTGTTTGGGGACTTTTCACATAACAACAAAAAAGTTAGTGTTGATACAGTCAAAATACAAAAAGCACACATCACTTGACTACATTATGAAAATTATTATCATTTATGGTCCAAGAGGCTTGATAAGAAATACCTTAACATTGAAAGTGATTTCTTCCATGACATACACCCTTTCAGGGAAAGCTTTGGCCACTTCCTCCACACTGTTAAAGTACTGCACAGGCTCCTTGACATCTCTGTCCTGCTCCAACAGCTTAAACTGACCTGAAGTACAAAAAACACATTAATGAAACAAAGAATGGCAGTAGATTGTATGATTCAGTGCAGCTGCCTTCATTGAAAAAAGGGTATTACAAAGTTATGAACCTTTTAGCACTTTGAAACACCAAAACTTTTCTTGAACATTTCTATAAATTCTAGTGCTGCATTTAGACGTTAGATACTGATATCATAAAAAAATGATCTGTCATTTTGAGAGTTAAATGAAGTTAAATTAAGCAACGTCTCCATAAAGCACACCTGAAATTCATTGCGTAAGCTCTGTGTATACAATGACAATAAAGGAATGTTGAATCTATACAGATTCACCTTACCTTCATAGTGAACTGGGATCTCTATTTTTGGCCCAATGACGTAGTGTCCTTCCTCCAGACTGTGAGCAGTAATGGTTGTCCACTGACGGCAGGAATGAATCAAGAGGTAGTCATTATCTCTGAGCCCTTCAACCAACTGACCTGAAGGAAAACAAAAGACAACAAATCCAATCAAACCATTTACAAACCAGAATGCCACCAGTTATATGAGCCTATCCATTATTCTAATAATAAACATAATAAATACGCAGTCTCTTTCACACACTTAAAGTACGAAATTGAAGACATTTCAGTAAAGTTCAAGTCTCAGTGAAAGACATGCATACTGTTCACACATATGAAGGCCGAAGACTAATTTCTGCATTCTGTACACAACAAAATTAGACAATAAAGTTCATATAGAGAGCTGTGCAAAAGTCATCATCCAACATTAGGTTTGTTGGTTTGGTAAAGTTCTAATGATCACACATATGCATTTCTCATTCTCTGTATTAAGGTCCAGTCTGGATATATGTGAAGTACAGTTTTTTTTTTTTTAATATCTGAAGAAAAGAGAATAAGAAATAAATGTACGTGATCATTTCAACCCTGCAAAAACAACAAACCTAAAGGGAACTGAAGACTTTTGTACAGTACTTCTGTTCACAATATTACAAATTACTCATTAATAATAAAGAGTATTCTGGACAGTGTGTGAACTCTTGCTTTTGGCATGTCATGAAAATCTCAGAGAGATCAACCAGGGCTATGTGACATGACAAACAGAATAACTGTACAGTAGAAGACTAAAATGAGGAACTCGCACATAAAATACAAGCCATTTCTGTTCATGTCATGGTTGGGTTATTAAACACTAACAGGGGCAGTGTGTGTATATATTTATTTTGTTTGCAGTATTCTTCCATTCCTCTATCACATATGACGTTTTAAGGTGTCTTTGATCAAATTTAAGAGCTTACATTCACATAAATAACAGGCCTCGTTATGGCTTTGAAAAAGTCTTATATTATGAAGGCGTAACTGATGGTACGAAGAAAACACAGTTAACACAGGCTGAATTTACAGCTGTATTGTGATATGTATTATTAATTGATATGGAAAAACTGACTAAAAACTATTGTACACTAAGATTTTGACAATATCACACAGGATGTAGCTTTTAAAAAAACTTTTAAGGGTTTTCTTTCTAAATTGATGGGCTTTAGGTTATTACATCACTGAAAGGAATCCATATGGACACAGGTCAGAACAACCTGCTCTAAACAATGTCATTTTCAATCACTGGTGAGCTCCACAGGAGGCTTCACTCAAGCCAAAGCACTGGGTTACTCAGCACACTCAAGTCTATTTCAGTTATTGACTGTGCCTAATGCTTTAATCTATACCTCTCTAGAAAGCAAGCATCAGCATAAAATTTACAATACACCAGCACAGATCTGCATTAGAGGATTAGCAGACTGATAAATTAGTAGACAATGGAAAAAATGTTAAGTATTTACCCTAATACACTTAATTCCTCAACAGCATGAACCCTGACTAGGTTCAGTATTATGTAATCTTAATGAATATAGTAGTAGTTTTACACATTGATTAAATGTTGGGTTACCCAGGATTGAATGGTTGTGTGTGCATTTGTGTTTCTTTTTTAGTTATTTTATGCTGTTTTATCTAATTCAATTTAGTTGTTTTTCTAATATGATCCGTCATAGTTTTAAGCACATTAACGAACAAGTAATTCTATGTTAATTTAACTGTACACGTTACAATGACAATTAAATATATTCTATTATATTATATTTGAACTCAACTCCGCCACAATCACCACTTGTAGCTCAGTCCTTACATAATAATACTGCTTTACAAAAGATATGATTAACTTTGCAGTTATTCTGTGTGTTGCATGGTATAACTTGCTTTGCTATGCTTTACAATCCCCACTGTGTTGGGCGTTTAATACTGGCTTTAATTACCTGGCTATAGTTGAATACAACACAGGGAATAAAACAATTATATTAACAGTGGTTGACTTGACAGGTGTGTATGGTTACAAAGACAGATCCGACTATTATATTTCAGCCTTAAACATGTAAATAATGGTTGGTGGTAATCAGATGTTTACAAAACCAGCACAAGTGAAGAGACACGGTTAAGTTGTACCTAGCTGCTACATAGCAACTTCACCTAACAGTTAGCTGCTAGCAACACGCTAGGATGTAGCTTAGCTTGAAAACTTCTTCGTGTCCTAAAGTTACTTACCGCTGTCTAGTTTGACGATTTGAGGTAACCGATACGCACTGACAAGTTGATCCAAAGGTAAGGACGTCGTGCTCCATGTAACATCTTTTAAGTTGTTGTACAACATTGATCCAAGGTCCATTTTTGCTAGCTAGCTTACATTAGCCAACTGAGAGCTAGTTACCCTATGTGTAAACACGGTCACAAAAGGCTACGCTAACCAAGTCAAGAATATATCCGCTCATCCATAAATTTACAGTTGGCACGTTTCTTGTTAATCGTCACATATTTCTCTTTTTATAAGCCAACGCATCAGTAGGTCCGTTCTCTCATAATGTTGAAGTGCCATGTTTGTTTAACTAGCCAAGGCACTGTTAGCCAGACTAATACCGGAAATACGCAATTTGGCTTCTAAAATAATAGCAAATATTTACTTTGGAGTTCACAGACGGTGTCCTCGTAAGCAGGTCGAATACATAACTTTATTTTTGCTTGATAAATTGTTTCAGATTAAAAAGTATGTCAGGCATCACAAGATATTATCTATTAGCTCTACAGTGTTATTGTCATGTACCGGATGTTGTAATTTTATTTAGTTAAAATTATGAAGGTTAAAGTTTTTATACTTGATGCACTTATATTGAGAAAAAGAAAATTCAGAGAGTTCCTGTCTAGTTCTGTGATCTTGAAATAATAATAGAACACAATTAAGGGACCAGCTTTATCCAGTCTGTTTATTTACAGGTACAGTATGTAAAAACTGACAACATCTTTTAAATAGATACTAAATAAAACCATTTAGATAATTTATTTGCAGAAAATGGCAGTAGAATGAGAAAAAATTGCAGTGTTTCCAGAGTCTTAAATGGTGCAAAGGCAATTTTAAACTACAAAGTAGAAATGATTTTAACTTAACAAGCTCCGAAATGAGTATTTGGTGAAACATCCCTGATTTCCAGTTGTGGTTTTCCTCCTTGTACATCTTGGCATGCTCTCTGTCACAGCTGTTGGGTGCTTTATGCCACTCCTGCAGCAAAAATGCAAGCGGATCAGTTTTAACAGCTTGAGACCATCCATCTTCCTCTTAATCACATTCCAGAGATTCACATTTGTGTTTGAGTTTGATTTTTGAAATATATGAATGCATACAACTGAGGTTTGTATGTGTGTACAGCAAACTGAGAACATGATAAAAAAAAAAAAACAAACCACAAAGCAACTAGTACTACAAGAAAAATGCCTCCAGAATAAAAGTAGTGGAACTTTATCAAGTTTGAGTCACTAATAAATAAAATTTAAGTCAAAAATGCAGGTTGGCTGTAGTTTCCAAGATACTGTCTTGGCTCAAATTGTGAAATTCTAAGAATTAATGAGAGAATGGGTTTTACTCAAAAGGAATGTTTGTCTCAGAGCTACCAGATCTACTACAAAACACTGTCTTCACATTACAATACATTTACTTTTCAGATTCTTTGTAGTGGAAGATTTAGCAATCTATTGTGTAGATGATAACACTTTATCATATGCCTTGAAAACATGAGCTAACCAGCATTTTTGTCTTTTGTTTTCCAATTCAACTTCCCAAGTTGCATCTAAATTCTAAACATGAAGAATATTGACTGATCTGGAGAAGAGTAGTCATGTTTACACTGAAGGACAGACAGAGACAAAGAAAAATATACACTCATAATTTTACGAAAATTCACTGAACCATGACCCATGAAGATATTCTGACCTGTGGAAAAAACAAAGCAAAATGATGATATCAGCAGTCATTATATTTATTGTTTTTATTTCTTCATGAGTCATACAGAGCACATGAAAAGTGCTTGTGCAATTCACAGCCTACGGGGTTGAGTCAAAGTTTATCATCTGGGAGTAGAAGATAAACAGACACCACAGAGTACGACAATACCAGGATAAACTGTTATGCATTCCCATTGAAATCAATCCAAACAAGCATTTGGGGCTTAAATTTCTTCTTCAATAATTCTATCCTTACCCCTAAGTTCCATGAAAAGGCTGGATGCTAAAAAATTAAGGGACAGAGTCATATTGTAAAGTTATATCAAAATGTGTTTCAACAAGGCCTGAATCAGACACCTATGATTCACAAGTGAGAAAATAGAGCAATCACTGTTTCTTACATAGAAGCTGTGGTGACAATTTAAATGTACCAACAATGACAGTGTCGACTCACTTCCTTGTTGCTCTAGTACAAATTAGAGAAGCTCTCTTATATTGGTCTGTAGTTCAGTGTGACCCCAACCAGCAGAGATGACTTTTGTGGAGACTCTGCGTCAGTGGGATCAGGCTGTAGGTTGGGCTGATCGACAGGATTTTGCAGAAGCACTCAGGGTTTTTCTGGCAATTCAGGAGCCGAACTCCAAAATTTACTTCAACATTGGCTGCCTCCAGTTTCAGAAGCAAGACTTGGATGCTGCCGAAAAGGTATGCAGATCATGAGATGCTAAAAGTCATAAACTGCAATTAGTGAGTGCAATTAGTTTATTGTGAAAAATATCTAAGTATTATTACACTAAAAATGACTGACAGGGCGTAGATGATATGGTTTGATCATTTTCGTCTGAAACTGCAAGTCACTGTGAAAGAAGAAGTAGACTGTGCTATTTCCCATAAGAGGAAATTACGTTATTTTTGACCTTTTTTTTGTTTTTTTTTTCACAGGCGTTTGATTCCAGCATACGCAAAGATGAACATCTGGCTGTTGCCTTTTTTCAAAGAGGGATCACGTTTTACCAAAAAGAAAGGCAAGAGATGGATAATTTCAGTGAAATACGGAAAGCAACATTTCACAGTACTATGCAAAAGTCTTAGTGCAGAGTTAAAATGATCATACATATTTATTTCTCATTCTCTGTTCTTTATATACAACAAGAAAATAGAGGAAATATGTGCAGAGCCTTAAAAAACACACACAGAAAAACTGAAATAAATGGGTTGTAAAGGTTAAAGTCACTATTTAGCGTGACCCCTGACCCCATGACAAAAAGCAGCACAAACAGTTAAAAACATCTGACATATGTTGAATAAAACCTGGTATAAAACAGAAAATGAATGCATTAAATCTCATATTGTCCGAACAAAAGCCAAAGGGCGGTCACACTAAATAATACCACTTTGGTCATTTTTTAACCTGAAACTTTAGTTTTTACTGCTGTACATACTTCACATATATCCAGATTGGATTTTAATTCAAAGACTGACAAATGCATATGTGTGGTCATTAGAACTTTACTAAACCAACAAACCTAATGATGGACTAAAACTTTTACATAGTACTGTACATGCAAAAAATGCACCTATAATAAATTACCTACCAAAACTAGTATGCATTTATATGTATAGTCTAAATCTTAATGAATTTGTGGGTTATTATAAATGTAATTATAATAAGTAATGGATGTATTATTCTGTTGAAAGCTACGAGGAGGCTTTGGCCGACTTCCAATACGCCTTTAAAGCACTCAGAGGAAACCAGCTGATAGATTACAAGGCACTCGGTCTTAGATACAAACTATACGCATGTGAGGTAAGTATTTGTAGCTGTTTTATCTTTTACACTGATGCCTCTTCATTATTTAGAACTGGAACATTTAAGTTAAACTACTGTGACAACTATGTTTTCAATGTCTTTAATCCTTATAAAACTGGAGCTATTTTTGAGGTGACTTCCAAATGAATTTTCATCCACTTTTAACCTTTAATAAATGATTTATGGCCATTTGTTATAATTTTGTCATCTGCATTTTTCAGTGAAAATCAAATATTCTCCTACATTGAATTTACTGATCATTTAGATGTGATGCTCAAAGTTAATTGAGAGGTTATTATATCAGAATAAAGAGGATACAGTTAATTTTTTCAGCAAAGTGTATAATTAACTGAGCATAAAATCATGTATCTACAACTGCAGTACCAAAACCTTTCTGTTAGCTGCTTGTTAGTCATTTTTTTATTTTTCTTTTCACTTTTAGTCATTTTTGTTGATTATTCTGTTAAGTTCTGTACATGTAATTAATTGTTTTGTTGAGTTAGTTTTTTTTTTATTTTGTGAAATTTTTAAAAGTAATTTTCATTCATTTTTCATTTGTTCAAAGAATGATGAACAAAAAACGAGACCATCTTGAGGATTAAACAATTTGGAAAATGAACAATCAACAGTATCAATCATCAACATCAGTTTTGAGTCTTGTTGAATATCAGTCTTTGCAGGATTCTTTCTTCCATTGAAATAGTAACTGAAAATGGAAGATGTTATGTTGATTGTCGTTTTTTGACATTTTACACACCAAACATCTAAACAGTGAATTCAGAAAACACCAAATCAATCATCAGTGAAAGTACTTCCTAGCTGCAGTCTGAATATTTTCTAAAATGTTTGTTACATTATTATATTGTCTGAAATGATTCTACTCTTTTCTCCAAATTGCTGTGATGAAAACCAATATTTGTTCTGCTTGTTTTTCTTGAGCAATGTTGATATTAGTAATTATTTCAAGTTCATTTGGGCGTGTGTAACTCCCAGGCAGCTGTACACTGATTCTAAGTCTGTAATACTGCATCATTGTGTCCTGTCACAGGTTCTGCACAACATGGCCCTGGTCAAGGCCCAGTTGGGTCAGTGGGAAAAAGCTCAGGAAAACCTTGTGAAGGCTCTTGATTTCAAGACCGAAGCAAAGCTGAATGTCATCGACAGGGCTCTACAGTCCACACTGGTCAGTTCTGATGTGGCGTCAAGATGTGGCTCCGTTCCTTGTGTTTCTTTGGTGTTTTTTTTGTTTTTTTTTGATGAAACCAGATTGTTAATGTTGTTTGTAAAGATGTAAGAAGAAAATGTACAAAATGCAACAAATGACAAAGTATTCAAAAAAAAAAAATCACAATGAAACTGATATAAAAGATGTAAAAAAGAAAAATGCATCTAAATAAAACAAGGTCAGGAGCAAAGCTTTGAGTACAATTATAATAATGAATCATTTTCTCTTCAAATTTCCTCCATCAGAAACAGAAATTATTCAAACTGGTGACGTTTCCCACGAATGTGCTGTTTAAACCCAATAAGCACTATGTCGCTGAGTTGGAGAAGAAAGATTACCTCGGAAAAGCAAAGGTAACACTGGCATTAGTGGGTATTACAAATGACTGAGGTTATATTTGTGGATGACTCAGACCTTTTCACAGAAAACTAAAGCTATATTTGTTTTATCGTCCATTGTGTTCTATTATTAGGTGGTTGCCTCTATTCTCCCTCAGGATGGATTCTCAGGATTTGCTCCATTACAACCACAGGTAACAGATGGTCTAAGATAAGATAAGATAAGATAAGATAA